>CM077242.1:19650000-20242500 GCA_039654775.1 Spinibarbus caldwelli
TTTCTTTTAAAAACATTACTGAGCACAGAATTTTTAGGAGATATATATGGGAAGTTATATGTGCAGTTGTGTGCTGGCTGAGTACAGATGCAGCAATGAATAACCCTTAAATCCACTTTCCAGGATATAATCATTATTTTCCAAAGAGCCATGCCTTGGTGTCTCACCCACTTTGTAAATCCAGATCATTCTTACTTGCCTGAAGATGACTGGGGAATCAGGGACAATTATTAGGCAATTAAGGAAATTGTTTGTCAATTGTTCGCATCTCGGTGTCAAACACAATGGCACTCATTAATTAATTTAATCTTAATTAGTGACCGGTGCGCTGGCTCACCATCAAAAAAATTATATGGATTCAATGTTGGTTTCAGACATCATTATGTGTAAGATGATATCTACATATCAGCTACTACTAATGTTGGGGTTTTGTTCATGACAAGGCGGTTTGTGTTTCTGTAATTACAAACTCAGCTCAAGTGTTCCATGCTGCTGGAAAGAAAAAAGTGAAAAAACAAAAACGAGGGGCAAGGCATTCCCAGCACGCCTACGTTTGATCTGCGTTACCGCCAGATTGCTTAACACTACGCTGCTCTACTGTCAGACAGTTCAAGTCTATTTTGAGGAGGATCGATTATATTTTCCTGAGAAAATTGTGTGCAGTTGGAACCACAGTGTAGCTTGAGGCTGAACATTATGCAAAGAGGCAGTAACCCAACAAAAGAGGGGTTTTTTTTTTCTTGTTTGAAGGGTCAGGTTGGGGAGCTCTCTGATGGAGGAGAGAGTGGAGAATCTTGGCTTCTGGATTTATCTGGTGAGCGAAGCGTGAGGCACTTCTCTCCCTCTTCCCTCCATTTCTCCTCTATCTCTGGCACCAAACTTATCACAATAATGTTGAGTAAGATCGTTTTTGGCTTGTGCCTGACAAACTGATATAAATTTCAATCTGACTCTGACAGAAGTTTTCATTTTGCCAAGAGTGCAAAAAGAGTTAAGGGGAGAGACCGTATACACATTATGTGGATACAAGCAGTAGCTTTAACATTGGGAGTCAAGAGTTTTTAAAGATTTTTAAGAGATTTTTACTATTTAAATTGATCTGCACAGCTGAGTGACTTCTAATATTTATGAATATTTGGTACTTTTTGAATATTAGAACTTGTTCCATTGTTGAAAATAAACAATGTTGTTAAGACAGTTTTGTGCCCTGAAATTTATTAGAACAAATTCAGAGAAGTTTGCATGCATTTTAATACTTATCATATATCATTCCTTAGATCTTTCTTGAAGTGTTTCTTGAGAGTTTATCCAAAGATGAATCAAAAAAGGCAAATGATTCAAATTTAACAGAATGGCCATTGCATTTAATTTGATGATTTCTCTTGCTTTTGGCTGTTGCAGTTTCCCCTATGATGGCCATCTACAGCCAGGTCCAGTTTGGCACAAACAACAGAGGGAGGAATCTTGCACCCTCATTACATAGCAGCCACTCTAATTACAAGCTGCTCAAGAGATGTTATTCTACACCTGCCGGTGACAATGACAGCACCTCTGTCCCTTGCTCGTCTTTGCTTTTGTGTAACGGGGCGCGGGGTGCAACACAACACCGTTTTAAATAAATGAAGCTTCTCCAGAAGGAAGGGCCAGCCAAGGAACAAAACACAGAGAAAAGAACTTGACTAGACAAGTTGAGAAGGCAGGTCATAATTTCACTTATTAACCGTTCAAATAAAATGCATATGCGCTCTTTATATTGGTCTTAATTGGTCAAATTTACTTTGTTCCTCAAGTATTTATACTATTAGCTGAACAAACTATACTCAAAGGCAAAAAAACACTTCCAAGAATCATCATTCTCCATAAAACTTTGTTGTGGCAATTTTCAAGTCCAAACTCAATGAAACATAAACTCCTATCACTTCATCATCAACACAAAGACATATTCTCTTTGAAATACTTTATATCACATTGCTGCCTTTGCAACAATAGCCTGGAAGAACAGAGAGAGAATTTTTGGTTATTTTAGCACAGGCATAGACATTAATATTGAGCAAACATTGCACATCGTGCTTTAGATGTTGTAAATTCTAACAAATGTGTGAATTATTTAATTTGCATTACATTTATGCCATTTGTATCCTGTGCTATTTGTGTTTTGTACACCACAAGACGTTTTAAATTGCAGCGCAGCCTGCATGATCAGTATAACGAGTGCGGACCCTAAAACCACTGTTATACCGTAAGTTCTCCCTTGGTCTAAATTAAAACATAAATGTATTACACCGCTGAACACTTTTACACAAGTACACATTAGGCGGCATGTCTCCTAAAAGGTTTATGACATCCATTTAGCATCAGTGAAGCCAGCTTAACATGGCCATGTCAAGATAACATGTAAGCATCTAGTGGGCATTCATTGCCTGTCAGATGAGATTTTACAGTGGCCTTGAGGAAATGGAGCCTATGTTTCCCAGGCAGGGACAGGGGACTTAAAATAGCACCCAAAAAGAGAAAGAAAGAAATAGATGGGGGTGAGAAAGAGAGAGACAGGGAGGGAAATAAAGTGAGAGCAACGCAGAAAGAGACAGAGGAGGCAGTAGACTGAGAAACCTGCTCTATGATAATGGTCATTTTAAAAATAAAGGTTCCAAAAAAGGGTTTTAGCAGCAATACTATAGAAGAACCAATTTGGGTTCCCAACAGTAAACAGCTTTCAGTGAACAGTTCTTAAAAGAACCCTTTTGCTTGTGTGAAGGTCATTCTAATAATCTAAAGAACCTGTTTCCACTACAAAGAACCATTTGTGGAATGTAAAGATTCCATAGATATCAAAGGTTCTTTATGGAACCATCGATGCCAATGCCAGTTCAAAAATATAAATAAATAAAAAATAACAATTAAACTTTATTTTTAAATGGGTATGATATTAAAGCAAGAAGGCTGTTGTAATGAACATCAGCACTGTTCGCAGTGGCTGATTGTTGACTGTAATTGCTGTGAGTGTGAAATTCTAAAAACGTTTTCTGTAATCAAGAAGTTTAAATCAAGTTTTGAACAAAAATTGGCCTGTTTGTATTGTCCTCCATCAATGAAAATTGTTCAAAAAAGGCCAAAGCATTATTTTTTCTATATTGCTAAGTAACACACAGATAGGAATATACTAACTGATTAAAGCATTCTATAATCTGTCCACTCCAGCTCAACTCCGGGTTTTTACCACTCTACTTACTTTACTACAACACAAGACCAGAAGTCACTAGCATTATAACAGTCCCAAAAAGGTGGACTGCTGACATTAAAATCCATATTGGGTTATGCATTGGCTCTAGATGAAAGCAGAGTAGAGCAAGTATCTGTGGATAAACTGGATATAAGAGTGTCTCAAGCAGAATAATTTGAGATGAGAGCCGTAAGAAGAGACTATAAGAAGAGTGAGAGCAGCACGTACGTGATGAAAGGAAACAGAATATGGAATAGGTCAGAGCACACAGAGGTGCACTAAAGTGCTCTTTACCAAACTAGAAGAACAGTATATTTCCACCATCTTTAGTCTTAATTCATCTCATTAGCCCCGTTCCAAGCCCCAGAAGGTGAAAGCAAACTGCTTATTATCTCATGAAAGGCTGTGTATTAGTGATTGTTGGGTTGAAATTCACAGACTAAATAATTACCCTCTGTTTGTGCCTCTCTCTCCATCTTCCATGCATAATAAGAGGCTTCTGGTGAGATGAGTAATCTGGTTCCAGCATGCCTCTCCCGGCGCACTCCCCTCTTCACGCGATCGTCAGATGGCAAGGCAGCTTAGTCAACCCTTCGCTATAGGCCAGGATAATAATTGCTGTATTAATTGGTGTTGTCCAAGCTCGACAGAATATAAAAGATCCCACTGGGGCTAATAATTAATGTTTTTTCGCTCTTAGTTCTTCTGTCTCTCGCTTTTTTTTTCCTCTTACCATGTCTCTGTCTGTATCTCTCTCTCTCTCTCTCTCTCTCTCTCTCTCTCTCTCACCCCCCACAACCCCTCCTTCCTGTCTTTGGTTAGATGTTGGAGGCTCATTTACAGTGTTTTTGCATTATTAGCTGGTCAACAACAGCATTTCTGGCACTTTACTCTGTTTATTTAGAGTATATGTGAACGTACATATAAAATTACAAGTGGTCCACAATTGTCTACTAGGAAGGAATTCTCTGATAATGTCTATTGTTCTCTTCTCTAAATTAAATTATCCTAAATTGATGAAATTATATAGTCCCACAGAAAGTGTAGTCTGATATCATCATGTTACTGTAAGTGTTGATGGAATAAATGAGGATAATTCAGTCATAATGGGTTATTAGTTATATATTTTTAAAAATCATAACAAAAAAAATTGTTTATGCAACTACCATCAACTGAAATGTCAAAAATATTGAATTTTCAAATAGGTTTCCCTCACTGTACAAAGTTTGAAATTTTTACAAAAAAGCCTGCAAAATGCTACACTAAAACCTATTATAGTTAATACATATAGTGAAAAATATTAAATAGTTTGACATCACATTATATGTAATTTAACTCTAAAAACAGCACCACATGCTTTACGGAGTAATAAAAGGACCAGAAGTTCACTTCACATATGATTATGATTTCTTTAAATTTGTTTTTGTATCAGTAGAACATCACAGAGTGTTTATGTAATAACATTATTATTATGTATTAATATTAGTTCGTATTATATATTATTTATATTATGGTGATTATCAGTACATTTAAGTTACAAAACAGCTTTGTTTCTTCAAGTAGCTTGGTATTTTAACATTACATCACATGCCATCTGAAACTTTGTCAACATATTTTTACAATGATTTTTTTTTTTTTTAATTAGCAGTATATTTTTTACAGTGCTGAATTTTTCACTGGCCTTCCATTGGTTGAACAAACAGTTCATCCCCACCAAACTCATTAGTAAATTTTAATGAAAGTAATAATGCTGTTGTCAGGCTGGTCATGATGCTCATACAACCATAGCAATATTGTGATGGCACTTTTCATGGAAATCTACTTACAAATGTCTTACGTATGGTTGCATATTAAGCTGGGATAGGAGACTGTGTTTTATCATTGAAAAAATGACACACTTTAAAGCAACAAGACCAAAGTTCTGTGCAGTTTTCCTGTGGAAGGTCTATTTGAGGTGACTGTAGAGGAGCCGTGCAATTTCATCCACTATACTAGTGTCAGGGACAAATTCACAATGCTTCATTATAACCAGTTGTACTGCAGAAACTTATCAACAGATCTCAGAGTCAATCTAAAACATGTAATTCTAATTAAGTCTCAGTGCATTTGAACTGCTTAGTGGCTGTCAATAGATTACCCAACAGCCTTGCGTCTGCATAAAGGCTGGTAATGGTCTTGACCCCCTACCCTTTACCCTCCTCAGAAAGACAGCAGCAAGACAACTAGTTCATTAAAACGCCTCATTAGTCTTTTTCTGGTATGAAGGTTGTTCTCGAAGTAACACATTTTTGGAGGTCCATTTATGAGCCTCTAACTGGGCATTCATAGGCTAATCAAACTCTAAAGAACTGCAGCCTTATTATGGGATCAATGCTTGGTGAGCACACAATCATTTGTCAATTCCCGATACCCTCTTTCTCTCTGAAGCCACCTGACGACACATTTGTAAGTAAAGTCCTGCTCTTTGTTAATCCCCAAGCTGCATTTATTGTTCTCCTTAATTGTACCCACGGCCATAGTGAGGAGGGACATGGATCCTGGTGTTAGCAACACGACTGTAATGACCTGTTAGGTGAATAAATCCTGAGTAACACAGGTATATCTGACCTTTATTTTTAAAACAGGAAGAGCATTACAAAGCATTGACAGCTTATGATTGCAGGTCTGACAGGTAGCTTTGGCCATTTGTCTTAATTATAGGTGCATTCACATAGGTGCAGAGCCAGGGTACAAATATGCTTCTAACCAAAGTACAAGAAGGGCAGAGCCTGACATATGAGTACTTAGCAATCACAATTATTTAATTAATGAATTATGTTGATATATGAGTACTTTAGAGATCTAATACATTCATGGGGACGAGATGAATATTTTGTTCAAAATAGTTATTTTTACAATGCAAAGACTGTATGTAATGCTATACATACATATTATATGCTTTGATAAAATGTTCTCTGACCATTTATATTTTTGCAGTAATTTTGGTGTGGTACTGATGAGATATGGGCATGGCAGAACATGATGAGAAAAAAAAAAACTGCATAAGATGCCCACAGGGCAAATCAAATGGCTGCCTTCCCAGCGTGCACTACTGTGTGAGATACTGGTAATTAACTTAATAGGGGCCTTTAATTATAGTGGACGGCTGATTCATGGCATGTGTTGATGCTCCCCCACTGGCCTAAACAACCACTTGCTGTCTTGTTAAAGACAAATGCTAATGAATCTCATAGCAGGTTGTCTGACAGCAGTGGGAAAGTGTATTTTTGAAATGGCATGACTGTGGCAGTCTGGTCATGTGTGATCAAATCTTTGTTCATCACACTCAAATGCATTCATAAAATTGCACTGATGGGCATATGTGTGTTTATTGTTGTTATCAACAAATAAGTATATCTCATGCTAATGTTTGGCATGTTGTCAGATAAAGAGCAGGGGTGTGATATAGCTTTACTATGAAATGCTTCTCATCTCGCAGATTAACAGGTCCACCCAATAAAAGAGCATTCTTTCTACTAACTGATCTAGTCTCTGAAGTTCTGGCCCAAATCACCTCACCATGTGCTACCAAAGAATTATTTAAGGGACTAAGTGGACTAAAGCAGATGAAAGCCATAGAAAACAATCATGAAAGAGGTCAGAAATGTGAAGCAGAGGGGACAAAAACATCACTAGCAAATAGCATGTTTTAACATTTTAATGACCAATTTTAAAAGCATGCATGAAAAATAAGTAAAAGGACATGAACAGGTGGTTGTGGACAGATAATCAAGACACATTTAATGTAATGAAAAAAAAAAGTTTTGCAACTTATGTGAGTGCAAGATTTTTCACTTTTTTTCCCCAAGCATTTTTTATACTTAAAGGGCAAATTTACATATGTAATAATTTATCTTGGCACAAATTTTTAAGCATAGTTTAAATAGTAAAAAAACACAAAATGAAGGAACGACAATGATAATGTTATACTCACTAGCTGAGGTAATCTGTTCCTATTCTGTGAGTTTTTTTGGCAGTTGTAATGAAATAACCACAATAAACATTTTTTGTGTGTTTTGAGATGCTTGACAATTTAGGAAGCTGGAGAAGCACAATATGCTGTCAGCTGCCCAACCCAAGCATTAACGCGTGTTAATTAGTCTGATAAATTACGCTCAAAACAATGGCATGTTTAAATAGCCCAATTTAGCTTGAATCCTAAATGAGATATTACATCAAAAGCCATCAATTTCCTCCTTTTTTGCTCATTTGAAGAGGCGTGTGCCTTCCTGAAAGCATTTTAAAGGTTACGATTTCCTTTGACGATAAAGCAGTACCTTTTAATGAAATTCTAATTAGTAATTTCATGGACTTTGTTATTAAGCATATCTGATTAGTGCACATTTTTACAGCACAGCTCTAATTAAGAACACTTACTGTATGGTTTCTAACAATTCTCGTTTCAAAGATGGAGCAAATATGTTAAAAACCTATTTGGTAAACAATAAATGTAGCAGTTCAGAGTTTTAATTAAGTTAAAGTGTGATTTCTCTCCACACCCTCTCATTCCATTATAGTGTGGCAGCAGTTCTCTAGAAATTAGCAGAAGTGTTTGCTTCTTTTGATATTTAGTCACACTGAAACTTAATTTAAACCTTTTTTTCTGTAGACTACTAAATCACACTAACTCTCTTAATGGCTTGAACGATATGAAATTTACGTCTCTGTATTTATGACATTACAAGAACTTTAGGACTATTTTTTCACTATTCTGTATGCAAATTTGCATTGTACTGATGACAGACTGATATAAGTCTAGGTCTGGAAAATTTTGGACTCCACACATGCACAGATGATCTGTGATTTTTAGAAATACAGCCATTCTTTGAGAATATAAATAAACCTACAAAATATCTATTATTACCATGATTGCATGGTGGAATTTGTAATCAAATACTGTATATATTTACAATAAAAACTACACCAGATTGACCTGGCTCCTTGAGAGTCATTGATTCTTATTGCTCCACACCTGACATTGACTTCTCAAATGGTCCCAGTACAGACCCCTGTGGGACTCCCGCAGTCCCAAACTGCCAACATGTTTCCACAGTGGCGATCTGTTGGGCCAATGACTGACACCCCAGTACAGGGGAGCCCATTTAAAGTCCACAAAGCCACACAGACCACCCCTCCAAACTTAAACCTTATCCCCCTCACCCCCACCCTTCTTTAACATGAAGTCTACCTTGTCAAGTCACAAGCAGGACCCGTAATTTGGTCTAATAATTACCAGACATCACCACAATGAAACATCAGTGTCTGAACTTCTTTGGACCCAAATGAATTTTAATACATTTGGAAAAGGTTGGCCGGAGGTGGGAAAGGGCTTTTCAGAAAAAAGGAGGAGGGAGCTCACATGTGGAAGCACTTTAGGAAGTGATAAATGATTTGAAATCCATTGCGTACCCTAGAATGGAAATTAGGGCGAACAGGTGTTAAATGGTAACCGCTGGTGCATTTTTTTTTAAACAGGATGGAAACGGGTTCCTGGTCTTTGGGATTAGAAAAGAGATGAGGTGTCAATCTGAGAATAAAATGGTTTAGAAGTCTGTAGGCTTTACACCTTTGACCCAAAGGCCTGGACTCTACTGATCGCTGGTGCTTTTGAAGAGCTTTACTACTGTTCAAATAAATACTCTTCTGTCCATGAGCTGTGTACTCCTGCTTTTGTTGCTTACCCTGGTCCCTTTAGACACTGCATGTATGCTACTACAGATTGTGAGGTCATAATATTACTAAAACAGCCATTGACATGATTATTTCTTTATTTATTACTCATCACGTCATTTGTTTATTATTAAATCAGAGTTTAGTGAAATTTGTACATTTCAGTACTGATATCTAAAAATCAAAGTTTAAGTTGTTAACTGAACTAAAATTATTAAAATATTTTTGTTATTTAAAATAAATCTGAAATGAATATCAATAAATATAAATATCACATGAAAAACAAAAATTAAAGATGTAATTGAAATAAGCTGAAACTAACTAAAAATGAAATGTAGAAATATTCTTTAAAAACAAAAACTAAACCATTACAAAAAGCACATAAAATTACTTAAAATTTTAATTAAACTAAAATGAAAACTAACAATATAAAAATAAAAGCTAAGTCAAAATACTAATGAAAACTAAAATAATACCTAACTAATACTAAACACTGCTGTGAAATATAAAGATAATTTGTCATACATACAGTTTTAAACATTTGTAAAGTGCTAATCATATTTTCTGTTTTGATACAACATTCTTTTAAATTTGTAACCACTTTTTAATATACAGTAGCCCCAAAAGTATTTGGAGATTAAAGTCTGAATGTTTTGCGTTAGATAACAGAATATCAAAGCATATGTCATTTGCCAACAAGTAATACAAGACTCTTTGTCAAAGCTAACTTGGTGGTCTCACTGTGATTTTGGTAGATATATGAAGTCAGTTCCCCTCAAGTTCACACAGGTGTCCTAGCAGATGTAGATGTCTGAGCAGGTGTAGTTCATCACATTAACTATGAACATTTTCAACTAATGTTTGAAAACCACAAAGTCTCCAAATAATTTTTGCCTTCATTGTTTAGAACAGAACATCCATCCATACATTTTCCAAACTGCTTTATCCTTTGCAGGGTCACGTGAGCTGAAGCCTGTTCCAGGATCACCCTGAATGAATGGCCAATTAATCCAGAACATTTTTCATTGTTTTTTTGTTTTTGTTTTTTTAATACTGAATACCTAACTGAAATCAAAATGAAATCATGTTGATGTCTCTATCTTAATGGCCTCTTTTTAATGTTGTTGACTTAGAGGCCCTCAAAGTTAAATCCCTCTAAATAGCTTGAGACAAATTAAGCGCTTTCGCTTTTAGTGATATGAGCTATGCAGACTAATAAATTATCTCATAATTGTAATTTGTCAGACGTTCTGTTTATCTGTTTGTTTTTCTGTCTCTTTCTCCATATCTCTTTCTCGACCTGTCTCTCTGATTCTCACACTCATCCGTCAAACACTTGATTTTATGCAAAGTTTGGGGAAAGTGGTTGAATTGTCCTCTTGTTTTAAGTCAAAACACTCTCGGCTTGTTTGGTGCCAGCTGTCCAAACACAAGAGGCTGAGATGATGATGGTAGTTTAGGGGGTTGAAGAGAGGGCGACTCAGTCTGATGACGATGTGTTATATTTCTCCCTGACCCCAACACATCCCAGAATGCATTACAGCGTAGCACACTCTAATCAGGCAGCACACAGTGGGGAGATGGACAGCTGGTGAGACTATTTATTGTAATTCAAGTTAATTTACATCATACCTATAGGCTGGCCCACAGCCCAGATGGAACATAATCCTATCTGTTCTTCAACATGAGTTAACCATTTCATTAGCCCAAGAACACTGCAAGAGGATTTTTGGCCTGGATCTTCACCTACGTGGTGCTTTGCCATTGTTTTGCTATATTGCAGTTTTATGGGAGTTTCATTGGCTGTTTCATTAATGGACAAACTAATTTACCAGATCCTGTCTGCTTTAAAACTGCGGGAACAAAGGAGCAGGAGGGTGGAAATCAATCTTTGCCTTGTGGCAGAGCTGCTGACCCGTTTATGCTTTGAAGACGGTCACTTTAAAAAAAGAAAGAGAGGGAAGGGAAAAAAGAAAAGGGGAAAAAAGCATCTCAGAAGTTATTTAACTACAAACAACGCCTACCTTCCCCATTCCAGCTGCATAATCAAGCATAATAAGTGGCCTGCAAAGGTCCACTTAATGTATTTCTAACACCGCAGACCAGCTAATCCTGTCAGAGAGAATAAAATGGAAGGAGGATGTGTGTGTGTGTGTGTGTGTGTGTGTGTGTGTGTGTGTGTGTGTGTGTGTGTGTGTGAGTTGGATGGGTGGTGTTTGTGTGTGTGTGTGTGTGTAAGCTGCAGCATGGATTTGAATGTTTAACTCCATGAAGCCTCATATTTCTGCCCAAGTGCGGATCCATTTTTCCGCTTTAGTGGCCATCAAGGAATAGAGAAAATAACAATAACAGCAGGGGCAGGCCAGCAGCTCACAGTGGACTGAAATATGCCTGTAATGACTGCTCTTATTCTGCCTCTAAATGGAGACCTCCTATGTCAGGCTCTGTAAAGCATATCTGAAAGTCTGTGTAATATTCTTGCAAAGAGACGTGAGTACAAATCTGAAATTTTAGTGTGTGTTTACCTTAAAAAAGCAGAAAGCAAATGGGGTAACGGAACATCTCTATCATAGAAGTCATTTTGATAAGATGTGGTACTTTGAGAAGTTCTTAGTTCTGCAGTTCCATTCAAGCGATACACTCTTACTGACTTTAGGTAAAGGGATAGTTTACCAAAAAATGACAATTCATCATTCCAAAGCTGTGTGACTTTCTGTTTCCTTTGGAACACAAAAGAAGATATTTTGAAAAAATGCATTCTATTGTTCATACGATAAAATTCAATGGGGTCCAATGCTGTGCAGTGTTGGACACTATATTGACTTTTATTGTATAGACAAAAACATTCATAAAACACCTTTTTGTGTGTTCCCCCAAAGAAAGAATGGTATACAGATTTGGAACAATATGAGTTAATATAAAGACGGTTATACTTTTTGATGGTTTTTAAACTTATAAAGCCGTAACATAAATAAAATAATAGTCAGGCAAATATTTCCTATTGAACCTTTAGACAAAATATTTAAAAGTTCTTTTAGTATTATATATATACAGTATGTATGTATGTGTGTATATATATATATATATATATATATATATATATATATATATATATATATGTATATATGTATATCTACACATACACACACACACACACACACACACATATATATATACATACACACACACACACACACACACACACACACATATATATATGTGTGTGTGTGTGTTTGTGTGTATGTGTGTGTGTATGTATGTATATATATCTTTGATTTATAAATTTATAATCAAAGTTCTGTAATCTTTATTGTGGGGAGTAAAATTATAATACAATGCCATACAATGATAGTTGAGAATTGTACAAATAAAAGCCTGATGTATTAAATTTGATACCTACATTTTAACATGATTTTTCTAAAATATTATAATTAGAAAATCAAGTAAACTGAAAAGTTACGTAAATCTTCATCTCGAAATATTACTAATAACATAAAGGTATTGTTACATTTACTTTATAAAAAGATTTCACAGCAAAAAGACACGTAACATTTTTTTAAATTATACTTAAAGGCAATAGAATAGAAGGCATGTAGTACTTTGTGTATAACAGCTTTTTCAGCACAGTTGATAATTTCGAGGTCTTAGAAATATGCATATCAAATGACATACAGTAAGCTTTATAGGGTTAATTACAAAAAAAACATTTTGGGTGAACTACCCCTTTAACTGCATTTTTTATTTCTTTTTTTTTTTCAAACTATTCTCGTTCTGTTGTGGGTACAGCAGCAGAGCTCAAAGCCTCATGCTGAAGAGTTTGTTAAAGCGTGAAATTTAGAGATGCATGTGACGCTAGACCAGTCATGAGGTAAAACAAACAAAGACGTCACGGAAGACAAACAGAGATTTGAGTGCATCAGATGCCTCGTTCTCCTCCCTTGGCTCTGTCAAAACACCTTTCCCGGGATCTGTGAAACAGACAGGGTCCATTAGGAGCTCAAGCATATAATCACATCTCTGTAATGAGTTATTAATTAAACCAGGGGCATTCATTGCCCTGCTAACAGCCTCATAAACAATTGACTGGAGATTTGTGATTTTTGACTCGCTGACACCATTAAACAAATCAATATTGGGTTTTGCAGCAAGAGCTCTGTGCCTGGCTCTCCCTGGTTTTTGCCAATCAGCCGCGTTGAATACTAATAAGGGAATTAGTCGCCTCATATTCTGCATGTGTCCCATCAAACAGATCCTTATCAAGAGGGAGCAGAAGACTCATTTGCATGGAGGAAGACTGCTTTGTAGGTAAAGATTTCACAATATGTCATTCATTTCGGTTCGCTTCCCATCCTCCATCTTCCTCTCTGACTGCACAATCACACGCAGACTTCGCTTTTGCCCAAATGACGAAAACATGGTGCCATTGCTGGCCCCTAGGAAGCAGTTTACCCTGCTGTGACAACTCTTGAATGCTTCTTTAAATGCGCCTGCTTTCATGTTAGCGCAGTGTTTATCATATGTTTTATTTATTTACTGAAGCATCCTATTTTTCTAATGACGTCTCTGTCCTTTCTTTGAAAACGCTGCCGCCAACGAGCAGAGACCCAGCCAACCCCAGCTAGCATTCAGTTCCTTTTGATAGCTGTGCCAATCTAAGTCGATAAATATTGCACTTAGCACACCTAATGATGTTTACCATTCAAAGTGTAGAAAGAGAGGCTCTCAAGTGTGCTTTTATGTGTGATGTGTTAGCCAAAATGCACAATAAAAATCTTATGTGATTATGCTAAGGACTGCACCTTAAGCTAATCGGCACTACAAACATGTCCGTATACTTTAAAATATGGAAGAGGAAGAGATCATGTAAATAAAATCAGGTTGAGTCTGTGCAATTCCATATCTTTGAATGTAGAAATGATATGGCCGCCAGTTTAACTGATGTTTTAAAAATATGAACCATTTTAAATGGGTGACTCTCATGGTGTGAGATGCTGAAAAACAGCGAGATGCGTTGCATGCATGTGTACATAGACCAACAATTGAAAATCAATGGCAGATGAAATGCAAGCACAAGTTCTTGATGTGTGTGTATATATATTTGCTTTAGAATATACTGTATATAATAATTAATCTTTATTTATATATATATAAAGATTATTTATATATATAAAGATTATATAACATATATATGTTGTTGATTATTTGCTTTTAATATATGTGAATAATTAAATTACCCTAGTTAAAACAGGTAATATATTTAAAATACATTTATTTCATACTAAGTATAGTTAACATATTTACTGACATATCACTTGAGACTGTATAAAAATTATAATTCAACTTTATTTGAAGTACTGCTTGTGCACAATACACATTACTTATTATTAAGCATAAAATGTGCTTTAATGTCACTATTGATGAGGACTGAAAATATTTAAAGTGTACCTAATGTATACTTGCAATAGTTTCACTTTAGCACAATCAAATATGCTTCAGTATATCTTTAGTTGGACTTCACCACTACTTCCGCACAAATAAAGTACAAAATTAGCTGTTCCAATTTAGCAGACTTCAAGTATACCAGTTTAGTATAACAAAAGTAGCAGGGTATTTTTATTAAGTACATAAATATGTAAATGTATTTGTAGCATACTTAGCATGAAATAAATATGTTTCAGATACATTCTAGTATATTTATTTTTCACTAGGGAACAATTTAAGTGAGTAAATTTGATAACATAAATATTTTGATTAAAAAGTTTTAATTCATAGCCCTAATAAATAACATAAAAGCTTATTGTTAATTTAGTGTCATCAAGATACTATATCTTTAATATTTTGAATGTTTGTTTTTGTATTTTAAATTTTATTTACATTTTAATTGACATTTTTACTGTTTTTTTTTTAATCAGTATAGTCAATATAGTTTATTATTATTATTATTATTATTATTATTATTATTATTTATTTATTTATTTATTGATTGATTGATTTTTAGTATATTGAGTTGATTAAATATGAGAAATGTTGCTTTGGAAACTAGCTGAAACAGAACAAATGAAAGTTTTTATTAAGTAAAATACCATTCAATATATATGTGTATATAAGTGTAAATGAGTGCAGAGTGATTGCCAAATGGCTGACTTGGGCAAGATATCTTGGAAAATGAAAGGTTATAAAGTGCACTGGAAAACATATTTGCAGAAATCATTACTTATATATATATACACACCACCTGACTGGGGTAAAACATCAGCAAATATGTTTTCCAGTGCACTTTATAACCTTTCATTTTCCAAGATATCTTGCCCGAGTCAGTCATTTGGCAATCACTCTGCACTCATTTACACTTAGTATTCAATAAACCACTCTCTTAACTCAAGTTAAGGACATAATTATGCTCGGCCTCCCCCACTTCTCTGATCCTGAAATCATTATCAAGGCCCAGGTTTAAGTTTCACCAGGTGGACAGGGGAAGGAGAGAAGCACTCATTTACTCAAACCCAGCAGTGATACTGGGTCCATCCCTCCTCTCCTCACCTGAGTGCCTCACAGAAAGGAGCTGGCAGGGGGGAGGCCGTGCAGAGCAAACCCCTCGTGTGTGGTCGCGGCTCTGTGGGGCTAATGCAGGAGATTGACTCTTTAATTGAGGCAAGAGTGATGCTCATCATCTCTCATTAATGAGGCCAGTTAGAAAAGTGGGAGTGCGTGTTTGAGAAAATGAGAATGTGAAAGAGGGAAAAAAGAGAGGTGAAGAGGCTCCGAGACATGCCTGACCATCTCAGGGTGGTTATTAATCACAAATCGCTCTGTGTTGTATGTGCGTATGTGCTTTCAGAGCATCTAATGAGGCAAAAGAGAGGCCCGCGTATGATATCAGGTATCAATCACAGTCAATATGTCCAATTAAGATCAAAGCTCCACATTATTTTGAACTTCCCTGAAAAGAAAAATGATCTCCTAATTAATATAGATTATCCAGGACAGACTGGAAGAAGAGAAAGTTACTGGTCTAGACGCAGCGCAGGATACCTCATGTGTTCACACCAGTCCCACTTAAACGGCTCCCTCTCTTGTGGTGCATAACAGTGAGGGATTATAGGGGGACAAAATGGGCATCATTAAAAACCTGCTCCTTTGGGTTTCATTGAGAAATGATTGGCGATTTAGTGTTTGAAATCTGCTACGGACCAGTATTCGATAGAGAGAAAGAGCAAGAGAGAGGTGAGGTGAAACTCTATCTATCCTGTTTATGCAGTCAATTTTCCCATTCTTTATCCCTCTTACTGCACCAGGATGTGTGTTCGCGGCTCGCGCCGCCCGGCGAGGTTGCCAAACTCATTTCACCTTGTGGACCTCAACTTGACTGCAAGCCAGACAACCCAACGTGATAAGGCCGCATTAAACCTGCACTCTCCTAAGGGAGGGTTATTATACAGACAGAGAGAGATTCCACTCTGCATGAGAACAACAGGTAATGCTACATCGCTAGCATCGCGTTCACAACATTAAAGTGGGGATAAATGCATGCCATTACCATTCATATCTACAGACGGGTAGACAAAGTAAAGGGAAAGAATAAGTAAAAGGGTTTCTTCTGTCCATACAGCCTTTCCAACAACAGAATCCAGCCGTTGAGAAAAAAATCCCATTCATTTCCTCCATAGGGAAATTTATAAATAAACTTTAAAAGACCTGTGAACTTCAAGGTTGTTAATCGATGATGTGCACTTCTGCTGCAGACATCGGTTTGCATCTTTTCAGCTTCATGCTGCATTTATTTGTTTATTTTTAAATCATGTTTGACAGTGAACTTCCTGGTGTAGAGCTACATCACCCATGATCCTGCAAAGAAATATCACCACATTAGAGTAATAACAATATAACAAAAAAGTAATCAATCAGTTGTTTTTCCTATACACTTTCAAACCACTTTTTGTATATATCTGAATATTTTGCAATAGAAACTTAAGATATATAGTTTCTGTACTAATAGTGAACAACTTTAATATTACTATTTTTCCATCTTTTTTAAATTTGATTATCCAATTGATAATGCAATTATTCGCTATGCAAAATATTTGTGTCCAAAGAAATGCTTTTTTTACTTTAAATCAAAGTTTGTAATGTTGTGATTCATCGCTAAACTGGTTAGTTTGGTTCATATCTATGTTTATTTTAAAATATCTCTATAAAAAAATTAATTGGAAAAAATGGTAACACTACATAAAGCCTTTATGTATAATGCATTATAAAGTGTTATTAAAGGGTATAATGCATTATAATTATTCATAATGTGCATTGTAATAAATTATATCTTGTCGTAAATAATTATAACCGAATTTAAAATGCATAGTGTAACAATTAATTGATAAGTGTATTAACTGTGGTTACGATTATCCTTGAGACTGTACAATGCATTATAAGGTGCATTACAAGGCATAATTAATGCATTAAAATCATTTTTACTATACATTATACATAAAGGCTTTAAGTAAAGTTTTACCAAAAAAAAAAAAAACTTTAAAAGTAGCCTTGCACTGTTGCTCTCTATAGCAGTCTGGAAATGGTTGATGGCCATTACCTGGCTTGCACATGGTTATGCTTTCATCTGCAGCGTTAAGTCTCCATCATTGCTGTGATGGTGAAAGTGCTGACAGACATGTTCTCACACTCACCTGCAGTACTCCATAATTTCCAGTGATGTAGTCTTAGTGATAAGTTACTGAGTTACAGTCATTCGTTTTCATTGCATCTTCAAAGAAAGCGAGTAGACGCACGATGGCCAGTTTCTTTTGCACAGCACATGTGGGACCTAAAATCAAAGATGTGGTTTATAGTTTAGTAAGCTTACATAAACTACATGGAATCTGCAGTGTAATAAAAGGCTAGAATAACATTATTGTGTTACTTTAAAAGAGTATCAGTGACTGGATCCAATGAGAAAACAGTTGATGACTCCATGACTTGATCACTCCATGGTGTATTAAACTCTATGTGGCCAAATTATTACTAACAGGGAAAGTTCTCAGAACTTTGGCTAACGTTTTGGAAAAGTTATGACAAACATTTTTCCAGTAACATTAATAATGGTTAAAGTTATCTGATCTTTAATAATGTTCTTAAAACATTATTTATACATCATTTATGGAATTTTTTTTTAAATTTTACCATTTAAAAAGCATATACTGCAGTTTTGTCAAGACAGCTGTGCAACTTTGTTTAAGAGTTGTAAGAGGACCTGTGTTGGGGATATGCGGATATGTTTGTCTGTGCGGTATGGACTAAAAGCTGTGGGGTGAGCAGGGTGAAGAGGCAGCCTTAGTCCACTGGACAGGTGTAGGTAAACAGATCCTGGTGCCACCCAGGTTCAGGATGAACTTGAGACGTGTCTTCACCGTCCCTCAGAGGTGGAGGTCAGGAGGATCGTCCAATCAGCTGCAATCAGAGAGAGAGGACACCCCACTACCCCTCCTCTGAACCAATGAAATGGAGACAGGTCACCCCAGTCCAATTAAGAGCCATAAAACATAATCAAAATTCAAAGGCTACTCACTACGGTCTTCATTACTGGGGTTGGTCAGGCTCTGAGGCCAGCACTGATATTTGTTGACCATGCGTTAAACAAATACATTGTATTCATAGGCCTGAGCCTAACATCTCAGGTGAACTTGACACAATGGCCTGAACCTGACCATCAATAGTGACCTATGCATGCCTAAGCAGCATTCGGTGAAATAAAGAACTTTAAAGAAGAATAAATGTGCTTCTGTTTGCTTCAAAGCACTTTCAGATGTTCCATAAACACTGGATTGACAAAGCCATGAGAGATCTGTGGCTTGTTTATTCATCATTTGTTTAAGAAAATGCTCTTTTTTGGTTATTGCAGAGTTCATTCTCTTGTAAATTTGGATTTGTGTTTTCTGTGGTTTTGGTAAATATCACCAGAACTTCATGCCCAGACATAAATATATTTGCTCATACACTGAAAGAACAGTTACTAAGTCATGAGAGAAGTGTCTGATGCTCACTAAAGCAGAATTTATTTGATCAGAAATACAGTAAAACAGTAATATTGTGAAATAACACTATTTAAAATAACCATTTTCTATTTTAATATACTTTTGAGATCTAATTTATTCCTAACATCTGTTACTCCAGTCGCATGATCACGTGACATATGAACCTTCAGAAATCATATGCTGATTTGGTGCTTAAGTATCATTTCTTATTATAATCAATGAAAAATGAAAGTTAATCTAATATTTGATTAATGGTTTTGTGGCATTTTTTCAGGATTCTTTAATGAATAGAATGTTCAAAAGACAAGCATTTATTTGAAATTGAAATCTTTTGTAACATTATAAATATCACTACTGTCTACTAATCAGTTTAATGTGTCCTTGATGAATAAAATAATTAATGTCTTTAAAAATAAATAAAATCTTATTTACCACAAACTTTTGAAGAGTAGGGTTTTTGCTTCACTACCTCTACTGTGTATGCATTTCCAATTGAATTTTGACAACTAAAAGTTGTCTCAGTACTAATATTTAATTCTTAGACATGGATCATTCAATTATGGTTGTATATATGTAACAATGTCTCATTTTGCATTTAAAGCAGACAATTCTATTACAGCAGAATTTTGATTATCATTATGATTTTTATTACAAAATAGATTTCATCATCTGATTAGCATCTTTCATACACACACTACCAGTCAAACATTTAAACATACCTGAATAAATGTTTTAAAGGATCCAAAACTCCACTATAAGTAGTTGTCTAAATCTTTGGCACTGATCTGCATAGCCTCAAAAGGATGTTGTGTAAAATTTGTGCTGGCTTATTAAATATTTCAAGCTAATTATCTAGTAACACATTGTACCCTATTACACACAGTTCTTCAGCTTCCCCTATAATCAGCTATAAAAAGAAAAAAAAGAAAAAAGTTCATTCCGTCTGGATCTTGTCATAACCCTTTAGGATTAACAGAACAGCTGGCGTACACAACTAACAGGAAAGTGAGTGAAAATTCAGATCACTCAGAAGCATTTTTTTCAGATCTGACACATGTTATATTGGGATTACATAGAAACATCAAGCTTGAACATATTTCTTATTTCTCCACTACACCCCAAACAAAGAGCCACATTATGAGTAATATTCTTCCGGCCCAGAGGGACGTTCTGGCCTGGGGCACCACCTGTGGTTGACATCTCAACTCAAAACCTGATTAAACCTGCCCATCAACCCTGTAGGCCTCTCCACCTGTCCAACAACAAACATGTCAGGGCTTTCAGTCTGCACTCGAGGGGATTCTTCGTTACACAAACATGTATACTTAAGATGACGTGTGACTTGTGTCTGTCTGATCTTGTGTGTGTGTGTGTGTGTGTGTGCAAATGTGTTTGTCTTGGACAGTAAATGCAGGTGTTTACTTGCAAAAATGTGCGTTGTGTATGCTATCAGTGCATTGCAGTGACAATGAGAGGCTATAGAGCATTTAAAACAACATAAACCAGGATCAAAATTGCAGGACTTTGCCTTTATTGATGTTTCCTTTCTCAGGTTGAGACATGTCCACTAATGACCAGAGACATGGTGGTTTGTAGCCAGTGGCATTGGCTGTGCATAATGATTGAAGCATGTCATTGCTGCTTCCTCTCCCTGCAGTGTGCTCATAGGATATGAAACTGGTAGGAAATTAGGCTGAGATTTGTAGAACTCCTTTCTGATGGCCATGTTGTTTTATTATTTTGGTACAAGCTATAGAGCTCTTACAGGAAATAGCATGAAGGCCAAGAATCTGTGTCTAAAGGTCATAGTAGATGCATAGTAGTACTTTCACATTGTAAGTTTAATGTTTATGTGTGCTAGCATACGTCCCAAAGCGCTAGGATAGGCTCTAGTATCCATACAACCACGCAGGACAAGCAGTTTGTATGGATGAATGGGTGTACTAGCATTCTGGGAAGATTAGTGTATATTAAATTGACATGTTATCTCTAAATCTCAGAAAATGCACTTGTATGCATTTAGCATACATATAGTGCCATTGCACTTCAGGCGTCCTGAGTCCTGGCTCGTGGACCTTTCCCGATCACATCCCTCTCTCTCTTGCCAAAACTAAATTTAAAAGAAAAAAGAAAATGCACTTAACTCTTAACTGATTTGACATTTCTTGAACTATTAAACATAATGAAAAACACATTATTTGTGTCCTAAATAATGTACTGTGCACTTATATTATACACTATGTACTCTACCGTATAGTGTATCAATTTTATATGGTTATTTTGTCATCCATCAAACATTCCACACTTTTTTTTCTGGTTAATTCAGTGCATCATCCAGGTATTTAAAGTCCACTTTTTCAGTGTGAACATATGACTGCCCTATTTATACTACAAAATGGCATAGAGTAGCGAATAAATACACAAACTGGGACTCACCTATTGTGTTTATTCAGATTAATTAGGCCTATTTTCAAATGCGAGTAATGTTTAGTTGATTTGATCAGTTGATTTGTTTCTGTTTCAGAGTAAAAAATAAATAAATAAATGCATACATAAATAAAAAAAGATAATTATGATATGAATCCGGTATAAATCAACTAAATCCAAAACCATAAAACATTTCTTGAAATAAAATAAACATTAACTGAAATAAAATTTCTTAGGAAATATCTGAATTTGACATTTACTTGTAAATCTTCTGCAGGACGTAAAGGCTTTACTTAGAATCATTTCAGTTGTTTTATTCTCACATGAACTGAATTTACTCAAAATTTTTCACATTACAGGTTTAACCACATTGCACACCCAACGCCTTGTAGAGAGTATGACTGTGTCGTTTTTATTTTCCCTCTTACATTCCTCAAGCTTAGCACTGTCATAAGTTATTTTCTGCTCCAGCGCAAACCCTAATTGATCGCCCTCAAAATCAGCTTTACATTGTATGGGAAGATGACGGCATTTGATACCGATATTATGCACCGCACTTGCCAGCTAATGCTATTTTTTCTGCTCTGGTGGAACCAGGCGTCTAGACAAAGTGTACGTACACAAGAACGCAGTAAGGATAAATGTTTAGACAGTCATTATTGTAATTTAAAAAATTTTAAGGTTGACTTGCTTTCAGATGGAGTTGACTCTGATTGTTGGAGTGTGTGAAGCTGCCATGCCTCGGCTTGCACTCGTTCAACTTTATTGCCGTCTTGCTTTAGACAGCAGAGACAGAGTCTCTTTCGAACATAGGATGATCTAATTACATAAATAGAGATCTGTTCTAGCCATCAATCATCACGCAGGCAAAGCTGCATCAAAACTTTCGTGTGACAGTGACATGTAGATGGAGATTAGAGAGCTGGAAAGTGTATTGTTGATTGAGTCTAGCTTTGTTTGGTCATTATGTTACAAATGTGCCAAATGACGCGCCCAAGCTTTCTTGCATGGCAGATGGTACGGCTGTAAATATTATTGCAAGTACGTCAACACAAACAGTGCAACAGCGCTAAAGTATAGCCGATTTAGCTGTAAAACCTTCTCTCATCTTCTTTAAAAGATTCATTTAAGAGATTCCAATTCCGCTCAAGTCCACAAAGTCCATTCAGATCCGATGACTACACTGATTATTTCTATTTTTCATGCTAAACCTATTTGGACAGTCACAATAAATACAGTTTGCATAAATACAAGTCAGAAGAAATTACTGCAATTTCTGACCTTTATAGTCAAATTGTGCACTTTAAAAATTATAGAAAGGATTTGCCCATATCTTAAGACATAAGACAACTGTTTTAACCTACATTTTTCTCAGTTTAGCCCAAGGTTAGAAGCAATAACCATCAGTTAAACACCTGGGATGGAGAGTAATTCATCTGACTTTAAACAGCCACGAGCACAGGAAAGGAAAGAGGGAATATTAGCAGAGCCATCGGAAGACCTGACGTCTCTTGTGCTTTAAAGCTGATTCTGCTGTCATTGTTTTCTTTATTTTTCCAGTAGATAAAGAAACATGCTAGCCGAATCAATCCAGCTTATCACCATGAGCTCATAAATGTCCAGGAGGATGTAATAATGACAATTTAGTGAGAGGGAAGTCAGCTGAGAAACCCAAACACACACACACACACACACACACACATTCTTCCCAGTGTGGTAGAGAGGTCATGGAGAGCCGAGGGGCGGATGGACTCATGGCTGTGAATGAAAGCTGGTTTGGGGCAGTGTCTGTCGGATGGATTGAGCTGATCACAAAAGCATACCGCACAGGATGCTGTCCCCTGGCCCTAACGAGAACTGAATTATTGAGTAACAGGAAATTAAAAAATTCTTGCAATGCCGATCCACTACTCTTAGCCTTTGCGCTGTGACTTGGATTGCCCCTTCTCTGAACTTCAGCCACTGAACAGGTTCTTTTTATTTTTTCAAATAATTTTTTTTTTTTTTCTTCCAACAACACTAATATGGGAACCATTAGAGTCATAGCAAGGATTGGTTGTTTTTCCATCTGGTTTCTTTCTGCTGTCTTTTTCATACAAAAGCATTTCGGTCACAAGATTTACATTGTTTCGTCAAAAATCAAGTACTCCAGGACTGTGATAAACCCTTCACTTTGACTTACAGTTTCAGCAAAACTTGAGAATTTTTAGGCTAAGTTCAGAGTAAGAGAGCAATGATGGTTACCATGGCTTCAAACGAAACATTTAAATGAATCATCCACCTCTAATTCCCTAATCTGAGGGAATTATACTGCGCAGAAAACTGATCACTCAGGAAAACCCTCTGAACCTAATACCTAGTCAATTACTGTCACAGTGCAAAGTGCGCCGGTTTACGATTAATACTGGTATATAAAAGTTGTGAAAACATCTATTTGTCAAAGCTGTCATTTTGAGTCAAACTGTACATGGCAAAGGAAAACGGAGCTACATGGAGCTTATTGCATTTGCAAGGAGAGGAAAACCATAGCTGGATTGTTTTAATATTTCAACAGCATATGGAAGCTGTTCAGAAAACATTTGTACTTCCTTGCTAATATAAACTCTTACATCAGAAGGGTTTGTTGCGATTAGCTTATTTAGCTGAAAATGTTGGATCAAGCAAGGGGCTGATTTTGCTAAACATCCGAAGCAAAGACCTACATGTGTGTTTATGGACTTGTAGGCACATTCATTGCAGGGAATGCTCTGATGACCAACACAGGTAATGAGGTATGACTGTATTACACACACTAGCTTGAGCTGAATTCCCTGTGGAACCACTATACTGATTGGCTGAAGGGGCCCCTGCCATATTACGGTTAGCGATTAGCAATAAATATGACAGCACTTTACTCATACATCTTCAGTATTCATCGGTTTGTAAAGTCTACTGAAGTCACAGATTAACTAGAGGTTTAAAGAGATGGTATAACATACCAAATCGTAAATTCAAAGCTATGGCAGGGGCAACGTGAACCTATTTTTGAAGCAGGCCAGCCAGTGGCTCTCTTGGTGCCTCTAGGTGAGTTGATACATGACTAAAGGGAAAAAAAAAAAAAAAAACATTTTAATTCACTTATTTATTCTATATTCAAGTGAAAGTTGAAACAACCTTGTGGTAAAGTTTTGTTTGGCAAGCAAAGGGGACTCAGGTTTAAAAATTGCAACTGAACTTGACAGCCAGTGAACATCATGTACTTTCACAGCAAGCTAAAATTTTTTAGGGTAAACCCATTTTGTGTTGCATTGGGAAAAAAAGGGTTTCAAGTGATAGAAGAGTGATTTTCTTCTTGTTCTTGTTTTTAAAGCAAATCAAATTTGAATAGATTGTACTGATCGGATCTAGAAATGCCCCAGCATTTATTTATTTATTTTTTTAAAGATGTTTTTGAACAAGTATCTTATGATCATCAAGGCTGCATTTATTTGACCAAGTAAGTATTATACAGTAAGACAGTAATATTATAAAATATTATTACAATTTAAAATAAGTGTTTTCTATTATACTTTACTTGAAATGTAATTTATTTCTGTGATGCAAACAAAATTTTCAGTGTCACATGATCCTTCAGAAATCACTCTTAATATGCTGATTTGGTGCTCAAGAAAAAAATTTTATTTTATTGTCAGTGTTGAAAACAGTCATGTTGCTTAATATTTATGTGGAAACCACGATACTTGCTGAATCAAAGTATCAATAAAAAGAAATAAATAAAATAAAATAAAAACAGACATTTGACCCCGCACATTTGTATGGTGTCGTGTTCTTTTATATTTTCAATCAAGTTTGAAATGTCAAGAGGGTGAGTAAATAAAGAAATTATTTATTTATTTATTTTTTACTTTATTTAATTATCAGTGATAGTTGCATTTGAGGGAACATGTGTTGGTTTTAATGGTCATGGCTCTAGTTTTTTGTTTTATATTCTAATCCATTATGAATTTGCGCCAGGAAGTAGATCAAGGCCGCTATTTCAGTGGAGTTTGCAGGGCTGTCAAACAATCTGGATGTCACGCACACACATTGCCAAAGTCATTATTTTCTTCAACTCTCAGCACTTGCTGAAATCCAGGATGTTTACAGTTGAAGTTTGTGGTAAACCTGTGGCTGTGGTGCTGTAGTTGAACTCCTGCTCTTTCAGATGAAGGATGTTCAAAAGGCTGTGGCTGGCATACAGAGTGATCACTCTCCACACTTTTATCTCTCTCTCCCCACATTAGCACATAAATGAAGCTTCACTTTGTCTCTGCAGCGTTAAAACTCACTCGGAATAAACAACACTTCCTCTTATCGGTAATAGACAGATTTCTGACATCCTAAAAAACCCTCACACCATTAAATATCCCGGAATTATAATATTCTAACCAGGTGTCTTTGAGCACCCCGTTTATCTTGGTATTAGGTGTACACAAAGTTAGTTTGTTTGTTATATAAGCACAGATATGTGATGAACTGACGATTTACTATTCTTGTATTCTTGAAAATCATTTACCAAGCACAGAATCCAGTACAGATTACATGTACAACTACAGAAACAAACACACGTTTTGCTGTTTCTGGACATTCAAAAGATCTATTTCATGATTCAGGAAAGAGTCTATCGCTCAGCATCCAGTGCAAATTGCATTCTCTGGCACACTCACACACTTTCTCATCTACATATGAGGCTGTTATAAACACCAGCAGGAGGTTCCTGAGCGTCGGATATATAAACACATTTTCGAGAGTGTGTCGATAATGAGCTGGAGTGTGATATAGCCAGCCAGCCTTGATAAGAGTGCGGACATACGTAGATGCCTGTAGAGGGGTTAACGCAATGGTCTGGAGACACCATTGTGATATCAAACTGAGCTTATCACAGGGGAAGGAGCTGGCAGCCTCTTAGAAGGCATTATGTGCTTCTCTGTTTCTCTCATCTTATTTAACCACTCGTTCTGCATCTTTTTTTTTTTCACTTTTCACACTATGAATCACGTGGAGCACAGCAGTATAAACTAAAATGTGACGGATGAGGAGGGTATACTGTGTGCTTCCGATATTTTGTACAATTTTTATCTAAACATGATTTTGGCAGGACAAAAATGTAGGGCGAACAGGCCTACAGGTAAAGTAAGAAAATTCTGTCATCACTTACTCAACTTCTTGTCAGTTCAAACCTGTTCTTCTGCAGGACACTAAATAGTCAGGTTTGAAAAGTCATGAGGGTGAGTAAATAATGACAGAATTTTCATTTGCGGTAAGTTCTAAATAAAGCAAAGGTTCACTGTGTAATTCAAATTTAAATAAGTCTGTTACTCGCATAATTATTTGTGAAAATTACTAGTAATTTCTGAGTAAAAAATTGTTTCTACATGATTTTTTTTTCAGTGCATCCATTTAAAATGGTCATTATTTTTATATTCTACTATTTCTTAAAGTCAGTATTAAGTTCTTCCCATAACAGTTTAGGATTGTGTTCACCTTATTTCCTTAACAGATCTGTGAGGGAACATTTAACAGCGTTACTGTGTGACATTTGTTATAATTATTCTATAAATCCACAAAGGTCAAAGACTCTGATGGCATAAGTAAGGAGATGTAGTTCTTTGGACCCTTAACCATTCTCTCATTTAACTGCATAACCTACATTAAAATGTAGATATTTTTATAGTCATACACTGAAATTAATTATTTTGCACAGTCGCTGTGACTGCAGAAGCTTGTGCAGATGAAAAACAATTGCCCTAACGAGGACTCAATTGCCTTATAATTGGCCTTTACCTGCGAGTTATTAAAATAACTACTACATTTTCTGGATAGTTAAAAAAGAGTTTTCTACATTCAGGTCGTGATAGAGATTTCAGCTTAATTTAAAAGCATTAATTAAAATGTGGTCCAAATCTTATACTGCCCACACGTCAAATCACCTGATCTGTATGGAAGTGCTATGCGGCTGATTTACATCAGCAGGAGTGGGCATGTTTTTAAAGAAAGAAATACTACAAAATACTTATATGTGGGAATGGCATACTTATGTAGGGGAGACTGGGGCTAGATGTTGCACTTTTAATTCCAGTGGGGCATATTGCCCAGTGTTATTTTAGTATAGTATACTACAGTATTATAGTTTTTATCAATATTTTGTATTGGTTTTCATTTTTTATATTTCCTTTTTTCATTTTTTTTCATTTTATTTTTAACTTTAATTAAAGTTTTTGAAATTGTTTGTTTTTGTCATTTTTATTAGTTATTGTTTTATTGTTATCAACAGCAAAACGATTCTGAAGCACAAATCAGTTCTTAAAAAACTGAGAAGGTGCAAGGTAACATACAAAAAATATCCAAACATTGTTATGGCCACCAAATATTTTAATCAATAAATTAAAATAAAACACATATAACAACCTTCCTCGACCTGGCATATACATCCTCATCCTGAGAACAAATCAGCCTCATTTTTGTAGTTGAACTTGGTCTTAACGTTTGCCAGTATGCCAGTAATTATGTTCACTTGTTTATCTAGCAGCTATTACAAAAATATGATATTTTATTTAGCAGACAGAAATTATCACAAATATCACCCTTTTTAATGACCCGGTGTTTGAAAACTAGCTGCAAGTGTGAAACCAATATATGATTTATGTAATTAGAAATTTATTTATATTTACTGAGGGTTTTTTATAAAGAATATTTAGTCACTTTAAAAAAAAATACATTTGAGTTGTAATGAAAAATAATTTAAAAAAAAAAAACTTTTAATAGAGTGTTTGTAATTCAGTAAAGTGAACAGAATCTATTCTAGGCATTACACATCAGTGAGTACACTATGACAGATACTTTGGCAGAGTGTTAGTAAACTAATAAGCATATTTATGCAGCAATGCAATCAAATGTATTGTTCTATTGTTATTGTGCAGCCTGTAATTATCAATGATATGTCTATATGTTTATTCACCCTTCTAATTCTTATTTGTGCTTGAGGGAAGGTTCCCCAGCTTTGAAGGATGTCAGACCCAGCTGCTGGCACACTGGAGATGCAAATTACTGGCATAAAAGCAAATGAGAGGGGTCTGTGCCAGTACCGGGCCCGTGCCAGTCCTGGAGAGGCACGGACTTCTCATAACTCTTTCTCTCTCTCTTTCATTTTTTATCTCTCTCTCTTTCCAGGGATTGGCAGGACCCTCAGAAAGGAGGGAGGAAGAAACATTTCTCAAAACATTAAAGGAGTTTAATGCATCCTAGCTAGTCAAAAATACTGAATTGATCAGTGCAATAGGAACCGCTTCAGATGAGAAATAATTATTGGACAGGGTGCTGAAACACCGATGCCAACTCCTTACAGGAATGCATTTTTAAAAGCTTTTGGATGTCAGCGTTATCTTGCATGACCAAATTAGGGCCAAATGAGAAAAGTTTATCTGGTGTTTTCGAGTATTGGAAGAGATTTGGATTCATAAATCTTATACAAAGTGTGTATGTGTGCGTAGAATTGTGGGTAAATCGCATGAGGAGGGAGCTGAGGCCTCGTGGATTAAAACTGAATGTTTTGTTTCCTTCTGTATGGAAGCCATGAGAACAGTTTTACAGGCAGATTAAACAGAACGAGTTAAACTGTTTGTGCAAATGCATGCTAGCCATCTTAATGCATGGAAAATCAGGAGGTAAACTGATTATAGCTGACCACCCATGACAAATAATCCGTAAAAGGAAAAGTGATTTAACACAGCTTGATAATCACAATCATCATTGCTTGTGTATTCAGCATAGACATCACTGCAGTCATTAGTTATATTAGCTGGCGAGTTAGTTATATGGCGATGAGCATCATACTGCAAAATAAGTCAAAATATTTCTTAAAACCTGCTAAATGTAATAAAAAGAGACCATTCATATTTGGAAACGATGGGATTAGGTTTTCAAAGGAGCACTACAGGTTCCAATAAAGGTTCCAAAATGATTTTTCACAACGATATCATAGAAGAACCATTTTTGGTTTCCCAAAGAACGTTTCAGTGAACAGTCTTCTTTCGTCGCTGCTAGCTCTTTGATGTTGGTTTGGTGTGTCACAGCCTTAAAAGACCCACTTTTTTTTTTCCTCAGTGTGAAAACATTTTAAAAATCTAAAGAAACTTTTTCCACTATAAAGCAGCTTTTGTGGAATGGAAAAGTTCCATTGGTGTTATTTTTACATTCCTTAAATGCATAAAGGGATTGTTCATCCAAAAGGTCTGATTCATTCACTGTTTACTTGTGCAGAACACAAAAGAAGATATTTTTGAAGAATGTTTGGTTATTTTTGCCCATACAATGAAATTCAATGGGGCCCAAAACATCACTGGACCACAGAGACTTTAATTGTACACTGAACAAAATAAAAAAACACTGAGACATTTTTCAAAATATCTTCCTTTTGTGTTCCACAAAAGAAAGAGCGTCATTCGGGTTTGGAATGACATGAAGGTGAGTAATTGATAACAGAATAATCTTAATTATTGATAAACTATATCTTTGATTGTCTAGACAATTCTACATTCTGAACTATAAGTTCCTGATACTAGTTTAGAGGCCTGAATTGAACTTTTGGAGCGATGGATTTACAACTGGAGTGAAATCACTTTATTTACAGAGATCTGCAGCAGCCATGAAAACAACCATGACCGTCACAGAAAAAAACAATAATCAGTGAACTTTTCACCTCTATTACCCATAAAGCCATAAACAGTCTGTGATGCCATACTTATTACCATCTGTCATTTCCAAATGAACTCAAAAATGCTGTCCATTCCAGACATGACAGCTGAGGAGCGGCATCTAAATAAATTCAAGTTGTTTATCAGTAATATTATTTACATTTTATGGCAATACGAAAACAATTGCTTTGAAGGCGGACGGTTAAAGACTTCAAAAGGAGTTGGACGAGGAATGCCAAACACTTGGCGAGCATTTGATCTTTAAACCACTTTGATCAGATATGTCCACCTAGGATAGCCATCTCTATTGTTCCAGCTATTGTGTTGCTTAGGGCTACTTTCTCAGTGACAAATTTGTCCCTGCAACAGTTAATGCAGCAGTTCTACAAACCTTCTCTTGTTCCTTTGTGCTCAACCAACATACATGGCGAGATACAGATCTGTTTGTAAAAACACCATAGAATGTGTGCAACCACTTACAATGAATGTATCAGCCTAACTTCATCCATTCAGTGTCCATAAAAGTAGATAATGTTGGTCATTTTTCCACTTAAATGTTTTTTCCTCTATATGGTAATACTTACTGATATAATGGATAAATAGATACATACACACTAGATCATTTTTTTCTCTAGATCAGATTAATCACATTCATATACACAAAGTGTTATGAAGACCGCATGAGGTGGATACCGGAAATCAATTATAAAGTTGGCTGAAATTGCCTTAATTACCTTGAAATGAGAAACAGATGCTGGTATCACTGGTTATGCTGTCATGCATTTATTGTCTTATCGATGATGAAAAATGAAATGGATTTGTTATCGATTTATGGGGAAGAGAAATCATTTAATTTCATGATCATAATTGAAAATATGCCTGTTCATCTCAAAGTATATGACCCATATTGCAGTACTGAGAAGTTTTGCTTCCTCAAACAAGTACCTCAAAATTCATCTGAAAGCATTTATGAGACCAGATCATTCAATCTTATTGCATTTTATAAATAAGATTACACCATTATGGGTGTTAAATTAAATCATTTACATCACATTTTCACACGTACAGAAAGGTTTTTACCTGCCGGGCCTTTTGTGCAGATCAGTTGCATCTCATTTTGCCTTCGGTTGCCAGTAGGTGTAAAACAAAAGCTCACAAATCATGCATTAGACAGGATATTTAACACGCTCATGTAAATACTCTGACACATGTAAGACCTACTGGCTTTCTTCCTTTCTGTCTGCTGTACTTTTCCTGTTCTTTCATTCACTTCTTCCTTTCTGTCTTCCTGCTCTACAATTTTGACACATGCTGATGATTATCAGTGCTATTCTGGGTCACTGAAAGTCTGCCAGGTGTTTTTAATGTCACTCATTCCTTCATTTTAGTGTAAGGAAATAAACACATCAGTGCAAGATGCAGATATATTAGTAAGTGAGATGAATTTGCTTCGCAGAGCCTTTGGCAGAACATTCACTGAACTAATAAGGACGATTAGGTGATTTCAGGGGTGAGTGAGTGAGTATGTCAGTGTGTTCAGACCAACCCCTCATTTCCTCTTTCCCTGGGGGCGTGTCTGAACCTGCCCCCCAACCAACCAGCAGCTGTACAATGAATGTCCAGGAACGCCCCTCCGTCCTAACACAATGGCTCAGAAGAAAGCAATGAAAACATTAAAGCAGGGGACAGACCATAGGACTCTACAAATGTGCACATGGTGTTATGCTGTGTGCATTTTTTAAATTTTTGGTTTTATAATTACTTATTTTAGCACAAAAATAGTTAAGGCTGCATGTGAATAGAAACACATTTTTGTAACTTATGAATAGACTCGATGCTCGATGTGAATGCTTTCATCACATAAATTAATGTTAACGTGTTGAATATGATGAGCACATTGTTCTTACAATGGATTCTACACCAAATGCAGTAATATGCATATTACATTTTAAAAAAGCAAACACAGCACACAGAAATAAAAGACTTTAAAAATCTACTCCCTCTAGAGGTAATAACAAAGCCTTTGCGGTCCCTGGCACTTTTCAAATACAGAGACCTGAATTAACACTTTGTGAAATTTACAAATGTATCAAAATATGCATTGTTCTTAAGTAAAAGATCATTTTTAAAAGGCCAAATAATGAATTCTACAACTGAGTCAAAATGATATTGCATATTACGTTTCTTAAAGTCTTCTGCCAGATATTTTCACACACTGAGAGTTCTGTTTTTGAAAACAAATCTGATTTGTTTTATATGACTGAAAACAAAGATGCAACATGATTCCTGTTGCCAGACAAAACTGGCCTGTAAAGAATAAAAAAACTTGTTTAGGTTAAGTTTGTATCATGATATTCTTTAAAGAGGTAATAAACTCTAGGAATTGATAGGTCCACTCAAGAACATTATGCTGCTTTATAATTTTCTCTAAATACCTTTAAAACTTTTAATTGTTTTGAAATACAATGCAATGACACATTATTGCAACCTAAATATCCAACAACTTATGGTCAAACCCATATGCTGAAAGTTTCAGTGTACAAGGTATTGTTAAAAGATGTATCTGAAAGGAAAATACAAACATTTTAAATATAAAATGTAAAGAAATGTATACACATTGTTATGATCTAAATAGAAATATATAGTGTAAATAAATGTAAACTTTTTGTTTTGATATGTTTATTTATTTTATTTTTTTTTAGTTTAGTTTTGTCAGGGAAAGATCATAAATAGTGTAAGCAAAGCCCAATCATTACACATTTTTGCCCGTTATGCCAATTTGACTTTCTATGTAAACATTTGTATTGCATTCTGTCAGCTTTTTCAACATTTTATGTGCATTTCATTCTACTTTTAAGAGAAAATTCCCCATTTCAAAATCTCACGAAAACACATTTTTCTTATGTTGTTGGGTTCTTGTAATGAACTGATTGTTGATAGTTATCAGCTTTTGTTGTACATGTAAACACTCAATGTCTTAATGAACTGCACTGTAGAATGACTGATCCCTGCAGTAATTACCATCTGCCTCCTTACACACACTTAGTCATGGAGAAATGCCAGAGAACAGAAAAAAAAACACTTTTTTTCCTCTGATTTTCCCCTCACGAACACTTTATCACATTATATTGAGTATAATTGTAGGCTCAGAGTACAGAAATCTTACTCAGCTTATATGTGGTGTTATATGTGGTGTTTGGAGGGCAGTTATCTGTTTAACTGTAGGCTGCGTCTTGGCTATCAATTAGGAAAAAGAAGACCATTCTGCACTTTGAAGATGGTCCCACAGGTCTTAACTGAAGAAGCATTGTTATTGCACGACTTGTGTTGCTTTCTCTAACACACTCCAAAACACCAGTAATTGTCCCTCCATTCACCAGAGCATCTCTAGAGAATACACTTATTCCACCGCAAACTCAAACTCCTTAAAAAACACAGTTACAGTATAGGAGAGCATCATTAAATGACCATTTTTAAAGGACTTCAGGTGTGCTCCGGTCACAGAGGTGCCTCCTTTGGGAGGGAGAAGACGGGAGAAGCACTTGACAGTTGGATATGGGTGTGAGTGCACTAGTTCACTCTTCTCCCCCCGGCACAGCGGTGGCCAGTATTGGTGGGGATAGTGGGGTTTTGGCCCATTAGCCGAATGCGGTTTAATGAGAGGAAGAAAGTGGGATGGAGAGAGAGGGCAGAGCTAAAGGCTGGCTCTTTTTTAATGAGCAAAGTGTGAGTCAATAAGCAATGGACGGCTTCTGCAATTCATGGATGCTTAATGACATTGCTAATCCCTAAGGCAACTATGCCGCCGAAACAATTGGTTTTCACCCTTGTATGGTGAAATATCCCAGCAACACCTACCCTCGGCCTGGGCTGTCTCTCAGACAGGGCGCAGGTTGCAATATACAGCCTGTTCTTAAATGTGGAGCTAGAGTTATGGGAATATTAAGAACGCTTGTTCTGATGCAAATGCAAGTCGATCAATTAATATCTGTGAAGCAAAAAGCTGTGTTTTTAATAAACAAATTCATCATTAAGGACATTTTTAACTTTAAACCACTGCTTCCGGCTAAAATATGAGGACTCTCATTCTGACAGCACCTATTCACTGATCAAGTCTGTGAAAATATGAGGAGAAAGGAGTGCTCTTATTAAACTATTTAAGTGCCAAATGAAATAATATTATCAAAAAATAATATCAAGTAATAAAACGTGACAAAATATTATCTGAACGGGAACATAAATGTATAAATCCTTGACCAAAGACTAGTTCTCATGGAGACAACAGAAATTATGGAGCGTCTGGTCATCATCTACTTCATTTACATTATCTTACATTGTCAGCAATGTAACGTGCTGTCCATATGGAAACGGATATGCAGATTTAAAAGTGAAAGTAATGTGAAACCAACTGTATTCCACATTGCATTCCAGGCTGGACTTCAGTGGTCTGCGCTCCTGAGCCACTGCCACATCAGATCTGGCACAGCTGAATTAATGGATGTTTGAAAGTAAATGCAGAATTCTCTGGGTTTGGGACAACATTTTCATGCATAGGCCCCCTAACCCTATATTTAGCAGTGTTTTAGTGGAGCCCCTCTCATCATAAAGCCAGGAATGTTTCCAGCCTAGCATTGGGTAAATCACAAACTAGAGAAAACTGCAGATCTGCACACCTCATAATGGTCCATAGGGTTCAGTTCCTTCAGTTTCATGTAGATAACAGAGAACTTTTGATTTCAAAACTGTAAATTGTGTGTGTGCAACAAAACAAGAAATGAGTACATCTGTTTTTGTCATTTAAACAAAAAAATGTAATTGTAATAGTAAATGTAACATGGCCTTTAAATGTATTTTGAGATTAATCCAACTGTTTAAAACCACTGAAAGCAAATATATACACTATATTTTTATCATTAAAATTTTTTATGTTTCATATTAGATATATCTGTAATATGCTTCAGATATTTTATGCTTTAGATAGTGTGTTTGAAGATATAGTAAGGTGTTAGAGAGTAGCTAACCAAAAATATTAAAATAATACATTTTTCTAGGTGTTGCAATAAATTCCAACATTTTTTAATCATTTTTGCCATATCATCCAACATTCAACTGTTTTAGCTTTTCCAGTAACTAGCTATTTAGCTACAACAATGCTTTTATTGCAATCATTCCTTTACAGGAAACGTAATTGAAACAATAATCTCTGTTGTGTGGTATTAAGGAGCTCTGAGTCATTTTAGTTATATCATTATGACTACCTCAGCCATAAATCTAGGTTTGGTATCTGTTAACTATTGCAGTCCTACTCAGAATCATTTTACTGAATACAAACACTCATATATGTTGCAAACACATGCAAACCCTTACATATATCAGAACAAACAAAACCATATACAATGTTCAGTGCTTGTTTCATTTCACATGCTTATCCTCCCTCTCTCTCACACAGACCTAGATCCAGATGTCCTTTGCTTTCAGGCGGTCTGTCTGCCAGCGGAGGCAAGAGAGCTGCCCTGGCATGAAGAGACAGACAGATGAAAGAGAACAAATGGAGACAGAGAGTAATGAAGCAAGCGGCAAAGTAAAGGAGAAGAGAAAGGTATGAAGACAGATGTATATACAGAGAGAGAGAGAGCAAAAAAAGCGAGAGATTTTTTTTCTCCCTGATGTCTTTATTGGTAGTTCACCCTGGGAGCTCTTCATTGCTACTTCAGTCCAGAGAGACAAGACCAAATGTGCTACACGTCCATTCTCCTCAACCTCTTTCTTTCTCACACTCTGCCAAACTGTCCCATATTATTTCAATTCTCCCTTTCACCTGTGTGCAGATGTAAGGTAACTGGGTTTCTGAAATGAAAACCAAAGACATTTCTAGTTCAGTGGTCAGTAGTATTATGAAACTCAGACAGTATTAATTAAATTTTGAATGTAGTTAACTATGACTTAAATAAGAGCAACATGTTTTACTGTGATGAACTGTAGCATGTCATATCTATCCTGCTACTCTGCATTGTCATCGCTGAGACTGAATGCTGACTTATTACACTGAGTTGTTGTAACTAAAAGAATATAAAATATTTACTGCATACATATAATTCCGCTCAAGAGAAACAAGAACAACTTTTGGGATGCTATAGCAATATTCATGTAAAACGTAAAACAGACTCTGAAATTGAAATATACTAGCGCTATCTCACGACCAATTCGTACGTATTTTACGAGGTGGCTAATTCGTACGAATTCGTACGACCTCACTCGTACGATTTTGTACGATTTGTCTAAATCCCAGTGACGGGTAGGTTTAGGGGCAGGGTTAGGTGTAGGTCATTCGTACAAATTCGTACGCAACTCGTAAAATATGTATGATTTAGCAAAAATCGTATGAATTTGTACGAGTGAGGTCGTACGAATTCGTACGAATTAGCCACCTCGTAAAATATCTACGAATTGCCGTGAGATATACAGCACGCTACCATTTAAAACTTTAGGATCTTTAAGATTTTTTGATGTTTTTATGCTCATCCAAGCTGCATTTATTTCATCAAAAATACTGTAAATAACAGTAATATTGTGAAATATTATTACAAGTTAAAAGAAGAGTTTTCTATTTTAATATATTTTAAATGTAATTTAATTCTGTGAAGGAAAAGATGAATTTTTAGCACCCATTACTCCAGGCTTCAGTGATCCTTCAGAAATCTTTCTAATATGTTAACTTGGGGCTCAAGAAACATTTGTTATTATTATTGATGTTGAAAATGATTGTGCATCTTATATTTTTGTGGAGACAGAAATCTTTTGCAACATTAGCCTATAAATGTCTTTACTACTACTTTCTATTTAATGTGTCTGTATTTCTTAACAAAAAAGAAAAAGAAAAACTTAAGAACAGTGGACATTTTTTAATTGTTTTAAATAGTGTTGTTTGAAGTGGTTTAAATAGTTTTTTTTCTTCTTTACTAACTATATTGACCGACAACAAAACCCCTCATCGGGCAAGCTGTTCCTCACAGCAGGGCCTCACAGGTGTGAGTGATCTTTCTTCCGCCATCTCCTTCTTGTCTGTTTTCTCCTCTTTTAACTGCTGTAGGTATTCTTCCCCTGCAGTAGAGGGTGGTGTCTGGGGTACGGCTACAACTATCTTCAGATATAAACAGCCACACATCCCTTCCCTCTAGCGTTTTTCTACCAGGCTCACACATCCCCTTCGACAGTCGAAATTAGGGCCAGTTTATTAGATCTGAGGGGCCACTAAACACCACCCGAGATTACTCACTGATTGCTGGGCCTGACTCATCATCCACACACACGTTCAAACACACACTGTAAACCTGCACACCCGCCTAGTGCTTATCTTTGCCTTTGGCCAAAATAAGCTCCTTTACTCCTCTTCACTTCGAAAATATATAACCCACTTAATGTAGCACTCACCTTCTCTGAAGAGGTGAGAGATAGTATCAGATGTGGGAGTTTCCCTGCTCAGGAACCAAGGGTTTGTGGCTTCCAGAGGAACATACAATTGGTCAGATGATGCATTTAATTGCTCTGTTTATATAATGGTGAAGGATTCAATTTAGTTTATGTTGTTTTAACTTTCTCGGCCAACATCTCCCACACAAGCAAAGGATTATTTGTTTCTTCTTGGATAAGCAAAAATTCCCTGTTATTTTTAAACGTGACGAAAACTTTTTTGAGTGTTAATGGCCTTTATCCTTCTAATCTGTTGTTTCACAGCAGAATTGTGGATCCAGAAACCAATTTTCCTTCGTCACTCGTCACTGTAGTTTATTAGCACCCTTTGGGGTTGATCAACCTTTGGGTAAAAATGTCAAGCTCCTTCAAAGGATTAAAAACTTTGTGGGTTGTCTCTCATGTCAGGTTCCTAATTCTCCTGATGTACTGTTTTATAAGGGGCCGTGACCTAAGATTCTGGCCCCTGAGAGCGCTCTGAATATGCTCTGTACAGAACAGCCAGGTGCAGTCGGCTCAACATGGCTATCAAAACAGAGAGATTAGTTTTGCCTGAGATGCAGCCAAGAGAAGAACCCCTTTTAAAATAATTCTTTATTTTTGAGTGATGCAATGTTGTTATGTGTGAAACCGCGGAAGGCAGTTTTGGCACCCGCCCAAGCCTTTACATACAGAGGGAAAAACGTCAGTCCAGGCTGCAGGAATGCAATAGAGGGTTCGATTTATGGGATGTGATTATGAACAGGTTATATGGTCTACATGCTATATGACTGGGCTATGATTGCTTTGCCTCTGATGTCCTGTTGTTTTTCACTGAAGTAGCCTTTATCTCATGAAAAAAAAAAAATAAATAAAATTATATATATATATATATATGTGTGTGTGTGTGTGTGTGTGTGTGTGTGTGTGTGTGTGTGTGTGTGTGTGTGTGTGTGTGAGCGCGCACGTTTTTGTGACAAATGAGGACATACAGTAAATGTGTATAATGACAAGGGTATGATATAGGTATTACAAGGAGAAGGTGACTTTTCAGGACATTACCCCATGTCCCCACTTTTCAAAACGCTTATAAATCACACAGATTGGAGTGTACTGAAAATCTGAAATAGCACAAAGTTTCCTGTAAGGGGTAGGGTTAGGTTTAGGGTTGGTGTAGGGCAATAGCACATACAGTTTGTACAGTATAAAAACCATTACACCTATGGGATGTCCCCACTTATCACAAAAACAAACGTGTGTGTGTGTGTGTTTAAAAATATATTACAAATTCACACATGTATTGACTTGAATGCACCTAATCTATGATGAGAATGTCTTTAATTCCTGTATTAAAATTCATTTTGAGATATTTTATAAGCATAGAGTAAAAAAATGGGGGGGGGGATAGTCCCATTAAAAAATATATTTTTTTTTTTTTCAGCAAAGACGTCATTAAACTGATCAAAAGTCACAGTTAGGCTATACAGACCCTTGCACATGACACACATGAGAAAAAAACAAATTATATATTATGGCCATGAATTAAGAACTTGTTCCCACAATTTGTTAATTACTTGTTCCCTCATTTTATTTAAATCGTGGCTACAATTTACTAATTCCTTCCCTCGTTTTAGTAAATCATGGCAATGTGTAGCCTACTAATTTGTTCCCTCCTTTTGCTTTAACTAAAATGAGGAAACGAATTTGTAAATCTGTCGCAATTAAGATTTTCACATTGTTTCACAAAACTCTATGGCTACATTCACACTGTCAGTTTTTGGGATTGACAACCGCATTTTCTTTACAGGTGTGAGTGTGGAATTCTGTCTGTATGAACGTGCAACGGGAGTTAAACCCACAGTAACCATAGCGACAGTGACCAAAGTAAAATCAAAGATGGCAATGTCCAAAAAACTGAAAGTCTTATCACTTTCTGTCACAACAAGAGTCAATCGAGCCGCGATTTCTTTCGTCAAATCTTCATTAATCGACAGCAGCTTTTATATCTGGGTGGAGAGCAGGGCATTTGAATCGCGTGCAGAACACAAAACTGACGGGAGCGGCTCCGGTGGAAAACTGACGGGATCTAAAACTTTCAGATGACACGCAGCTCATTTCTCCATCACTGTAAGTTATCGAAAACACACAAAAAACACGCACCACAAGCGCGTTTGTGCAGCAGAGCGACTCTCGCGCTGTATGACCCCAGCAGGCACAAAACAGGCACACAACGTCATAAGACGTTGATATTTGGTTAAATTTTGGTTGCGACGTCGGGTGACCAAAATTCAACGTAAATTAGACGTCTTATGTCAATGTTAAATTGATGTCCAATACCGACGTCAGCTGACGTTGAGATTTTGTTGTTTTTAGGTTGTGCAACCAAAATCCAACGTTAAGTCAACGTCAAATTGACGTCAAATATTGACGTCAACCCGATTTTCATTTTCAACCAAAATGCAACGTCTGTCCGACGTCATGTCCAATGTCAACCTGACGTTACATAGACGTCTGGTGCCTGCTGGGACGTGACAGACAATTAGTTGTCCATTCCTGTTCCGTTCCAACACTGTCTCACAACCGATTTGTGCGTATTTTACGAGGTGGCTAATTCGTACGACCTCACTCGTACGATTTTGTATGATTTGTCTAAACCCCAGTGACGGATAGGTTTAGGGGCGGGGTTAGGTGTAGGTCATTCGTACAAATTCATACGAATTGGCAACTCGTAAAATATGTACGATTTAGCAAAAAATCGTATGACACCTCGTAAAATATGTACGAATTGCCGTGAGATCGGGCTGCGCGCGTGTTCCGAGAATGCGGTTGTGAGTCCTGAAAATGTACAGGTGTGAGTTCGGTTACAGAATGTGGTTGACCGTAACCGTATTAAGGACTCAAATAGCCTACAGGACTGAAAACCTATTCTGCTGCTGTATGAACGTGGCCAATTTCGGCTCCCAATTTCAAATAAATGCTGTTCTCTATTCCTCAAAGAATCCTAAAAAAAAAAAAAAAAAAAAAAAAAAAAAACACTGTATATCACGATTTCCAACAACAACAACAAAAAAATTTGAAAACAAAAACAAGGTATGTTTCTTAAACATCAAATGGAGATTCATGAAATAAATTACATTTTAAAATATATTCAAATAGAAAACAGTTATTTCAAATTGTAAAAATACTTCACTACTGTTTTTACTGTATTTTTTAACCTAACAAAATGGAGCAGGTGAGCGTAACAGACTTCTTTCCACAACATTAAATAATCTTACAGACTGCAAACATTGTTACTGTATCAAAATAGAGGTTTAGATTCTAGTTTTCTAATCAATACTGGCTCAGGTTTCTGTAAGAGCGTTGCTCAGTGAAAGCTGAAGTGTTTCAGATATGACATGATTAAGAAGCCTTTCAGCACTCTTGATGTCACTTGATCTGAGAAGGAATGCTGAAATAACACAGATGTATGGTCCACACTGTAGACGTCAAAAAGAGAACAATTTCCTTCCCTCAAGGAGACGTTTAGACATCTTTTGAAGTAGCAGACTAAATCGACTTGTTAGGTGAAGACCAGATGCGTTTTGAATAGTGCAGCTTTTACGATCAGGCTTTTAGGTCCTTTCCAGGAAAGGAAATCACTTTGCTCTTAAGATTTTCCTCAAACAAGTGTTTTGATTCGAGACAGCGTTTTTGTTTTCGCCAAACACCTGTGTCTGGAATTTCCCAAGATTTGAATAAACGTTCTGAACACTAGCTCCTTAATTCAGACTATATCTTTAAACTCATACCTTAAAATGCACACTGCAGCCTGTGTTCATAAATGAGTGGGCATTGGCAAAAGGCTTTTAGTTGTGAGTGTAAACAAACGCTCTAATTCTAGATAATAGTTCACTGCACATGATGCTCAGGGAGCAGCAATGACCAGTCTCAGTGGCTTCATTATCACTCTAATTTGTATTAGTGAGGCCTATTCTCAGAGGAATAATTATGTATCTAGTGTGTGCTCTCTTAATGAGGTTAAACTTAAGTCTTTGCACTGAATGGGGTCCAGTCTTGCCAGGATGTGAAAAAAAGTGCAGTTCTCAGTGGTATGCTGCCTTTTTCTGTAATTGCTGTTTGTTAGCCGTACACTACTATTACACTTAATAAGGTGGCAAATAGGCTTGGCAATAATACTGCCCTTATTGATATATGCACATGTTTGTAATCACTTTTGTAATTAGAGCTCACCACTTAGTTCTGAGAATATTAATGCAATGCATACAAATGCAACACTCATGATACAGCAGCATTTTCTGTGTATTGCACTAGGGAGTCACCCTATATCTGCTATCACAGTAGCTTATCACTGCGTAAAGTGCATGTAAAGATCTCTAGTTTAAATAGCCTGATCCTGCTCCACAACTCAGCTAAAGCCATTTAAACACTCTGACCTACAGGAGATACAATCAGAGAACACTCTTATCAAATAGATGGGCCCCTGTCATCGCACAACCTCTCTAACCTTGCCTCAAGACTGTTGAAGACTTGCCGCAAACTGTTGAATCACCACCCAGCTGAAGATTACAACCAGATCAATCACTGCACTGATGTTTGTTGGTATTTTATTAGAGGTCTCACAGCTTGCTTGGGCTTAAATATCAGTGCTGAAAAAAACAACACCACCAAAATCATAAAATGTTAAATTCTTTGTTTGTTAAATTCTTGTGGCTGGACAATATTTTGTTTTAATAATTTATGTGGTCAAATAAAAATTCTATATTTGTTCTATATTTATTCTACAAAAATGTATTTATGGATCAATCAAAGATGTATAAGAGTATCCAGGATAAAGAAATCTATTTCAAACAGTTTTAAACGTGCCAATGTTGGTTTCATATAAAAAAGAAAGAAAAAGAAAGTGTCATGTTATTGACCCTTCTGTATCCGAGTACCATACACATAATTTAGCTATGAAAATTGATATTGCACTGATACTAAACTAATGAGTCTCAAATATTGAACAAACCCCAATCCTCACCAACAAACTCAACACCACCAATTCATCCAGCCCTCCTCTGTCTCTTCTCTTCTTCCCACCACGTTAAAAACACCTCTTTTTTCTTCTTCAGCAAGGTTAGGCAGGGAAACCAGCTTATCAGTGATGGAGAGGGATTTATTAATGAGAAAAAGATAATAGCTACCCATAGGGCCATAGAGGCCTGATTTACTGCCACTAATATTTAGGATTCCTACAGCCAGGCAGGCCGGGACTCTTTATCTTCCCCCCTGCCTGTGGCGCTGAGAGGTGCAGGGTCGAGGCCGGACGATGAGGGATGAACCCCCACGAAACCAATGCTCTCACTCGCTCACTCAAAGCAATTTCGGACACAGTGTGATGTGAGAGGAGGAAGTTAGAGGGTGCTTGAGGCATCTGTTAAAGCCCAGCTCAGAGATCTGTCAGACACCTGCTGAGAAACAGACAGAATTCCCTACATAGGCTCGCTTTTTAATCTGTCATATAAAAGTCAAGTCCAACAAGCCATGATCTTTATTCTAACATATGCCTGCATTGGGCCACAAATTATTTAGAAATAAAACAACAGTCTAATTAGAATGTTAACATGGGTTGCCTGTTCCACACATTCTCTTCTTTACATAACTATCATGTATATCCTGGTCATGTAGGCTACAAAAACGTCAACGAAAACCTAGTAGTGTTTGTAGAACTATTTATTAGTTATTTTATGTTGTGTTTTCATATTAGCATGCATTGTCGTTTTAGTGATTTGAAGCTTTAAACTGATTGGTTCTACGACGAAAGATCTAGAATGTCAGTGTTCAATCACAAATAGTCGGTACCCCTCCATCAAGGACATCATATCAAATCTCTTTACAACTGGATCAAAGGAGCCAGCCAATCAGGATCCAGTTTACACTGTATCTTTTGGAGAGACTTTGGTTAAGCCATCCTGGTTTAAGCAGTGAGCTGTGACAAAGATGTAAACTGTGTTATTAGCTGACTTGTCTCAATGTAATGAGGTAAGCTAAAGTTTGAGGTGAAAACAACAAATGATATCACCCCCATAACCGATGACTAGGTTATCTTGAGCATCAACAAAAAAAGACACAAATATATGTTTGGCACTCAAGATGAGAACTTTTAATTAAATTGACATGATGTGCCATTTGTCGCTGTTAGCCTGCTCACAACTAGGATGTGGCTAATTAGTTAAAACTGCATAAGTGACTTTGTTGTTCTCACCTATTTAGAGCCTAGATTAATCAGGAGATTTTAGCATTATCCTGCAACCCATGTCACATAATCAGTGAGTGTTTTTCACCATTACTTTGTGCCTCAGGTGGTAAAAGCTCTGCCATACGACTCACACCCTTTAGTGGCAAATAACACATCAGTGGAGCAGGTGTGGCATATCTAGCTGTTGAAAAGTGGGCACCATAATAACACAAAGGCATACAAATATGCTCAATGGGCCATTGAGTAATTTATGAACAAAATATGTATTCTTCATTTATATATTAATTACGGTCAATAAATTTCCTGCCGTTCTCTGATATTTACACTCAAATTGGATTAATATATATCCATTAAAATGCAAGCCATCTTACACAAAAAAAGTATGAAAATATCTGTTCTTTCTTGAATTATATATTACTTCTGGTCAATAAATTCAGAGCGTTTTCCAATATTTATGCTTTATTTGGATTAATATCTATTAAAATGCAAGGCACTTTTTTTAACAAAAAAAAATGACTGTGTAAGTGCACACATCAGAGCCTGGAACCCACAAATTAGCTTCACTTTAAACTCTTCTTTTAGCTGATTCAATTTCTAAATCTTTCATTTCCTTTTTCTACTCTGAAAGACATCACGCCTTCAGAATATTTCATCCTTCTCGCATATCGCTACCTCTTTAAAATAATCTCTTTGCCCAGGCAGAAATCTTACCGACAGATAATCAGAGATAAATATGCTTAATTGAGGCCAAGTGAACTTTCTCTATCCGCACCACAGTCAAGCAATCTAAAGTAAACGTGCTAATTAGAGCAAAGCTCTGTTCCCGCAGAATGCTGAGTGGGCCGGGCTGCTTGAAAGATGCCTCACTACGGCTAAGCCATTAATATGGGGAGGCTCACATACAAATGCATTGCACAACATCACAGATATATAATATGCAATTTCTATTTTACTTGGTAAAATTGATAGTTAAAAATCTTCACCGTCTCGGTAAGAAAAGTAATCTATAACGTGAGTGTTACTGCAGATCTCTTACTGAAGTATAATAAGGAATTATTGAGATTTTTCACCAACAAAATACATCTCACATGTAAATAGAGACACAATGAACAGGTCCGACTGAACCACACCTGCTCTTTTACACAGATTCCTCTATTTGCCTGCTAACAAGTTTACATCTCAGCTAACTGAGATTCAAAATGTGGGAAAAACTGCTGAATAGCAGGCGGGGGAGATATAACAGATTCGGGTCAGACTGAGGTGAAAATTAGCATTTCTCTCCATTTTCCTGAAGGGTCTGAGAGCCCAGTGTCCCTGGTCAGACCGCAGGCCCTAGCACTGATGAGACTGGACCACTAACACCCAAGGGAAGCAAGTTCCTAATTACCCATTGTGCCTGACAGAAGCCTCTTAATTACCAACTTCATTAGCTTGCTGGTCTTTGTTTTTCTTCAGTGGGGCCAGTAGGATGGGGGTGGAGGCTCCTAGAAGGGAGAAACGAGTTGCTGTTTTAGCACCTTTTCTCCCCTTTCTGAACAATTCTCTCTCTCTCTCTCTCTCTCTCTCTCTCTCTCACTCTTTCCTCTCTTCAAGGAAATGTTAAGACCTCAGTCAAGGATCTAATTAGATTCATGGTGAGAATCAGACACCTTTTAACTAGCCTCTGGAGTCCCTAAAAGGACAGCAAGTGACTGGGCAGGAGAAAGAGAGAGCTTCTCACACGCACACACATGTACACACCACCTTTCACATGTGAAGTGGCCTGCTTTACTCTTTTCTCTCACTTAAATTAAAAGGCAACCTCTAGTAAAATGCAGTGTCATCTTGCCCAAAATACAGTTTACACGTTTGAAGATCCTTGATATATAAATCAAGGATCTTCAAACATGTATAAACTGTATTTTTTTGTATTATATATATGGTCCCTTTTCAAAAAAAAAAAAAAAAAATATATATATATATATATATATATATATATATATATATATATATACACACACACACACACAAACACACACACATACATACATAGAAAAGTGCATTATCTTAAAAAAAATTATTAACCCCACACTTCAGTGCAGTGACATCATTCTTCCTTTCTTCCAGTTTGTGCTCTTCTCACGGTGTTCTGTTAGATGAGGAAAAAAATGGTATGGGATATCTCATAAGGTTGAAATTGTAGTCCTGCATTTGCTTTAGTTTTTTGCACTGCATTTACAAAACTGTCCAGGTACAGATATTAGTTCTATTAATTATTCTAATAAAAACCATATTCATTACATACTCACCCTGAAGTCATTCTTAAATAAGAAAGTGCTCTAACCAAACATTTCAGTTTCATTATACACACCATCCTCCTTTTCTCTGCTCCACACTTTACCCCCTAAATTCCATTTGCTAAACATGGATCATTAGAATTTTTTCCCTTTAAAAACATTTTTCTTTTTGTTGCATGGGTGCTGCAACTGTTGGATAATGTTTGGTCTAGGCAACACACCAGTAGTTCATTTGAGATTGGTTCACCAATTTGAATCAGGAATAGAGTCTTTGACTTTCAGAGGTTGACACTGGCAGTGAGTTGTCAAGTGGTTTAGTGTTTTCTGTCTGCGTGAGAAATGTCAAAGGATTGACATAAGTCCCAAACTGAAAATGAAATGAGTTTGTGAGAATTCCAGACCACAGTGTGCGTTCATATATCAAGATCTTTATTTACAAGCAGTTCCACCAGTGCACATAAAGTGAGAAGATATCAGTCATTTCAGATGTTATGTATCCTAAAAAATACTTTTAATTGGTCAAGACTTTACAGAATGAAAGGTATAACCAGTGTATATTTAAATTTCTAATTCAAGACTGAATCTACATACTGACTCTTAACCAAGCAAGATTCTTGTCCTTGTGGTAATAGAGTTTTAGCCTGAGGGTGCATGTTTAACATTGACCACTCATTAATTGTCACACAAATATATTCAACGATTCTAAACTATTGTGTACTAGATACAAAAATAAAATAAAATTGAAAAAATAATAATAATAATCGGCAGACGAAATTGCAATTGCAATCATTTTCACTTAATGGTGGACAAAATTATTTCAGTACTACAAAGTGTGTTGTCTAAATCAAGGCTGGATGCGGTAATGATAGAAAGCATACCATCAACTTAGGTAACATATGAGAGGAGTGACCACGAGGGCAGTAGACGAGGCGAATCAATATGGCAACACGTGATATATTTAGTGAAGCTATCGTTTATTTTATTTAGGGAACGAATCGAGGATTTTCCAAACAGCGAGGCCCCAGAGATATTTTATCAGGTGTACAGTTCTGCCATGTGGAATACATTAGTACTTTAAAGGGAATGTCATTTGGCAATATTTTTTTTAAATAATAATAATAATTAATAATAATAATTTATTATTATTATTATTATTACAAAGTCGAACCTGAAACAAACTTTAACTTGAGAAACCATAAGGAACACGCTTTGCACTTGCACTTGAAACGCTCGGCTTTGACTTCTCCATATTAGCTAAGGTTCATCATTTATGGAACAGGCTACTTTCCAAAAGCTGTAATGACCATAACACTAATGTGGTACTTTCAAAAGCGTGCATTGCTTTCAAACACAAAGTTATTAAAGTAGTGCACCTGGGAATTCCAGAGTGAATTTAGTTTTAATCCACTGTGTGAGATAGCCAGGCTTGTGCGGGAGATCCAAGATACTGCATCAAGCTGACCGACTTACACTGTGCAATTGCAATATTGTTAAAATTCCGTTATTTAAGCCCTATAGGCCTAAGTGCTACAGGTCTATTTCTAGGCCTACATTTTTTTGTGGTCTGTATGTGCGTGCGCGTGTACAGCGTGCGCTCCCCCTCTTCTCTCGCTCGCTCTGTCTGTGTGCGTATGTCTTCAGACACCGAAAATATGTAGAAGTGAGTTGTCTGTTAGATTTGTCAACAGACTATCGCAGAAATGGAGAGATCGTTCATTTTAAAGCTAAAGTTATAGATTTTGGTTAGGGTTAGTGATTTCTGTCCTTTTATCATATCATCGAGGGGTTGTTGTTGTCTTTTACTTTCCAATAAGCAGTAATGTAATTATTGTATGGGATTAGGCTATTGATGTTATTCTATTAGTTTAAAGGTAGGAATTAAATAGAAAATCACTTCTTAAGTCTGTTGCATAAACTTAATAAATTATTACACTTTTAATATAGGCTATACATTTAGAAGTACACCTAATATAAAACGTGCTGGCAAGAGTCACTTTTAAAACGAAACTCTGCAGTCTGTGCATGCACTTGAAAGGTCTAAATACATGACAGGCGATGAGGCTTAACTTTATAGGTCTACCTTAATAAGAACAGTGATTTAATAAGAAATCAACCCTCAATTTGATTTTACCAAATTAACAAAAGACATTTGAGAGAGATTTCCCACGTGCTCTTCCTCCTCATCCTCTTCTTCCTACAAAACTGCTCCAGTAGCCTAGTCTGTATCATGACAGCCACATATAACGCTATTATAAATGCATTGGATCTGTTAAGTTGTCAGCCAAAACAGCAATAACTGCAGGGTCCCTTAAAATGACCCACAATGCGTGCTATCCCGTTATATTTTGTTACCTGCATTGTCTCCATGTTGTTGAGCTATGCTGTATTTCTTACTCATTTTCTGAAAATATTTATGAAAAAAAAAACTTACCAAATCTCAAATTATTTCTTTATTATATTCAGTATTATCTACTTTACGCATGATTTTGATGTTTGGCGGTATTTTCGCGATATATTATTGGGGTCAAGGAGACAGTTTTGGGCATACTGGGGAAATTTGCGGCCATAATTCAGCACCTTTAAAGCGATTTAAAGGTTTTCGTCCTATGGTTTCTTCCAGACAAATTCCCACCGTCACCATTAATTAGAATGTGGTGATTCCAAATAACAACATAAATGCATTTATTTATTCATTCTATTTTTTTTTTCTTTTTTTTTTTTTGCAATACTAATGCATTCACCAGGGGCCTCATTTATAAAATGTTGCGCAGAAATCATCTTAAAATTTATCTTACGATCATCTCTCAAATATGCGTACGGGTGATTCAGAAAATGAACGTACGTACAGACAACGCACGTACACGTCTCTTTCAAATGTGAAATCTATGAATCGCAAATGATCTTGAACTTGCGCGCAAATGAATGGTTTCAGCTCTCTGCTTGTAAACAACTCCTAATTAATGTCATTACCTTGTAAAGGATCGCCAGTCATCATCCAAATTCTTTAATTTAGAACAGCGAGCTGCAAGAACAGCTTACATTTCCAAAAATCTGCAGTACTCGAACAAGAAAAAGTGCGTACGTCTGCTCAGACCCTGACGTGACGCTAAGCATTTTTTCCACGTCAAAGACAGCTATACAAATATGAGCGTTGGCGAGGATTTAAGCGTACGCACACTCTAAGATCAAATCTGAGCGTACGCACGCTTTATAAATGAGGACCCTGAAGTCAATAATAACGGTACCAAAAAGTTTCCATCATATTATCGTTAAGGTGACGCATTAACCATGCCCTAGCAATGGATTTTGACACGTTTTTTGCATCTGCAGAGAAATGAGAATAGACTTTTAAATGCGGATGAAAAAGCCAAAAAAAAAAGTAATGCTATTAAATTTGTCAATGAAGTGGCCCTTTGAAGCAGCATAGTAATGCAGGTAAACGCCATAACCAGGATAAGGTAAGCCCTGACTCCCTCACTACAGGATCGATAAAGTCTCAGCAGTGTCACCGCTGCTGTTACCCGTGTTTTACCTTTGATCCATTGATATTTGTGTGTTTAGTAAAGGGGCTGGGGGGATTCAAGCCGAGTTACAGGAGCTGTACAATACAATGCACTTGACCAAGGCTACAAAAATGAATTCAATAAAATTCTCGTCGCACTATGTTGTGTGCCATACTAAGAAGTTGTTATTACTCAAGTAAATTTCTCTAGACCAGCATCAGTTTAAGAATGGAAACTTTCAGGGCTTTCCTTCGTTAATAATAAAAAGAGAATCTAAGATGATATTTAATTTGTAACGTAAACTATTTGAAGGTTGATTATTTTGTAATTGCTCATTAGTCTTGTATATTTATCGCTGTACCTTATGGCAAGGCCGCGGGAATTGTGAGGGGGGTTCATTCTCCCATTACAAGGATCAGTTTCAAAAGCAATTTGTGAAACTGGATAGATTGTGTTTGTCATGACGTCACACTTCAGTCCATGCTATAAATGTCACCTCGAACCAGCTTCAGTGGCCAGTTCAGCTGGAAATAAAGCAGAAGCCTGCAAATAACTTAGGACCGCGCAGGACCTTCAATCAAAAGACATCTATTATGTTTTTGCCAACTGTCAATAAACTGAAGTGGAACTGAGGACAGTCCACACTTTAATCTCCATCACACTTTTTAAAAATTTTAAGGGTAATCACATCAGTATGGTGCAATACGTTGCTATAATGCAGGTAGCAGGCATAACTTTATTTTGCACACGAGTCCAGACCGTCCAGCGTACTGTAAAACTGCCTTTTAGAAGGATCAGCGGACGTAATTAAAGCTAGTAATTGCAGATTAGAGGTTTTGGGTCATTGGGGTTATTTGATAGGAGGCTGTTTTAAATGACGGGTAATTATTTAACATCACTCGTATGGCGCAGGTTTTTCACCTGGGTTTAAAACCCAGACCTCAATTTCAGAAACCACTGTAAGCATTTGGAAGCTACACCAACTTTTTTTTCCTCGCTGTATGATGAATCATGGCAATGGCCCTCTGTGATTGATCGTTTTCCCTCTGCATAAGCGTGGCGTTGTTGAACGTTTAAGTTAATGTTGCTTCTGAAACAAGTTATCGCAGCACGGGGTAACCTAGCGGGTCAGAAGGTTCTCAATACAGCGAGTCCCATGGCCCGCATGCTTGTTTAGAAAAGCAAATCGATTAATAGGCCTAGTCTATACAAGGTCGAAGTTATAGTCCACCGCTCACTGTTTGCGAATAATGACATTTTTGGGTGCATAGAGATCGTATCTTTCGACAATATTTGAATAATTTAAACACACGAGTTTATCATAATGTTAATAATTAGTACGTTGCATAATTAAATTAAACACATGCTTTAAAATAAAGCTATAAGACAGAAAATATTGCATTAAGTAGCCTACTTCGGTTCTCTAATGCCCTTGCATTTTTGCTCTTTATTTGGCACACTAAATGGGCCTTTAAAATTAATTTAATCTTCTCAACTCAAATAACGTTAACAAATAATAAAAAGTTTCTAAGCCTGTTCTGCTCGGCGAAATATAATTTCCCTTCTTTAAATTCAGCTAATTGTCCAGCATTAAATGCAAAACACCAGGCGCATTTAAATCGGCAATGCAAAATTAATAAAGGGGAGCGAGCGGTAACGAGGGGGTGTCCCGTCTTTTGAGGCACAACGGAGGGAGAAAGTGCGCCAAATTTGTTTGCAGCGGATCAAGGCTCACCGCCTTCACTGCACTTTCTTTATCTTAATTCCAACTTGAAAAGATATAATTATCTAGTTTGAACAGGGCTGCTATCAAATCCTTCTTTAGGCAGGGTAGGGAACAGCTCGAGTGGATTGTGGGCTCTGAGCCGCTCGGTGTTGCCCGAGATAGGAGTAATGAAGTTGTGGAGTCCGGAGATACAAAGGGCATTAACCTCATTAGCATGAAACCTTTTCTTCTAACTATTGTGGGACCCTTTCAGCCTTCTAATCCCTCTATTTCAAAGCTGGGTTTGTAATAAAGCTTTTAGGGGTTTTTCAAAGTTAATAGTATTCTCCGCAGATTTTTTTTTTATTACCGTTATAGTCCACAGACTGTTCAAAAAATCCCTTTATATAGTATGTGTATGTATTGCTCAATGAAAATTTTAACCTTTATCAAACTACGATTAAAAGTTTTGGGGACAACACGAAAACGCTCAGCAATGGTCTTTCTTGAGATTTCGGAATATTTTGTCACTTTTGCTAAATAAAATAGCTAATAGGCTGCTACTTATTTCATGCAATTTTATTTTTAAAACGACGATTAGGCTATTTAGGGATAATGTGATTTTTAAATGGATGCAAAATACAATTTAATAGATGAATTGACATGCGTTTCACATTCAAATATAAAATTCATATTTGCATTCTAATGCCTATTATTCACAGTAGGCTAGTATAATAAAAAACAAGAACGGAGAAGGAAGGCTAGATACATTCCAGCCGTTGCTGCCGACAAGATTTTAAACAAAGCTCCTATTTTGCGGCACATTGCAAACCTTCTCTTATCGCGTTGTGAGAGGTAGTCAGATTGTACTAAATTATGTCCAACCAGGCCCCCTTGGATCCACGGATTAACAGATTAAAGTGGACCACTGGGCAATGCATCCCCTTTCCCCCACATATTACTCGTATGATAATTGCCTAAACTGATTTGCACTTTCACAAAAGCTCGCAAGACTCTTTGTAGCTTGAACAGACCAGACGCTGCTCTTCTACCAATGGAAATAAAACTGGTTAATGCCAGTCTATCAGACTGAGCGGCAAATGAGGCAAGGAAAAAAAAAACAAGCACTTCGTTGTGGAAAAAATCGAGCTCAAGACCGTTGTAAGCATTCTATTTGTGTTACATTTTAACCAGTCCGTTTCCCCGTTACATTCTTTATACGCTCAGATTGATTAGACATCTGGTGGAATATTCCATTGATAAAATGGTGATAATTACCATACCTCGCCTGTTTGTGGCAATGACACCAAGAGACCGAATCAAAAGAACACAACTGCCAGTGAAACCCATACAATACTGTCCAATAATAATTTTCTAAAAAAGGATGCATCTTAGACCATTCACTATACCGGACAAAAGTTTCATTTTGGCCTATTTTTGTAAAACAAAAAGGCTGTAATTTTATTCTGAGCAACATATTGATAAAACTTTATTGACAAAATATTGACAATTACATACTTCTTGGAAGTATACTTTGTGTTAAAATTGTAGCAAACTTAACACAAACACAAAATTATTTACATTCTTGTAAAAGACGATTTAACATAAACATTAGCTTTTAGTATCTCTATACATGGAGTACGCTCAGTGCTTGAAGTTTTGCTGCCTAGGCGGCCGTCAATTCTTGCATTAATCCTTCGAGGCAACTCTTTAAGGGAGGGGCGAGTCCCGATCATATATTCGCACCAAGATTACGGAGTCATAGTAAAGCTTAATTTTTAAGGAATGTCATGGAGAATTTGTCATTAGAATTACTATTGTATGTGGTAAACTTGAATAAAGTTTTTATAATCTGGTTTTAAATTTGTCTTACTTCTTAAAAAACACTATAACGCAGCACTGCTACTTCATATTGTTTTCACAATCACTTTAACACGAGAATCATAAATTCAAAGACTGCACACTGTTGTAAAAAAAAGAAGAAGCACACAACATTTCTCAGATTAAAAATAGAATCAAAACAAATTTACTTTGGAAAAGAAGGTCAAATTAATTAATTAACCTACCAAAAAAATTCATTGCTCTACCATGCAATTCAAGTTTTACAAAAACAGCTGTATATTTTGGTATCTTGATGTGGAAGGTTCACGTCTTGAAAAAATAAAACGAGAGGAAAAAACCCTCAGAAGTGCAAATGTCCTATGCGCATTTGAGCTATGTTTTGTGAGAGTGGTGACGAGGTGGTGCGGGTAGTGTGGTGATGGGGGGGCGGGGGGGGGGGGGGGGGGGCTGCATGTAATACCTGTCAATCACCTTGCCTTGGCAACGTGAAAATTATTGACAGTTCCCTTGTAGTGACAGCAGTGCCACCAACAGGATCTCTCACCCTCAAGCTGCCGATCTCGAAGAATCAAAATGTGATATTGGCTTTACCCTCTCCCTCTGTCAGTACACAGCATCCTTATCTGTGACATCCTTCAAGCCACGCCGCTGTCCCGGGTTCAAACAGTTTAAGTCTTTTAATCGTCTGAGGTGACGTCAATTTCCTCAGGGCTTCCTTGTTTTGTGGCCATTCTCCATCGGTTTATGTGATGAGTTCCTTTCTTTTTCTGTTGTGAATCCGAACCTTCCTCCTCCAGTTTCTGACGCTTGAACTTCGTCCTTCGATTCTGAAACCAAACTTTTACCTGTGGCGAGGAAAAATGAAAATAATCAGCGTAACGTACCTACACAAAGGCTTTTCGTTGGCCTCCGAATAAAACAATTCAACAAAGAGAGTTGGCCTAACAGAAGGTATCACTAACGGGCCTATCACTAAGGGCTAGACGGACAAAGAACCGCAAGGTATCTCACAGTCAATCTAGTAACGAGAGCATTGGTCGACTTTCATTTAGTGTCCTCGGTCGGCATAAATTAAAACAACAAAGAATTTAAATGAGGTATTAAATACATATTACTGAAAAGTGAGGATGAGACAGGGGAAGGGAAGACCGGCTGGCGTGGCTTTCCTTTTAAAGTGCACCTGACCTGTTTACGAACGACAGGTTGCATCATGACTATCAAGCCCTGCTGCAACTTCAAACTCAAACTTAACTGTTTAGCGAGAATGCAATAGAAGCAGCATGTGAGTGTATAATAGTGTGATACCAGTGTAACTTCACCGACATTGTCGCTTATTATCACGGATCAGTGTGTTAGCTGGCCTATTTACAATTCACCCCCTCATTATTACATCCCCATATAAAACCTTTTCTATTAGCACACATTGGTAAATTTCAGTCTTTAGCTTAATTCATCACCTTTATCATTCATATCATCCGTAAAGCTCACAGCTGACAACTCGGCAAGTGAGGCACATTTAATGTGCTTTCAGAGAGCTAATTGAAGCATTGAAGTGGCTCGTAGTCCATTTCTCTCTCTTGCTCTTCTGAAAGAAGGCGTTTAGAAAAGGGCCGGTGCTGTCACCGGGACAATAGACTCCGACCGAGCCACTGAACGATACGCGCAAATACGATCTTAAATATGGTTCGGGAAATTCATAGAATCCGCCTCATTCTTTTAAGTGCCCATTTAAAACGGTTAACTGGTTAATTGCCAAACATTTCCCACAAGAGCCCTCTGCCTAAAACGGAATCGCTCAACCTCACCAAAAACCGGGTTGAATTGGAAATGGTGGATTTAACTCACTTCAAACCATTGCGCTTTTAGAACAATGCCAAAACCAAACGCTAAATAGCACAACAACATTTTCTGTTTGAAATCAAAAAGTCGCCACATCTGTGCAAATAATAAATGTATTGTGCAAGGCCACTTATTACTAACGCCAATACTCATTGCGACTATATGCAAATATGCCATCAAAGAGAACGATTAAACGTTAGAAAATATTTACATAAGGAATTTATATTTTAAAAGCTTTTATTGTTTATTAAATCATTCAGAACTGCGTTTTTGTTACGCAAACATTGTCCATGTGTTTATATTTAAGGTGTAGTCGTCTAACCATAATATGTAACCGTTTCAAGGACGAGCCTACTGATTTCAATAGTTATTTAGGCCGTGTTATATCAATAGAACCATGCGCACATTCACATATGGCTGTACACGCTAATGAAGACAGGTAAACTTCATCTTACCTGAGTTTCTGTGAGGCTAAGGCTGTGAGCGAGCTGTTTTCGTTCCGCACCGACGACGTAATGATTTTTTTCGAAAGCATGTTCAAGCCGTAGTAGCTGTGATGGTGAAAAAGCTGTACGAATCCTTTTGGGCTTTCTTGCCAGTGCATTGTGCAATAGGAAGCTTTCCGGACTCGTTTCGTTTCCTGTAATGAAAATGGTGAAAATTAAAACCCATCGTCTCCCATAAAATAAGTAGCCTATCCTTTATCAGTGTTAGACTTCGTTCAATTTGTTCTCACCTATTAACTGGGCCTTGCATTTTAAAACATTATATAGCATACAACATCTTGCTAAAATATAGTCTACAATAATATCACAATTAACCGGTCATGACAAATAGAAATAGGGCTATATAATATAGTATATTATCTAGAGTTATCTTGCCAATAGCGATAATGTTTCCTGTACCTAAGTAAACTTTTGTTGCAAATTCAAATCTGAGACTAAATAATGTTAATTTACAGGTAATCATTCAAAATATGATGACTATAATATTATTTTCCTACATTTACAGATACAACACGGCTCTTTTTATTTCTCAACTGAAATGTCTACGAATTAATTCAATGGCTTTGAGTATCTTTACCAGTGGTAAATAAAGGTTTTCATTACGAGCGTTTCGGTTAGAAACTGGGATGACAAATGTTTTCCGATACTGAATAATATAAAAAAGAGCCAGAATTTTTGCTTTCATTTAATTTAATTAATGTAATTTAGTTAATAGTGTGATGTATGAAATAATACGATAGTATCACACTTATTAACGTTTATGAATATTAGCGTTCGTTTTTAAGGTCACTTTTACAACATGAAGGACCCAGGCAAACTTACTTTCAGATAAAGGCGAAATTCGAGAAATTTACGAGAAAAAAAAAACAGTCGAACGGAAATTAAACTTCTGTTCTATTAATAAATTATTTCGTTGCTATTAAGTTTTTTTTCTGGTAATGTGAATGCGTATTATTTGTAATAAAAGTTTTTCATATATATTTGACTACACAACAATCGATGGATTTTATTATGTTGATTCTTTTAAAAGGTGATGTAACACGTTTACGCTAAATATATATCTAAACCTATTAAAATAATTAATTTAAAATAATAAAATATCAAATACAAAAGTTATAAATACTTTATTTATGAGTTTTAAACCAGCTTAGTGTATATATGGTATAATGCCAGGTTCCTTTCTTCCAGCAATTTACTGATAACCGTTGTATAATGTCAGTAGACTACCTACTTCACAGCATTAGCCTATTATTTCGATACAATAAAATGATTATAAACTTTTTTCGATAGCATTAATTTCAGCATTTTTAATATCTAGCTCAAAAGTGGCATTTAGCTAATTATCAATGAAAAACTGCCGTGTCCTTGGGCCGCGTGGCCTTTTTTTTTTTTTCTCTGGACGACTGGTCAAAATAACTGGAGAATAAAACATTTTGCTGGAACTTACCTTGAAATCGGTGACCCAAGTATCTATATCTATGTATCAACCACGGGTAAAAAGTTGAAGGGTCCCTTTGCTGGCTTGCGAAAAGAGGGTGCGGACTGTGCGAGGACGACAGTGGGTGAGCAGCCAAAGCGTGAGGAGGAGGTACTGAATGGACTGGGACGGCGGAGTTGGGAGGATGTGAAACAGCCTCAGCGAACACCAAGTCCGGGTTTGAGTAGACGCCCCTGCCGCTGGAATGAAAGCCGTTTAAAAATGGGTTCATCTGGCTTGAGTTTGCATAGCTGAGAGCCGCTGGTCGTATGGGCTCCTCGGATCTCGACGCTGGCAAAGGATTATCCTTCGCGACCAAAGACTCTATGGTAAAACACCTCTTCGGTGTGGGCTGAAACATGGTTCACCAGTCAAGATTCCCCAGTTTAAGTGAAAACGGGACACGCGTTAGCACTAAAAAATACTCCACACCCAAGACCAAAGTTTTGTCAGCAAGTTAGTGGCGGCTAAAGAAAGGGTAAAAAAAAAAAAAATCTGTCAAAAGCACACAGCTCAACACATCGTGAGAGAGGTGGCCGACTTCTCCAGACAATCCATGAATGTGATCGGTTCCTCACCAGTTGTGCTAGCGATTTGTTAGTTCATGAGCCTAATTAGCTCTGGAGTCACATAAACAGTTTCCTCTGAAGCCTGTAATGGCTTGGTGATTGGTCGCTGCCGCTCGCCTTAAGGTTGAGGGAAGAGTCTTTAAGTGCGTCAATACGAACGAGCACGGAGAGGCGGATTCAAGCAAAACGGAACGGATTCGCCCAGAAACAGAGCTGTGGAGCAATTTACATACGCAGCTGATCCCATTGAGAGACTCAAGGTACTTCAGCATGTATTTGTGTTGCACACAGGGCATAACGACGCTTTTACACGCTGTTACTACAGCACCTCAGTGCTTAATCACTGCACGTTTAGATGTATAACTACACATGCTGATTTGTACTCGACTACACAAGTATAAATTCAGAGTTTCGTTTAAACAAATGACTGTAATCAGTGAAATTCTGTCAGGACATAATCAGTTTAAATGACAATCTCTGTGTATATCAAACTTTTGATGGTTCTTCTTTTCTGGACCTTCGGTGGGCCTGTCTAACGCCCACCTCTGTATTGTCTCTCCACGTTTTCATTTTCTCCGATGGATTTGTGATTAGTTTAGGGATGAGAGACTCTCTTTCTCTATTGGCCAGGAGACAAGGATGAGGCTTATTAGACACAGACAATATTTTCAGCTCTGTTTGTTTGTCGTATGACTACAAGAGTCTATTACCCTCTAACTACTCATTAAATTAGCTGAGTTCAATCCCATTATGGGTTACTAATGTGCATACTGCATCTCAAAAGTTCAGGTATGCACAGATGTCAACGCGATCTCTTGGGTTTTAGAGTCTGTTTTGCAGGGTGTGAGGTAGTTCGGTGATAGGCTATTTTAAAAAGGTTTTATATTCTTTTTACTTTTACATACTTTCAGATAGGCCTACATCTCATAGCACTACAATTGCTTAACATAGCCTACACCACACAATTATTGGTTGCAAATGAAGACAATTTTGTCGGACATGTTGCATACAAATAAAAATGAACACTGCAGAAATTTTAGTTAGCCTAAATTTCCACCATTAAATATATTAGTAAAATACATACATAAATCAATTTATAAAATCTGTTATTCTAATTTGTGCACACGTTTTATGTCATTTTAAAATTCAAGTGTGTTTTATGGCACTGCACAGTGAACGCATGTGCAATATGAGGAAAAAGAATTGAAATATTTACAAAATAGGTCGACATTTATTACGTTAATTGTTCACTTTAATAATTTTGTGCCTATAGTTCTCAACACCCCACATTTGTTAAAATAAATGAACAATAGTCTATATCAGCTGTTGTTTTAGCGTACGAACGCAGCATGTCAATAGGTATAAGTGGTGTACATTATTCAGTAGCCTACTGCATTGCATTAAACGGAGGAATTCGTTTTAGATATTATCCTTTCCATGAGCTTTTCTTGTGTTAACGCGAAGTGAGTTATATAGCTAGTCTTTAATTTTTTTATTATTAGCCTATTATTATTATTATTATTATTATTATTATTAAATCCGAATATATAAAGGCATATTTATTATTATTATTATTATTATTATTATTATTATTATTATTATGTCGGTCTATTTTGCTTGCGTCTAAATTAATAGCAAATACACTGTAAACGGACCGGATTCAAATAGGCTACTAAGGTACTTGTTTTGTTTCTATAAACCGCACAATCCTTGCTCAGATATTCAAGTGATTTCTTGATTCCAGAAATAATCCTGGATTTTCATGCATATGACAGACATACATTAACGATTATCAATTCAACATTTAATTCGTACGAAGCTGTTTCTTGTATGTGGAGTTAAGGTCACTCAGTTTTTGCTCGTCTGCTCTTCCGTGCGGTAAATGCCTCTAAGTAGGCTACTTTACGAGCTACATTTTACATATGATCGCGCTTTTGCTAGCCTAAACTTTTGGACTTAAAATAGCTGCTGTGTACCCCAGACATTTTCTTTAACTTACTTTTTTTTTTCGTCCACATATAAACAAGCCACTAGGCTACATTTAGATTTTTAGGCTATATGAAGTGGTGAAACGAAATAAACTACTCTCATTTTTTGAAAAAACGGGACAAAAGGAATTGTCAGTCATTTTTACACTTGTCTGATTTTTGTGTATTTGCTAAATAAGGCAGATGCTATTAAATCAATTTAGATATTTTGGATTATTATTTTTGATTTAAAGAAAACACAGCGCACACTGAGGCTCTGCTGCTCTTCGAAGGGGGTCAGAGTGCTCCTCGATCTGCGCATTGAAGTGTAAGGATAGTGCGACACCAACTGGTACTTTTACAAAACGCACTTTCCGCCAATTCCTGGACGTACACAGAAATGAAAAGCACGATTACTGTTTGGCTGTCTACATTGCTAATTATGTTTTATTTATTTTTATTTTTTTCCTCCGTAAAATGAATGTACAGGACATTTATTGTTAGGGCATGTTTGTTACGTTTTTCTGTCATTCAACATCGACATCAAAAGCCTTAATCGTTTATGGTCCGTGATACCACCTGCAGTTAAGTGATAGGTATAGGCTTGTCTCCCGTGTACTAAGAATGACAAGCTCATGACAATCTTTGTCCGTATGACGAAAATATTAAAATCCTGCCATTAATTTCACTTGATTAAACTCAACCCGCAGTGTAATGTAAACATTTGCATCACTTTGCGGGCCCACAACCTAAACACATAAATAGACAGCCTACGAAATGTTAATACAAGCCCAAGAAACAACAACAACATCAATAATATAAATGATCAGTTCGTTAACTTTACAGGTCTCACCATTTTCACTTTTCATGTCTACGTAGACTAGTTAGCCTATTATTTCAATTGATCTGTAACTGTCTCGAAATGAAGGTTTCAAAATAATAGCCTAATGTTCTCAGTGCAGTAGCCTATAGGCTATCGTTCATTTGCACAAGCTATCAAAAGCACTAACACTTGATCGATACCATCATATCGTCTTAGTCTCCAAAGTGATTTTTCTTCGGTGTAAAAATTAAAAAACAAAAGGTTTAAAAGTCGCCGGTGAAGTAGAGCTGTAATTAGAAGACAAAAGCGCATTGAGCTTTATTCGACTATTTATTTTATCCATCCTTCAAAAAATGTGTCGGATACGCAATAATTAAGTGGATAGCTTTTGAAAAGATGTCATGAAATGTAACTGACGCCCATGAACAGCTTTTCGAAGAGCTTTGCAATAGAAATGTCAACTGAATTATGTTATATCGTCAAACTGCAGGATTCACAATCATGTATTCAGTGTGCAAGGCCTATCAATTTCAATACAAGAAATTACCTTTCAGAGCTGTTCTTTTCATTCCACGCAATAACTTGCAAGCACAAAGGCTTTGCGCAGACCTATCGAAAGGAATTATTCTGGTATTTATAAAAGTCTTTCTACTGGTATGCCAGCATACTGACAAAACAATACACAGTTTTTGTTATTTGTTTTAATTATTTGCATTTTGCTTTTGAATTCAGTAACGTTAATTGTATTCCCACTTAAAGCGCAATAATTGTAGGCTAGTGAACCAGCACAATATGAAACTAATTCAGAAATTGCACTTGTTGCTACAAATTAACATTTAATTCAGGAGCCTATTCTAATAAATATATAGTCTAGAACACAAGTTTGTCTGGATGACGAAAACATTCGAATCCCGCCATGAAATTCGATTGCTTAAACTTAAATTTAAATAAATGGAAATATGAGGTATGTTTGCCCAACCATGCTTGTTTTAGTCGTTCTCATCTAAGAACGTCCAAGTCGACGAAGCATTTGACTTATCGGTTTTAATATCTTTTTTTTACACACACCATGTGTGTAAAATACACATATAGGCTACAAGCCATACAAAATAATGTCTTAAAGCATTAAGTACAGTGCAACTTAAGACTTTACAAGAAACCATCACACTGTTCAACATTTTTGCTTTATTTAATGTTCGTTGTCGTAACATCCCAGTTTTAAATGCCGTAGCGGCCGTAATTTTTATTTAGTTTGCTGCTATAATTCGTATTTAAACACTTGCTGCAGCAATATGTTCGAAAAGAACTATTAACAGTTAGGCTACATTTAGATCTGCACAAATTTACAAAATGTTTATAAACTAGGTATAAAACATTATTTCGAAATTAAGAGATTATAAATTCCAGTTAAATGACTGGAACTAGACTGAAATACAGGACAACTGGGTGGCAGATGCACAGATTAAGCGATACGTGCCGTTTAAAGGCATATATCCCATATTCACAAGCAGCATCCCTCCAGCTCGAGGTCGGCGGAGTTTACTCACGGTGACCCGTGGTCAAACTTCACAAAGTAGGTCTTAGCAAATATAGGGGTCTAATCTAGTTTGGGAGTTCATAACCTCTTGCGTGGGAATTTGAGGCTCCAATTGCGGGATTATTGGCCTTAATTGTGGATTTTCCACTAGAATGCAACAAAGACCGCTGACATAATTGTTTCTTTCTTCTAGTCTTTTCTGCATAATGATATAATGCGAGCAAAAGTTGATCACCCTCGCAGCGGGAAGAATCACGATCCAAAGAAGCCGTTGCATGAAACTAAGAACTCGCATTGATGAGGTTTACCGAGGATTACCTCTTATCAACGTGTGCGTGTGGTCCTCCTAAGAGCCAGTAGGTCTTTAGAAAAAGGCGTCGTACCATCTAAAACTTCCCTGAAAGAAAAAGACAATCCTAATCGAGTTTGAAACTGTATTATGCCATTGTTATTGTTTTCTTTTAGAGATGGGGGGATTGGGGAGGCAATGTTTATTTACTAAACCTTTTAATGTATCAATCAGGAGGACCAACAGCAGCGTATTAAACGCTGTTGTTTTCTACTGACAACAGCATAAATGAATAGGGATCCAATCAATTGTTCTTGGTTCATTTATGAAGAGAGATGTCTAAGCTTCAGAAAACCTTGCTGAGATTTTGGTGACCCCTAGTGAGCAAAATAATCATCTACTGAGGAGTCTACTCAAATAACTACTGATTCTTATTCCAGACGGTTTCATTTGACACAAAAAGCATGATATGGTCTTCTCCTGTATAAGAACTGAAATTATGGTCATTTAATGAGCAAACGACTTTATTAATAAAGTTTTTTTTTCTTCATATTTCTAGAGGGCATACAACCACAGCACAAGCAGCAACTACAGCATGGACACAGCTGTAAAGATAACCTGATGATTTCATCTCAAAACCTCACCACCACACGTTCATGTTCTACAACATCCGCACCTCAAAGAAAAAAACATCTACTTAATTTTGTGTGACCAATTTAATCCTCTAAGCATGCATAACAAAAAGGAATGAGCTACTTTTCAAATTTAAGTTTTTAAAAAGGGATGAAATATAAATTGCCATGTTTGAAAACCAATTGCAAGTGTTGTAATTCTGTGGCAAAGCTTTATGTATTTCATGTTAATGTAAGCAGTGATCTGTACTGATTAGAGAACACATCAAGGCTTAGTACAACATCAAGCAAAAAATTCTGATGCTTTAGCATTAGCGGCGGACAGTGGTCCAGCCATCATCATCCGTCTCGTTCTTGGTCCGGCGCGGGATTTCCTTATCTTTGTCAGAGCGCCAGGTGCTCTTCTCACCGTCATCACGGTCCCGGTCACGTGATCTGGGAGGAGCCTCTCTTTCGTCCTTGCGCTCTTCCCGTCGGTCTTCACCACCACGACGCCATGAACCACCTTTGAGTTAAGAAAGGGGATGTAAGAAACTGACCTCTTAAAAGGTACCCCAAGCATATTTCACTTGCTCAGCTTTGTCCCAGGGTCTTGGACTTTATACCAACACCTATTGTCATGGATGCCACTTTAAACCAGAACTGCTCATCTTGTCTTGTTTGGAAAAAAAAAAAAAAAAAATACAAAAAAAAAAAACATCAATAGCTTGGACATTAATGGATTCAATTGCAATTTTTAGACTTTGCGGCAACTAAGTGTTTGCAGCAGCATGGCTATGTTTGGAGGCATTTTGGACTGTTGTGGTATCATGCATTTGTAGTTGCAACTTGAGTTTGGTCTGTTAGATGTATGTCTGTGATTTAGTTTTGGATAAGTGCTTTAAAAAAAAAGCAGTAAGTAAATTTACTGTTATAACTTCTATTATTAACTCCGGTCACTCATGACCCCACACTATAAAACAGCTTTATCTGGGCCACTGATACAGTACCTTCATCTCAAAGAAGTGTACATTTTAATCAAATTTGTCAAAATTTGTGCAAACTTAAATGAGCGAAAATATTACGACTGTATTAAACATGTGCAAGGCAGATCATGAGACTAACCTTCATCATGGTCTCTGTGGGGGCCTCTGTGATCACGGTCTCGATCATCTCTGCGGTCCCTCATGTCACGGCGTTCAGGACGATCATCACGGTCAAAGTCTTCACGACGAGAGTCACGCCAACTGCTCTGCTCCTCAGCACCACCTCTTCTCCAGCCACCCCCTTCTTCCCTGCACATGCACACATTCACATTAAACTTAATGCCAACTGGATGAGCCTAGATTTCCAGCAAATAGTAAATGGGTGGATCTTAAGATCTGAAAATGTAAGGTATGGAACCTGTTTTATAAAATATTTTATTCAATTACATAAGCCTAAGGACCACAAGGACTTAATACTGCTTTTAACCAAAACAAATCACTGTTTGAAGAAAAAAAAAAAAAACATGTTTTATTCTAATTAGTATTAAAAAAATATATATAAATAAATCATGGGTAAAAAATTAATGCATGTCTATTGTTTACTACTTTCAGATGCTAATTCATAAAGAAGCAAAACATGTACTAATATAACCATCTACAACAGATTACATCCTAAACACCATGACGTAAACATTGTTCTAAGAAGTACATCATAAGCAATTCCATGGCATGAATGTGCAGCATTTTAACTGTTCTGAAACCACAAGCCTGTAGAATGTGCAACAGTGTCACGTTTTTATTTCGAAACACAAAGCGCTCACATTTGTCATAACAGAAAAGCCTTCAGACAAAATTGTATTTTTCATACAGAGTGAACTGTTAGATAAAGTTGTGTTATATTTTACCTGGGAGGGCGGCGATCTCTAAATCGATCTCCCTCGTGATGGTCATCTCCATCATGCTCACCATCATCATGGTCAGTATCACGAGGAGGTCCCCAGCTTTCTTCCCGAGCCTTCTCTCGCTCTCTCCATCCACCTACAAAAGGTTACATGGAGTAATTACATGAGTTGAAAAGACAACTTGAAAAGACGGTTGAAAAATGGCAACTGAACTGACTATAGTTAACACAAACCAACTTTCCACTGATCAAATACCATATAAAGGGGTCATATTTTTGTTCCCTCCGATGTCCGCATATATTAGTGAATGATTTCCAACTACAGTAATAATTCCTTTTTTCACCTCTTATTTTCCAACCATCTTTCCTCTGACCTCTGGAATAAAATGGGTTTTATTTTGCTGTTGTACCTTTAAGACCAAATCAATTTCTCCAATGAAATGACACTTTGTTGCACTTAAGAACCAGCTGTGGGTTTAAACTGTCCCATGTTTCAATAACAGATGATTGCATCACATTACTTTGTGACAGGAAAATTAGATTCCTCGTGATATAAACTCTTTAACACACATATTTGGTAACATGCACCCTGCAAGAAAAGAAACAGAAATACCATATGAGCTCGCACCTGGTCTCCCAAGAGGTTTCCAGGGTTTAGAGTCATCTCCACGACGTGGGCCAGAGTCATCCATACCCCTGCGGCCTCCCCTCTCATCATCTCCTCCTCTTCTGGGGCCCCAGTCATCATCTGCCCCACGTCGAGGCCCTCTGGGTTCATCCGTGCCTCTACGGGGTCCACGGTCGTCATCAAAGCCTCTTCTTGGGCCACGGTCATCATCACCTCGTCTGGGACCACGGTCATCGTCCATTCCACGCCTTGGTCCGCGGTCGTCATCACCTCTTCGGAGACCTCGGTCATCGTCAAAGCCCCTCCTGGGCCCACGGTCATCATCAAAGCCCCGTCTGGGTCCACGGTCATCGTCACCTCCTCGGCGTGGACCTCGTTCATCATCAAAGCCACGGCGGAGTCCTCGGTCATCTGAACCACCACGACGAGAACTTTCTCCTCCTCTCCGGAAGGGCATTTCATGGTCACGGTCCTCTCGATCATTGTCTTCACGGCCTTCACGCCCCTCCTGACGCCAGTCCCTAGAAGGAAAAAAAAGATAATGAATCGCAATTCTCTGCATCTGTTTTTAATCTTTGTCCTTGAGCATCAGGTTATCAATTAAAGTGAAAACTCTTACCGGTCACCAACAGGACGTCGCCATTCTGAATCGCCCTCACCACGCTTCCTCCAGCCTCCTTCTTCACGTTCACTCCAGTCCTGGAAAGAAAACGATTAAAATTTAGACCAAGAAATAACAATATCCATTTTATATCTGAACCACAGTATGTAGTCATCATCTGTTTAAAATAGAAGTGTTAATTTTCTGAAGTGTTAATTTTTATAGAAATGAATACTCTTCACCATGGGAGCATTAAATTGATCAAATTTATTGTTACAAAACTGCTGTTCTTTTAAACTTTTTATTCAAAGAATCCTGTGAAAAAAAAAAAATTCCACAAAAATATTAAGCAGCCCAAATCAGCACATTTGAACGATTTCTGAAGGATCATGTGACACTGAAGACCTGAGTAAAAGATACTGAAAATTCAGCTTAGCCGTCACAGGTAGGGCTGGGTATCGATTCAGATGTCCCGATTCCGATTCGCAAGCTCTCGATTCGATTCAATCTGATTCTTAATTTTTTAATTACATTCAGTGAATATAGTTTACAAATGGTGAATTAATAAAAAGAAATTAAGAGCCACAGGCCTGTATTTTAAACCTATTCTTTTTTGTATAGGGTCCTATTTTTTTAAACAATAATAGAGACCTATAAAATGTTTTTTCTTAATTTGTCTAGTAATCAAATGAAGACATAAAACAATTTAATTTTTCCTAATCAACTGAAAATTAAACCGTTTTATTTTTTGGCAAACAAAGTGCTGCACAACAGAGGTTTACTGTTAAAATGAAAAGAAAACAAATGATTATTCCTTTAAAAAAAAAGTTATTAATATTTATTAATAGTAGTAGTATTGTTGTTACATTGATTCTTAAGACTGCACAATATTAATATATTTCTGTCACAGTTTCTTCACGTTAAACCAAACTTTTATTTTGACGGGTTGCCGTGAAGAACTTGCAGCTGCTGTGTATGTGATATGACTGAAGTTTTCTCAAATGAAACGGTAAAATGCTAATGTAATGATTTAGAGCAGCTGGAGAGGATATTCGTGTGTTCATGTCATCATATAGTGAGATGGCAGAGGCTGAATATACCGCGAGCGCCATTCGCGCTTTAGTATGTGTGTAGTAAACGAAACAGTGTGTCTGTGCCATCCGCCATTCATTCATTGCGGAAATCATAGTGCCTTATGCGTGATGTCAAATGCTTCTGCGGAACTGTAGTATTACTATAGCATTTCACCTGAGCATTGTAAATCATACATATTGCTTTGTTCTTGGTTCTCGTCAACAGTATCTCTGCCATAAGCACTGAATGAATGACAGGCTTTCTTTTGTAATATCGTACAAGGTAAATAAGAAGGTGATCTACTGCAGAAGACTAATGATAAAATTCACGTTAATCAGATCTCGTGTTAAATGTTTGCTGAAATAAATACTGGAAAAGATCGATCTGCGGCTTTTGAGAATCAATATCGATTTGACGTCATTTAAAAAAAAAAACGATTCATTGAAAAATCAATTTTTTTTGCCCAGTCATAGGAATAAATTACATTTTAAAATATAATACTATAAAATGTAATAATATTTTATAATAATATTTTACTGTATTTTTTTCAAATAAATCCAGGGTTTGAGAGCATAAGAGACTTCTTTCATAAATATTACTTTTGAACGGTAGTATATGGTGTATAAGCACATTTGACACAGGGTTTTTATGAGTTACCTTGCTGGGTTTTTCTTCTGGTGCCCTCCTCTCCTCCTCCTTGCGGCGTTCACGCTCCTCAATTTCCTGTTGTCGGGCACGCTGCTTTCTCTCCTGTTCCTCCAGCTTACGCAGGCGCTCCTGGTATTCGCGTTCTTCCTCCTCTCTTTGCTCCTGTTCCAAGCGTTCACGCTCTTCCCGCTCTAAACACAAAACCAATGACCAATTCAAAAATGAAAAGAAGTGAACAAAAGTTCATACATCAAATAAGATAGGAATATTTCTAAAAAAGTATTGTAACGAATCACTGTTAACTAAGAGTAAATGAACAGCAATAAGAACCTTTCTTGAGCTGTTCCTCATGGATTCTCTGAGCCTCCTCTTCTTTCTGGAGATAGAAGGCCTTTCGTCTGTCCTCCTTACGCTGCTTCTTTCTCTCCTCAAGACGCTTCTTCCTCTCCTCAACCAAACGTTCTTGGAACTGCTTGAGTTTTTCCTGTGTACATGAGAATTGCTCAGAGCTTAGCTACCAGGAGCATCAACATCCTAAACGTCAAGGACTTCATCTATAATAGCTACTGAAAGCAAATAATCTGTAAAACATAAATTGAATAAATGACACTTGAAATTTAAGTTTTGTTTACCTCATAAATGAAGCTTCGAGCAGCTTTAATTTTGGACAGGAAGTTCTCCTTGTCCTCCATCATCCTTGACATTCTCTGTTTGTGTTCCAGCGCCTTCTCACGCTCCATCTTCATATTGCTGATCTGAGCAACAGATAAACACAACAACCTTTGTCTTCAATTACAATAAACAACATGGCATGATTACATTATTCAACATGTCGCTCTCATTTAGGTATTAATAAATTGCTGAATTAAACTATAACCAGACAATGAACAAGCAGGGCCTCAAGAAATACTTTAACTTTAACTTAGGGTGACCACCATATGTGCCATTTTACCAGGACGCGTCCTGGCCAGGATTTCTATACTGCCTATAATATTTAGGATTTGGCTTTGTTTGCGTGTGCGGACCGATCGGTGTATGACATCAGTTCTTTATGTTTTCAAAACGCTCTTGAGGTATTATTAAATAAAGCAATATAGAAATCCTGGCCAGGACGCGTTCTGGTAAAATGGCACGTATAGTCACTCTACTTTAACTGTAGTTTGAAGTATGTTCAAGTACGTGGGGGATTTGAGACTTTTTTAGCAAAAAACATAAAATTGGACCAGAGGGCCAAGTAAATCACACAGGGTTCGTACACATTTTTACCAATAAATTTCCATGACTTTTCCATGACTTTTGGGACAATATTCATGACCTAATGTTCCATTATTTTACAATAAGAATAAAAATCTGTTCAAATTATCATAGCATATGTTAACTAAAATTAATAACTATTAATGCTATTGTTTGCTTTCTTGTTTTAGTAATAAATACAAGCTGCAACTGCGCCAGACCTGAAGGTCCTTGCACACCGAGTCTGAAATTTTCGTATGCGTTTTTTTTTCATTTTTTTCCGTATTCGTCATCCTTTCCTATCAAAATGCATGCTACGGATGTGAAAACGCAGAAAATCGAACCTGATCCAAATTTTTTTTTATGACTGACGAAAGTTTCGGAGGCAGTGTGTAAACGCGATTGACGTTTTTTTTCTCAATTCTGTCACCGATAGAGTTTTGGTATCTTGCTGCTGTCGCCTCTGGCTTGCTTAGCAGAGGACACTTAATTTCCAGCGATATCATCGACTTGATGCACAGACACTATTTAAACTGAACTGAGCTGGACGATGACATCACTGAATTCAATAATGAAATGACTTTAACTGAAAATTGAGTGTTTAATCTTGTCATTTTACATTATTGGCAAACTATTTTCCTATTTTGATATTGGAAAGTTGCTTTGACACAATCTGTATTGTTAAAAGTGCTATATAAATAAAGGTAACTTGACAACGTGAGGTCATTTTATTTTTTATTTTTACCGTGCGAAAATTTCGGACCAGTGTGCAATGACCTTTACTCCACACAGAGAACATATCGCATCACTGAATATTATCATTTATTTAACTTTTAAGTTAACATTTAAGTTAAATGCAGGACCTGAATTTCATTTTGGAAACTTTTCTCTTTTGCAACTTGTTACATTCACTTAAGAAAAAACCGACAATGCTTATGAGGATACTCATTTTAACGTCATTTTGTGTGTACTTTTCCCGCTTAAACGCAACAAGCTGCGCAAATTAAGCCACTTAATTTTGTTTAGAGCCCTGTATTTCAGCCCAAGCCCGACAGGTCCCGACTTCTTTATGACTTCGGGACAATTTTCATGTCATAGCTCAGACGCGGGCCGGGCATCGGGCTTGTTTTATGATTCCTCCTCATTTTTATATTTTAGATATCCATCAATTATTATGGCGATGAAAAGGATTTGCCGCACTGGTGAAAGCAACACGATACCTCGACTGTCAAGAGCGGCTCGGATAGTGTTTAGTGTCCAGCAGCAGCAGCGAGTGCTGGAAGAGTTCCGCGTTAAAGCGCACGCAATAAAGCTTGCCGCAAAACCCCAGCAAGTAATTACCATGATGAATGTGTCGGGGCCAGGGGAAATAAAATATATTCGCTGAGTTTCAGTTCATTTTTGTTACTAAGCCTCTAGTGTAAGTCCACACTAGAGGCTTAGTAACTACTAGCTAGTTTGTAACTAAATCCATACATTATTTGGTTGCACCAGTTGTTCGTAAGGCAGGCCGTAGCTAGTAGTTCATAAGCTCTAAAGTAAAGTAATGCGTAGTCGCATAATTTGACGTTTACCCTAAATCGTCTAATAGAAACCTTCAAATACGTGACCAAAACTTGTTTAAATGCTATGAATGTTAATTTATCCTTCATTCTTTCTACTTTTGCCTCACCTATACTAATGGTAAAAACAAAGTTTCCATTAAAAACGATACATTAATAACATTAGTCTACATGTAAGCTATTTTTATATATAAATAACATTCAGAATCTGTATTTGAAATAAACAAGTATCAATAAATACTGGAAAAAAAAAACATAAGAAAACATAAGAAATGCCATTTATTATTTCATCTGACATGTGCAAACACGGACCGAAGCGCACAGAGGCGCACTGTAGATGGGGTGTTGAAGACGTGCTAAAAAAGAAACAAACTACGTTTATTCACATATTGTTCTCCCTCTCTTAATATGTACGTGAGCGTAAATGTCAGCAGCGTCATATATGCCTAAAGGACTGAAAGTTGTCGGGTAAAAGAAGAGCATATTGATGCAGTTCACTCAGTCTGTTACCGTTACTCCTGATCAGACACTTCCGTAAATATTTAGTTTATACGTAGAGTTAGACTTAAACTAAGTGTAATGGTGCAACGAAAAAATATTTAGTAGTGCGTAAGTTGTAACTTAGTGCCCATTTACGTCAAAACTAGGCTAAGTTGTAACTTACGTACAGCTGGTGCAACCGGCCCCAGTGATACAGCATTTCCTTGGTTATCGCTGTAAACACAGCAGCGCTGCGTGTATTAACGCTAATTTAAATGCATTATACAGAGGCAAGATGAAAAGAAAACGCCATGTAAACTTTTCTGAAAACAGCCAGGTCCCCTCAGAAACGCATTCATATAAAATCAATATTTAGGATTCCTACAGCCTATTTCGCGCATCATGAACAGTGATCTTGTTCTGCCTGCTATGGTATTTTCTCCTCTTTGCGTCCGTCTTCAGCATCTCTGGCTTCTGTTAATGGCCGTTTACAGACTAATAAAAATAATAACGTAACATTTCCACACAAATGGCATTTGGAAAAATGATTGCAGTGCAGTTTGTGTGCAAGCATGGAACAGAAGATGCTCTAAAATAAAACAAAAAATGGCCGATCAAACGGGTGCATGTACTCCACCGTATAAATTAAATATAGATTAATCATTGTTAAAGCTACAAAGTTACTTGCCAAGACAGCTATTTTTATACTTTTGTATGTATTTGCCCATTTAGACGCAAGAAAGACGCGTTTTCAAATGACTGTTCTGATATTCTGTGTGGTTTTATTTACTCATCAAACCTACATGCTATAGGCTATTGAATAAATGTGTGAATATCCATTTTAAAATTGAAAGCTCCAGGAATGAGTAAAACTATGCGATATATGCGCAATCCCGCACCGAAATTCAGGACCTGATTAAACAATTATAGTATACAGAGATTTGTGAAATAGATTTCCATGACTTTTCCAAAACTTTCTGGGTTAATTTATTTTTCCAAAACTTTTCCAGGCCTGGAAATTGCGGTTTTAAAATTTCATGACTTTTCCAGGTTTTTCATGACCGTACGAACCCTGATCACATGTAATTCTAAGAAGTGCAAAAAGCAGTGTATGATTATTACCCTCTCTTCCTCCTGCAGCTCCCATAACTCCATGTCTTTGATGCGCTGCTCCTCGTAGGCTTTCTTGATCAGAGGAATCTCCTCAAGGCACTTTGCTCTCTCAAAGTAGTCGATCTGGAATATGCATAATAGTATCACTCCAGTGTAATATTCCAATGTCCTATACTCAGCTGCACAAAATTAACCCTAATCCTCTTACATTTAAAATGGTTTACCAACATACTCATTTACAATGACAACATACTTCATGAATGTGTAATATAAGCTCTACCTTCTTCTCCTGGTTTTTCAGACGCTCCTGAAGTTCTTTCTTCTCTTTTTCTAGTTGTTCTACCTGTTTGGCCATGATGAAATCAGGGTCCAGCTCCTCCAGATCCTAAAACATAAAATAAATAATTAAATAAAAATAAATATTTCATTTTCCCAGGTAACTTCGCCAATAAAAGTCTGGTGTGTCCTAAATGGCCACCTTCCTAACAAACTCAGTACCTCAATATCAATGTCTTTGAAGGCCTTGGCTCCCAGCTCAGTCTTCTTGATCTGCTCCAGTCGCTCACGCACTGTCTTCTTTTTGATTTGCTCGTGTTCTTGCATGATGCGCTCCTTTTCTCGTTCTTTTGCCTCCTGTCTAAGACGCTCCTCCTCGGCCTTGCGCACCTTCTGAAGCTCTGCCTCTCGTTGCTCCAGCTCCTCTTTCTCCCTCTGGATGTTAAGGCTCTCCAGACGCTCTTTGCGTTCCTCAATCGTTTGTCGGCGAGCAAGGATGCGCTGATGCTCTTTGCGGGCATTCTTCAGGTAGGCTGTGATGGCCTGCTGACTCTGCTCCTCATGTTCTTGCTGTGGGCAAAGTTACAGTTGATAATGAAACTGAAATAACACTGACCAGCAGGGAGATAATCGATTAAACTTTACAGTTGTCTTACAAGTATGGAGGCAGGTTTGATGACTTGGATGGCTTTAGCCAAGGAGGATGACATGGCAGTGAGCTGATTCCGTATCTGTGCAGAGGGCATGTTCTGTAGAAACGGACCTACTGGAGAATCCTCTTTAGTAGAATAGTTCAGATCGGAGCCAAAACTCAGTGTACGAGATGAATGATCAATGCGCACCTTTGGGTAAATACACAAACTTTAAGTCACTACAACATTTTGGACAATTTGGAAATTCTCCTTGACCATGTAATTGACTACTAAGATGCTTGATTTAGAGACTATGTGTGGAAGATATACACCAACATTTGATGAGTAAAATGGGGTTTTTTTTTTGCTATACCTGTAGGTCACAGTGCCGTGCTGCATCTACAATTGAGCGCTCCAGTTGGAAAGCATCTACAAATGGCACCAGAGATGCCAACCTGCTGAACTCAATGCTCTGGTAGATCTGAGCCACCTGGAATATTAAAACCCAGAAGACAGAATTTGAAGATTTGCAGAAGATTGAAGCAAGAACAGATTCCCCAAGTAATTTTTAGATGGCTGGGGGTAGATGATCAAGCCAACCTGTTGTAGCAGTCTGAGGATGGTGTTGTTCTGTAAGTGAGGAACATACTGCTGCAGGTCTGATTCTTTCTCAGCTTGGTCCCTCACCCAGTTCAGCACCTATCGCAGCAGCAGCAGCAAGAACACATATACAGCATGAATACTGTCTTTAATGTGTGTGTTGACATCAAGAACATTGTAACATTGAACACTGCTGTGTCAGAATGGTCTAACAAGTGCATCACTCTTCTTAACAATTCTATTTTATTGTGGATATATACATGATTCTTATAAGCTCGGAAGAAAAACTCACATAATGTAATTCTAATGTAACTAATAAATCAAGTGCCATCCACCTTAGTCACTCTTCCACAAAGTTTTAGAGGGTGGAATTCCATCTCCAACCAGTTGTAGACCTCTTTGACTTCAGGAACAACATACTGAAGCAGGTTGAACCTCACCTATGACAAAAATAACACCCAAGAAGGTTCTCAATCTTTTTCAATAAACTATAAATTTAAGGGATTACAAAAATGACTAATGGACAGAATGGCTATTACCATGTCATTGATGAGACTCTGGCGGGTGGGTGGAGACTGAAGGCCAAGTAAAGTAGCCAGTCTGCGGTGTTTCTCTACAATGATGCCATCCATGTCCAACAGACGAGCGATATCAGTGCGCTCAGGGGTGATGGGAATAGACAAAGTGGCCAACAGCACTCGAGTGGACATTCTGAATGAAAGGAATAAAACAAGCAACAAGACTTTGAAGCAAGTCTCAAATTAGTATTTAAATAAATGGCTAACTACTGTAAATGACAGCAAAATTATTCCATAAATCATTCAAAAACAAACAAATAACCCTCGTTCAATCTGATGTTTGCTCTTATTTAATGCTCACCTCTGCATCTCTTCTTGGGTGAGGTTCTTGCGCATTTCCCGGGAGAGGTGATAGAGTCTGTGTAGGGTGCAGGCATGGAATAAGGCATTGCCAGACTTCCAGAATACAGTGGACACCTTATTGTAGTAGTTGGCCATAAGCTGGGGTTTAGGGGGCTTCTTTGAGAGGGCAAATAATCCATGGATGTCTTCAACTGCTTTGAATGCTTCCTGTGTGGATTAAAAAGAACGTAAGCAACCAGTATAATCAGAAAATCATTCTTGCTTGCACAACATATAACAAACAAAAAGTTTCTAGTGCAAAAAGATAGGACATCAGTTTTTTTCTCACAAATGAATCCCAACTAATATGAATCCCATTATTTAATTTTTTTGATCTTTTTCTGTAATCAATAAGGCTGTCCTCGACTAAAGATTCTTCTGATTGACTAGTAGTCATTAATTTTAAGCAATTAGTCAACTAATCGCATGTTTATTTTGATGAACCGTATAATTCATAATAATGAGCCTTTAATTGTCTATAGCCTATCAGCGCTAAAGCACACACAGAAAGCTGGCCACATCGCACCGGCAGTAGTAATGATTATGAATGCCTCAGGAAAAAAACAGCAAGAAGACTGCCTTAACATTATAATAATTCATTAAGTGTTTTCTGTATTTTTGGCTGCAATTCGATGCCACTGACTCGTCATTTCCACAGTGCATATTTCATACGGATTATATAATCTGAAAATATTTGTTTTCCATTTGAATTGGTTCATTTGAAAGTAGACATTTTCTACATATTTTTCATGTCTGTGAGGCAAACACAGAGTTCAAGTTCACAGTAGGGATGGCTCGATACCATAATTTTGGCTTCGGTACGATACCAGAATGTAATACCTCGGTATCGATACTAAATCGATACCATAGGTGACAAGCCTCAAAAGATAAGTGAATTGAAACTTTTTTTTTTTTTTTTTTTAAATAATAATAATAATAAAAACAGATTCATATCTGAATACCTTTGTATCACACTGTAACAAAAAACCTACAGGGAGCATAGGTTACATTTTGATATTGGAGAAAAAAAAAAAATATATATATAACTGAAGTAATACAATGAAAATATATTAAAATCTTCTTATCTTTTCAGTGCAAACACTGTGGAAACAAAATGTCTCAAAATGTAAAAAAAAAAAAAAAAACCTACCGGGAACATAGGTTATATTTTGACTGAATTTGAAGAAAAAAATAAAAATAAAATACACCTGAAGTAACGCAATTAATGCAACAAATGTTGCTTTATTGTAAAGTGTTATTCTAACAAAGTAATATTCAAAATCACGTTATTATTTCTATCTCTCTCTCAGATTGTTTTCAGATTTCAGACTCAGATATCCAAAGAAAAAGCATTAAATATAAATCTCACTCTCTCTGCTGCTTCATATTAGCGGTCGGCAGCGCGGCAAAAACATTCCCTTCATATTATTGATACTAAAATTAATTTAGCAAAACTCTTGCGTAATTCAAATTTAATTAATATTCGACTGTATGAAATGCAAGTGGATATACGTGACCAAAACGTCATTGGTTCTAGCGTGTCACACATGCACATTTGAGCTTTCATTGTTATTGTATCACATCTTATGTGTGTGTTGATCAGTTGTAAATAAAAGTTAAAATTAAATCTGAATTTATGAATGATGCACTCACCTGTCGATCTCTTAATTCTCTGAAAAGATCAGGATGAGCAAGCGACAAATGCTTAAAAAGATTTGATGTGTTGCCTCTGTGGCAACACATGATTTATTATACCAAAGCTTGCATACAGGTCAGTTCGTTCACGTTTGTCATCTGTTTTGTATGCAAAGTAATGCCATATTTCACTTCTACGGTTCTCTTTATTTATTAATTTCGAGTGCGTTGATAGAGTTTTATCTGTTTGATCCATCGCGTTGTTCTGTTGTCACATTTACCGGTTGGCAGCAATTTGGGAAGCACTGCCACCTACAAGTGCACTTCACAACAGCAGCGTATGAAATACCGAATTGAGCAAAATTATGATATCGTACCGTTTGAAATATAATATATGCCGGTATTTTTCCAGTACCGGTATACCGCACATCCCTAATTCACAGAGACCTAGACGGCAGAAAGCTCACTATCATTATTTTACAAAAGCACAACGTTTTGTTATTGTGAGTGGACACAAATAAAAGTAGACCTTTCACAGATTTGAAAGATGTATTACTCTCATTTCTATGAGCAAAAATGGAGTATTTTAAGCTGAATTCAAATGATCGCACCAGCGCCTCCAAGATAACTCATGCAGAGAGCGCGCTACTATTCAGCTTCCACACTCCGCACAAAAACTTAGTTAACAATAGCACACATTTTTCTAGGTTAATGTTAGAGGAAGCGGCCATGTAATGTTGCTGCTACTTACATGTTTCAGATGATAAGCCACATTTGAGGTCGATGAACGAAACGAACATTTGGATGTCCTGACCGATGTACTGTAATTACCACATAGACCAGCTGTTAATGATCTGTCCGTCACGGACTACGTGACTTCGCCACTTCCTGTGGATTTTTTTTTCTGCAATTAAGCCACTAATGAAATTTTGATCGACTAAGCCTCTTCTGGTCCACTAATGGTTAGTCGACTATTAGGGGCAGCCCTAGTAATCAATACAGTTTTGTTCTTTGTTTGCATGGAAAGCACTTTCTTTTGCACTGTAAAAAGGTTGAAAGTTGCAGCATAAATGGAAACTAAACTCAACTGAATATAAATATATTTATGTTACATAATAAATATATTTATATAGTCTATTGTACACTGGTGCCTAATATGAAGCACAGAGACCTGCCACAGCTCCATGCTAATAGCGCTGTCCAGCTGGACCAGACGTGTCTCGAGGTGCATGGACTGGCTTTCAGGATTGTTCAAGTTGATGGCAGTGCTCTGGTTGTGATGTCGTTGGATCTGTCCTAGGTGCATTCGCAGGTTGTCACACAACTTACGGAACTCTGCTTTACGAGTGTACTGCAGGCAAAACTTAAACGCTATAAGAGAAAATGGACATTTTTGTTAGAAATTTGTGCACAACCAAAGGAATCTACATTTTTGGTATCATATAACATGACTGTGATATATAATACAATGCTCTACTAATTCTACAGACTCATGTTGCATAATTCTACAAATAAACTCTTATCTGTACCCTATACTAATCCCACAAGCAAATGTTTTTGTGCTATATGAGGTTTACACGGACCTTGCTGAGCAATGTCATGGTAAAGGCGCTCCACTTTGGAGTTATTCCTTAGTAGGTCCAGGCACTGGCGGTACGACTCCCACAAGAACTTGACCCAAGGCGTGAGCAGAAGTCTGTCAGTGCGGTCTTGAGTGTCTTCACCACTAACGGCACTCAACAGAACACTGAATATCACAGAAAAAAAATAAATAAAAAATACAGATAATCTTTTATGGAACACAATCATCTAGACAGAACCACTCCCTTCAAAATTCACTAGAGGCTGGATGTTTGCAGGTTCCTAATGAATACTAAAAACAATAGAAATTGAATATGTCCTGTCTGCATGAAGCGAAATGTAGTGAAATTCTAAAATTTTACAAAATTAATTACACCAACAACGACAACAAACAAAAAAACAAACTATCTAGTAGGGCTGGGCGATATGGCCTAAAAAAAAAAAAAAAATCCGATTTACAATTTAAATTGATTTTTTTCCTCCCTGCTTAAAATCAATCTGCAGATGACAAAAAATTGCTCAAAACCAGTTTTAACTTTATTTTGTTTTGATTGTTCCTTCTGGGAACATAAAACATAAAATTATGTGACCCTTTTTGATAAGTTTTCTTTAAACACAAGTTTAAAATCTTGCTATTCAGTAGATAGGAGGTAGTTCTGATAAACGATGGACGATGAAATCGTGGGGGTTAGGGGGTGTGCCCGAAGCGTGAATCCATATTCAGAAAAGCATGGAAAACAAATAACGATTGCTAAAGGTTGCCTGTTACAGTTACATTACAGTACATAAAATTTCACTTACAACATAAACAGAGTAAGGAGAGATGACTCAGGACTATGACAAATGATTTGCAGATCAATTGCAATGCATAATAGCGACTCCCTGATTCCCGTAATTTTATATACAGTATGATGATCACCCAATGATAAAACTGAGAGGGAAAGAAATATACATTTTCCTCCCTTCTCGTATTTATTCTCCGCAGTGAGTCAATGTCATGGACGTAAGGGCAGAGCAAGTTTAAATATCTTTCTAGTCTATATTTCCATCTTGTAATCCCTCTGTTTTGGTTATTAAAAAAAAAAAAAAAAAACATTATTTGTAATAGAGCAGACACTGACTGTTGTTCATGTATTTATGGCCTCATTTGGCGAGACGGCAGACGCTGAAAACACTGCGCGCTCCAGTATGTGTGTAGTAAACGAAACTGCGCGTCTGTGCATTCATTCATAACAAGACACGCAGGATTCATATTTAAATGGTATGTTTGCAGCTTAATATTTACAGATACTAGTTCATATCGCGATTTGATTTAAGTGTAATGACCTACTTTTGATTTATTCATCCAAACTTTGACAAATTCAATGACATTCCGCGTTATACAGTAAATTCTGTTTTTATAACTAGATTCCACGATTCCGTCCGCGTTTTCCGCATCGCAGAAATCATAAAGCCCTGATCGCACCGCAACGCTCGCGTCCGGTGTAGACACGGTGTGAGTTTTTTAATGGGTTATGTTATAGCCCTGCTTGTTTTTTTAATGTTTTTATGAAATCTCTGTATTGCTCATTTCTTCGTATTATTTACTGCCATGCGAGCCACAAATTAAAACTTGGTGAGCCGCGCAATGAGTAACACTGTTTTAAGGGATCCGCAGTACACGTCATTTTCTTTCCGAACATGTTGGGATGCGGCAGATTGCAGGGGGATCACGAAACCCTACCTAAACTCTAATATGGCAAATGCGCGGGGGGGGTTGGGGGGGGGGGGGCTGAGCCCATTCGGGACTACGGGAGCCCAGAGGGGAGCGTCGGCGGATGTTAAAGAGAAAACCGATTTTCATTCAAACAAATCGACGTAAACTACACATTCGAGTTAATCGATAAAATCGATTTATCGCCCAGCCCTACTATCTAGACATCAGTAGGAAGGAACTGCGTGGGCCTTTAGCTTCCTGTACCTTTCTGGGGTCTGAATGTTGTCCAGATCCTCAATGTCTAGCACCATCTGCTGAGACTCCTCTTTTGCGGTCTCAGTCTTCTCCTCTGCAAGTTTCAGGTAAGCACGGACCACATCCTCCAGAGATTTGATATTCACCTGAAGCATGAGAGCAGCAGTCAGTAATTTCACGAGAAGGACAGAACTTACAATTGAATTGAGGTCAATTCTACAATAAAAAGTCACCATGACTGCAAATATTGTATAAAAATAATCTAAAATCACTATGACACAAATTACTAAACCTTAAAGTCAGCATAAAAAAGAAGTAGCAACAGGTCTTTTCTTTCATATCGCGACGTTCATCCGAGTGTAACGGATTATTGAAAAAGAAAAAATATAGGCTGGGTTCTATGCATCAGTTGTTGATTGGATTTTGAGATGTAAGCATTGCATTCTAAATTGGAGGCAGAAGAACGCAAGCTTTAAGTGGACTAAATGATTGGAGAAGTCCTGCAAATGTCATTTTCTTTAAACACTACAAGGTCAAAACATTCGAGGAACAATAAATAAATAGCAAAAATAAAATGGTCTCAAACCTGTTGACAGATGTTTTTGTACTGATACAGTCCCTCCTTTGCCAAGTGGCTCTTGCGCAGATCCACGCAGAGCTCCAGGTACTTGAGCATGATAGGCTCGTGTATCTTCTGCCATGTTCGATGTTTTTTGCTCTTGATGACATCGTAGAGCACATCTAAAGCTGGCTGCTTTTTACCAACTTCAAGAAACTCTGAGAAAAGAAACAGAAAGACTGTCATGACCACCAGACTTTTGGGAATTTGTTTATTTATGACACATACAGCATCCAGATGGGACTGACTCACTGAAAAATGTTTCATGATCTTGCTGCAGTATTTTATCAAATACCACTTTCAACACAAATAGGTCATTTACAGCTGGCTATAATATTATATGAACAGAAAAAAACGTGTAAGTTACGATAAACCTGTGGCGGGTGCGCAGTGCTGCTATTCCACTCACGTTTTGTTTATTATTTTGTCCAAATGACAACATATTTGCTTTTCATTCGCGAACAAGGAATACTGTTATAGTTTTAAGTATTTTCTTAGCGCATACTGTTAATAAATCTTTAAACTCCGATAGCTTAAGTTGTCGTTGCTAAGCTAGCGGAATAGAAAAGCTTGCTAACACACATGATAGCATTAACAAAAACGGTCTCTATCTTTGTTCTTTTACCAAATATGTACAATATTTACAATTTATTTCCAATCACGGTCTTTCTTTAAGTACGCTAAGAAGATAGATATAGGAAGCCGTGATAAAGGATATTTAAAACGCTGCATCATACATGGCACTCAGGCCCAGCAGCTGTGACATCCGGCCTAAGCGGAACATGGCTACTCCAGCACGCGCCATATCGAGCTAGCAGCTAGACCCCGACTACAGCCCGAGACACGACCAACTATAACATTCACCTACCGTTTGCCCGCTTAAGAGCGTTCTCCGGTCTCTGGAAATAGGCTGGCATTGTTATGGCTTGCTAGCAGGCAGTTTTCAGATAGTCGAGGCTGGTTTATTGACTCTGCCTGTCCATCCGCACCGTGACTTCTCGCCGCTCAAGCAAGAAAGGACTAGCGCACGTGAACACTGCGCCGGCGAGAAAACCAGAGTTCCCGTATGTACGCGATTCCTCCCTGACATGCAAAGACATAATAATGTTCTTTTTTATTTTTTTTTTTTTTTTAATAAACAAATTTATTTTTATAAGTTGGTATTGTTATGGTTGGCCTTATTATTTGACCTTTCAATATTTTTCAATATTTGTTTTTTCCTCAGACATTAGCTATAGGATACAAAAAGCCCTATGGGGGAGAGTGGGGTAAGATGAGCCATTTTTTATTTATTTGGTCCTCAAGCAGAGGCGTCATGCCTATTCAAAGTGCCTATTCAGATTTTTGAGCCAAGTGGATTTTGAATGCAGCTTCCAAAAGACAAAAAAAATTGCCTAGTATTTTCTATATTTAATACAATCACACCAGCGTGATTAAATCGTTCAGAGCGCAATATCATCAGCTGCTAAATTCAGATCTGCGTTCGCTGAGCGCTGAGACGCGTTTTTAAAGCACTGTGCATTATCACACACCATGCTGTTGAGCTTATGAATGCAATGACCAATCAGAGGTGTTCAGATGAATCATCGCTAAAATGCTGGTGTTTCTTCACTCCCTCGCTGACTGAATACCTCTTTCTGGCGAATTCTCTCGTTAGAAGCAATAAAGTGCAGATGTGTATACGAATCTGTAGGTAAGATATTAATTTCACAGTGTAAGCAGCTTCAGTGATTTTAATGGGAGTTTTTGAGAGTACTTGAAGTAGACTGTCAGTGAAAATGTTCTTTGATTATGTAAATGTTCTTTGCTCTTTTTCTGTAGCTACAATGAAAGTGATTAGTAGCCTAACTTGCAATGTTTTTTTCACATTAACTTTCAATGTTAAATTCACATTAAATATAAAGTCAGTAGTATTAAAAATATGTAATGGCATGACACCTATAAACAGACAGGTTTTTATGCATAGTTAATAGATTACATTAGGTTACTTTGACCATCACCCACTATCAACAATCTATAAAGGTGAGAATCAAGATATTTCGTGATATAGTTAATGCGTTTGAGAATGTTTCGAATAAAAAGGAAAAAATGAATAAAACATAAGTGCTGTTGTGGCTGCTGTGTGTTTGGTCATTGGTGTTTGGTAAAGAGTTTTTGGCTCAAGATCTGCATTTAAAGTCACACCAGAGGTGTTCAGCTTGGATTAGGACTTGGCTTTCTGCAGACCAGTCAAGTTCTTCCACACTGACTAAATCAATCATTTCTTTTTGAACCTTGCCTTATACACAGACGCATTGTCATGTTAGAATAGAAAAGGGTCCTGTCCAAACTGTTACTATAAAATTAGAATCACACAGTTCCCTAGAATATCATTATATGCTTAAACATTAAGAGTTGTACTCATGGAAATTACTAAAGTAGTCAAACCTGTTCATTAGAAGGGGGTGACCCAATACTTTTGGCAATATAGTGTATATTGTGATCATTAGTCATTCGTGAAAATTATTCTGTGAACAATTATTATCACAATCTAAGCATTAGCAACATAATCTAGGTTAGAATTTAAAGGGATTGTGCACCCAAAAAAAAAAAAAATCTGTCGTTATTGTCCCTCATATTGTTCCAAACCATTTTCCTGATTTTTATTATACAAACACTGATACATTTTTGAAAATATCTTGACTTTTTAAGATGAATGTTTAATTAGGATAATATTGTTTGTACGTTTTGTCAAAAAAAGATGCTGAATCTCAGGAAAATCAACTGTATTATTGTTAAGTGCACTGGATGCCAGAAGGCATGAATGGTTGAATATGAATAATGTTTGAATATCACATTAAGTTCGGTGGTTTTATGAAAATACAGAGAGTTTACATTTTTGTGAAATAATGTTTTGATTATACATCCGTAAAATAACAAAAAAAGTAGCCTACTGGCAGCTCATTACACATGACATTATCCATTAATTTTACGGACATTTCTGTTAACTCTAAAACACAATGCAATGAAGTGTAAAATTCAAAATACTGGTAAAACACCTGTAAAAAAACAAATACAGAAAAATTCCTTCAAATTATGCAGTATACTGTGCCCTATTTTTACAGTTTTTTTAGCGTGTATGGTGAGTTTTATTTACACAAATGTTGAAAAGTTGCTCCAAGACTGAAGTCCTTAAAGTAACTTATGTCTTAAAACTTGGTGTTACTTATTTGTTACTTGTTGAATTAAATTAATAAAATATTCATTTTATGTTAGAATATGCTTTTATTTTTTTGGTTGAATTATTTGTAAGTTTGTTATTTTTTAATATATTTTATATTTTTGTTTATTGTTGATGTTGTTTTTGTTGTTAGTTATTAGAATATGTTTAATTAAGGTTTAAAAAACCTTAATCGCACCAACACACTAGATGTCAGTATGTAGTTGGATAATTTAGTTGAATTTAGAGAAACCCGGAAGAAGCGTGTTGATCACGTGACCAGTAGTGGATTCCTACTGTTTATAAGTTTTCGTTTTATGTGTTTGTCGTTTTCCTCTCTATTTTTTCCTTTGATACACATACTCGAAGGAATTACTGCAACTCAGCAGCTGGCTCACATGCACTGATATGCTAGAACATATTTGATAATTGGTAACGCTCGGTTTAACGCTACATGAGAAAACGGTACCTGGATTTAAACATCTATTTTGCAAGAAGAACTGTAGATTTTGACACTATAATCGTTTTCTGGATAATCTGTCCCGGCATATTTGATAATGGGTTGTGTCTGTTCGCGCTGACACTTGCATGTGCTTTCCAAACTGTAAACATAAATGGTTCAGAAATTATTGAAGTGCTAGAAACAGATTAAGGTGGTTAAGGAATGGAATAATGGCTACCTCTGAGATGATGCTAAGTCTTGGACTAATTGGTAAGATTAAAATACCGCGAACATATCTTTTATTATTAGATTATTTTATGTATTAAAGCGGTAGTTAACCCAAAAATATAAATTTTGTAATCGTTTACTCCCTTATATTTTTCCAAACCTGTAGGATTTTTATTCTGTTGAACACACAAGGGGAAGTTAGACAGAGTGACCGCATCATTTGTCAGTCACCATTTACTTTCATTGTGTGGAAAAAGATGCAGTGAAAGTCAATGGTGACTGAGACTGTCAGTTCCTGCTAGTATTCTGTCTGACATTTCATTTTGTGGTCTGCAGAAGGCCTCATGACAGAATCTAAAATTTTGGGTGAACTGTCTCTTTAATTACAGAATAATGATCATTTTGTCAGTAATTGCATTCGTCCCCCTTATGCAGAGAAAGATGTAAATGCAGACACGCTTTGGGTTTGGTGTTATCCTTCCATCAGTGCTGATCTGCGAGAGGTTCTGTTGAGAAAATGTTGCTTGCCGTTGAACAATCAGGTGCTGCACACATTTGTGTTTGGACAGTACTGCCGAACCTGGTACTACATCACCACTGTCGAGGTTCAGGAGCCAACTGCGCTTAAAAAGGTACAAACCATGTTTAGGAATCCACTACCATCCTGAAAGCTTACAAAGCTGTGCTCGAATAATGCTACTACAGGAATAGTTCAACAAAAATGAGAATTTTGATGATATGATTGTTTTTTACTCATTTATTCATCTTTATCTTTTTCCGTCTTCTGTGGGGGAAAAAAAAAGGAGACGTTTACCAGAATGTTGACACTGCACTTTTCCATATAATGAAAGTGATTGGTGACCAGGGGCTCTAAAACGTGACCAAAAGCATCATAACACTAGTCCATCCATACATCGGTTTCATGTGAGGAGAAGACAGAAATCTAAATCATTATTCACTGATAATTGGTTCTCATTCACATTTGTGTGTGGTCTAATTTGGCACATCAGTGACTGATTGTTAATGAATGAGTCAACTATTCGTATAATCCAGTGGTGCTCAACCAGGAGGCCCCAAAATGATTTAAAATAAAATAAAACAAGCTATAAAATAAACTGAAATAACTGTCAAAATATTTCTTTCTTAGATTTACATACTGTTTGTTTCCTTTAAAACAGATGGTATGATAAAAAGCATGCCAGCTTGCTAACTGACTGTTCAATTTCATTCAAAGGTGACACATTTCTCAATAGTTATCACCGCTAAGGACTTCAACCCTGAAAAATATGCTGCATTCAGTAGAGTTCTGTGCAGGTATGTTTCAAGTACTAACCATATAGTGCAACCTCTTAGTGCTTGTGTTGAGTTTCAGAAATCGGTTTCTTTCAGTAAGCATCATATACACTAAGTTTTTGTATTTTTGTGATGTTGCATCTGCATGATTGTTTTTGTTCAGGACGTATATCAAACATGGAAGTCCTGTGAAGATGATGGAATGCTACATTGCTGTTCTGACCAAAGGGATATGCCAGAGTGATGAGAACGGCTCCTTCCTTATCAAAAATTATGATGTCAGGAAGGCCTACCTGGCTGGATCCTTAAAAGGTTAGGGTTGAACCCTTAAAGTGAATAAGCATTACATACAAACCACAGCAAGAACTGAGCAGCTAAAATAATCTATACTTTTGATACCATGGCTATTTGCTCCAATTGGCTTTATGATTTTTATTTTAGAAATCCTCAAATAATGTGTCTTGATTCTGTAAAAAAATGTATTGTATGCAAATTTACTTGAGATGTTTAATCTTTATTGTAGATGTTGTGTCACAATTTGGTATGGAGACCATCATCCTTTACACAGCACTAATGTTGAAAAAAAGAGTAGTGGTCTATCACCCACGGATTGAGGCGCTGCTGGAGTTCACAAGGTAACCATGGAAACGATCATTTATTTGACATGGAATCAAAATGGACTTATGTTTACTTTCTTAATTTATATTCATGGTCTCATTGTGCATGATTCATAAATATTCATTAATCCAAACCAGAAATATGTTAGATTGAGGAATTAAAATAGGTTGCAAACAGTACGTATGTCCTTTGTTGCTTTTAAAAATAGCAGGAGGTGTTTGTGGTTATGGTTAGTGTTGCAGTTTGTTTCTTATGCTCACCAAGGCTGCATTTATTTGATCAAAGATACAGAATAAACAGTAACATTATGAAATATTTTTACAATGTAGAATAACTCTTTTCCATTTCAATATATTTTAAAATGTGATGTATTCCTGTGATGGCAAAGCTGAATTTTCAACAGCCTTTACTCCAGTCTTCAGTGTCACATTTAAATATCCTAATTTGGTGCTGAAAGAAAAATAGTATCATGAATGCTGAAAGCAGTTGTGCGGCTTAATAAGTTTGTTGTAACATTGATACATTTGTTCAGTATTCTTTGATGAATAGAAACTTTAAAAATAGAATAGAATAGGGAAAAACATTTTTTCACATTTATTTGTTATATTTTTCAATAGGAAAAAAAATCGCATTTACTTCAGTTCTATTTTTTTTTCACATTCATTATATTTTTCAATTCAGTTATAAATTTGCAACTATTTAAATGTCTTTGTCACTTTTGATCAATTTAATGCATCCTTGCTGAATAAAAGTATTAATTTCCTCATAAATAAATAATATTACTGACCCCAAACTTTTGAACAGTATTGTATATGATAATGGTCACACACTAAAAAGTTTGTGGTAACAGTGTTTTTTCTTTTTAAAACTAGAGCTATTCCTGGATTGGTATGGCATAGAAAAGACTGGTCCATCCTCCATCCTTTTGTTCACCTGGATGATAATGAGCTGGAAAACCTCAAGCTGTGTACAGGTATGGAGAATTTCTTCTCCGCAAGAACTAGCACTTGCTGCTACCTATATGAATTTCCATGTTCTGTCTCTGTAGGGTATGTTGCAGGGTTTGTCGATCCTGAAGTCAGAGACAGATCAGATCTGTTTGATGTGTATGTTAATCTTTCAGACAGTGAAATCACTGTGTCACAAAATGCCAAAGGTGAGAGATCCAGTTTTACATATTGACTGGGTAGAATTGGGATGTGGATATTTAAGTCACCATATCTCACTGTAATTTGTTTTCAGAGGCAATGGCTATGGGAAAACTTCATAAAGAGATCGGCAACTTCATTGTCCAGGCTGCAGAGGACACTGATCGCACAGATGCACAGGTTATTAAGGTATGAGTAAGAACACGGTCGAAAATCTCAGCAATGACAACATAATGCTGTAGCACAAGCTACATTTAAAGCATTTCAATTTACCAAGACTTAGAAATCCTACATGTGGTTTTAATCCAGCCCCTTTTTAAATCTGTCTCCAGGATATTTCAGTAAAAACTAAGGAGATCCTCAGTAACCTGATGTCTCTTGTTGATGAAGCAGAGAACTCTAAATTGACTTTGGAGACTCTGAAGCAGCGGCACTACCCTCCAGCGACTGAAAACTTCCTCTTCCACTTAGCTGCAGCTGAGCAACTCCTGAAGATCTGACCAATCAGTGCATCCCATCCAACTGGCATGCCTCGCAGTAACCGATCGGAGAGGAACTTACCATTCATTGTCAATCATACAATGAATTGTAACATTTGCAAGAATCTGTGTCTAATTTCAGGGGTTGTGAACAGTCAAAGTCATATAAGAACAAATATATATTTCTTATAAAGATATATAAAATATTGCTATAACATGATAGCTATACCTCATGAGTGTAATTATGTTGAATGTAACATTTCTGTGTTAACAGGTTTGAGAATTCATAAACATTTTGGTAACACTTGGATTTATATGCCATCTCTGCAAACATTCCTGCGGTATCTTAAGTTGTTCATAACCTTAATTTGGCATGCTCTTTGAACTTTTATAAAATTTCATAATTGCACGTCAGTGTGAAAGGGCTGACGGTTGCCTAGTTCATACCTAACTAAAAGACTTTTATTATGCTGTAAAATAATAATACTGTGTTGTTGTTCAATGAAAAATAAAATGGTTTCTCTATTGAAGGGTCCCATTAAATTCAGAATGTAAAGAAATTAATCACTGAAACCAGTTTTACTTAACCATTGAGTGCCAAAACCTCATCTTAAAGTTATGTTAATTAACAACCTGTATGTCTATTCATGTAAGAAATATTTTTATCATTATATGTTCAAATGACAAAAGACATTCCTCATTTTAGATGGAACTTTGTTCCCACATTTTGCATTTCCAGTGATTGCACGCATTGATTTTGGCATTACTTTATTCATTTTTGTTTATTCACCTTATTAATTTGACAACCCCTTTTTATCAAGGGCTATCCTTTGTGCCTAAACATATCATAGAAGATATTCTAATCATATGTGTGCAATGTATCCTGAATGCTCAAACTGTACTCTGGTTTCTTAAACACTGTCTTCGTCCTTTACATAGTTATAAAATGCTGTTTCCTCAGATACTTTGTTAAATATATGTGTGACCATTAAATATAAAAAAAAAATGTGTATGTGAGTGGCAACAGGAATTTTATTGACGCTAACAGAGTGTTATTAGCATGATTTGGTCAAATCCACTTCAGTGCAGTGTTTAAAACTCTTTTTAGCCTGAAATGCTGCTATTAAATGAATATGAAATCAAAATAATACAGTTGTACTTCTTCCTTTCATTATTCAGTATTATTACAGCATTGATTCGTAGCTCAAAAACCCTTTTGAGAATATAGAGCATGCTTTTAAATCTTAAAGTAACCACCTTTTTTGAAATGTTGAAATGCACTGGACTTTAATATACTTTGTTTTCAGTGTCAATAAAAGTCGTCAAATAGTAAAGTTGGCAATGGCAACATTACAGTCCTCTGTGGTAAAACAGTTCTCTGTTACTGTCAAGTGACTGAAAATCCTCTTCTAAACAATCCTTTATCTGCAAATAAATAATAGGTTGGATCTGAATCATGCTCATCTATTGGTGATAGATAATGTGATTTTTTATGAAAACATTCAGAGAATTGATGAATGCATTTCCGAAATTAAAATGATAAAGTATGACAACCTGGTTTGTTATGAATGTGTGTTACCTTGCCAAACTGTGGAAAAAGACTGAAGGACACAGGAATCATCAGGCCAAAAATAATGGCAGTACTGATGTGCCGAACAGGAGCGATTATCATTGGGTTCCTTTGGACAAACTTTGTCCTGAAACATTGACAGCAGATTTCACATCCTCACACTATCAAAACTTTTACGTAAAATTTAAATCAAATTGTTTTGACTTGTACCTTTTAAGGAGAGCCAGCAGTAAAGTGGGAACAGCTGCAGTGGTGCCAAAGAGAGCCGCTCTTGAGAGGGCCGTTTCCTTTATGGCCTGTGACCAACACAAAGAAAACATATTTAAACAGTTTAAAGATAAGCAGCTTTGGTGCCATAAGGTTTTATTGGAGTCTCACCTTAAAACCAGCTGCCTTCGAGATTCCAACGGCATTTCCGTTAGAATCAAACACTCGTATTCCATTATCGGCCTCTTCACTTCTCACCACCATTACACTGAATGCACCTAGACAGGCTAGAAAACCACATGTTTGGTTCAAAACGTTTCAATGGTATTATGACCTTAGCGGACACTATAGACTGGAATATGTATGAAATGGAGTACTCAGTATGAACAGACTCTACTGTAGGTGTACTATGTGCATTTGTTTTCTGGTGTTCTTACCTAAGAGAGGAATAGATAACAATGATCTAGAGAAGGTCTCCGCAATGGCACCGATGAGTCTAAAACGCTTGAGTATAATCTGAGGAAAAGCCTGAAAAAAAGAGTATATTCAGGTCACGCTTCACCCCAAAATCTAAATAAAATATTTTAATATTTAATTTTAATTTGATTCATTTTAGTATTTTCCCACCAAAAGATTTATTAAAAATTAAATTTTTTTTGCATTATGATAATGATAATTTGGAGAAAATGTGTGGCTAATTGTCAATTATGTGTATTATCTTGCATTATTATTTTTAATACACAACTGAATGTTCCTAAATTAGGATTTCATTTCTTTAAGATTAACGTAATCACTTGTTTCTTTCTTTTTATGTCGGGGGTGTGACATGACCCGGACATGAACTTTGAATCTTGACAGGTTTCATGAGATTCTCACACCTGCTGAACAGTACGTCAACAATACACCAAACATAAAATCATCAGATGAAAATGTTTTATTGACTGAGAAGCCAGTACTGTGACAAAAATCTCTCTTACCCCTGCAAATGTTGAGTAGGCAACTGTTCCAACAATAAGAATGGACTGCTTCAATGACGTTTTGTTATCCTAAGCAAAAAAAGTGGAATAAATGTGGTTAAAATAGTCTGCCAAGTTACACAAAGACGGTTATTTTTTATAATTTAAATTTAATTAAAGAAAACTACTGTTTACCTTAGTCGCTGTTGCATTTCTGTTAGCATGGTTGAATCCTCCACAGTATGTCTGAAGCAAAAACTACAGCAAAAATTGTTACAAAAATTGTTAGTTGACAAGAAAAGACATAAATGAAGAATGTACTTACTTGCCAGAACAATCCAGGTTTAATGCCTTTGTGGGGTATTAAACTTGCAACAACCTGTAGAAATAAAAACAGATGGGATATTTCATTTCAGATTATATATATAGTCTTCCAAATGTACATTTTCGACTCTCAATGCATTACTTTACATTGTAAGAATAATCTATGGACTATTTGAATTTTAGAACTCACCAATGGAGCAGATATAGGTAGAAAGACTGAAAACAAAAAAGAAGCAGATGTGTCATCAGATGGCCAAAATAACATTTTCAGTTCACATAAACGCAAATTGTTTCACATACATGGAACAATAAAATGACACAAACCTTCAAGTTTGTTACTGTACCTTGAGAACGAAACACTGGTGAGATCAATACTTGGTAGGGGCTCCTTTTGCTTTAATTACTGCCTCAATTCGGCGTGGGATGGAGGTGATCAGTTTGTGGCACTGCTGAGGTGGTATGGAAGCCCAGGTTTCTTTGACAGTGGCCTTCAGCTCATCTGCATTTTTTGGTCTCTTGTTTCTCATTTTCCTCTTGACAATACCCCATAGATTCTCTATGGGGTTCAGGTCTGGTGAGTTTGCTGGCCAGTCAAGCACACCAACACCATGGTCATTTAACCAACTTTTGGTGCTTTTGGCAGTGTGGGCAGGTGCCAAATCCTGCTGGAAAATGAAATCAGCATCTTTAAAAAGCTGGTCAGCAGAAGAAAGCATGAAGTGCTCCAAAATTTCTTGGTAAACGGGTGCAGTGACTTTGGTTTTCAAAAAACACAATGGACCAACACCAGCAGATGACATTGCACCCCAAATCATCACAGACTGTGGAAACTTAACACTGGACTTCAAGCAACTTGGGCTATGAGCTTCTCCACCCTTCCTCCAGACTCTAGGACCTTGGTTTCCAAATGAAATACAAAACTTGCTCTCATCTGAAAAGAGGACTTTGGACCACTGGGCAACAGTCCAGTTCTTCTTCTCCTTAGCCCAGGTAAGACGCCTCTGACGTTGTCTGTGGTTCAGGAGTGGCTTAACAAGAGGAATACGACAACTGTAGCCAAATTCCTTGACACGTCTGTGTGTGGTGGCTCTTGATGCTTTGACCCCAGCCTCAGTCCATTCCTTGTGAAGTTCACCCAAATTCTTGAATCGATTTTGCTTGACAATCCTCATAAGGCTGCGGTTCTTTCGGTTGGTTGTGCATTTTTTTCTTCCACACTTTTTCCTTCCACTCAACTTTCTGTTAACATGCTTGGATACAGCACTCTGTGAACAGCCAGCTTCTTTGGCAATGAATGTTTGTGGCTTACCCTGCTCGTGAAGGGTGTCAATGATTGTCTTCTGGACAACCGTCAGATCAGCAGTCTTCCCCATGATTGTGTAGCCTAGTGAACCAAACTGAGAGACCATTTTGAAGGCTCAGGAAACCTTTGCAGGTGTTTTGAGTTGATTATCTGATTGGCATGTCACCATATTATAATTTGTTGAGATAGTGAATTGGTGGGTTTTTGTTAAATGTGAGCCAAAATCATCACAATTAAAAGAACCAAAGACTTAAACTACTTCAGTCTGTGTGCATTGAATTTATTTAATACATGAGTTTCACAATGTGAGTTGAATTACTGAAATAAATGAACTTTTCCACGACATTCTAATTTATTGAGATGCACCTGTATGTCCGAAACCTCAGTATTCATAACTCCTACTGCTTCAGCCCAGATTCTTGAGTGCTCATCGATGGATACTTTTATATCCCAGGAGGCCACGGGATCAATACAACATCATCGAACGTGATGGAGAACAGTGACCAGGCTGTTTACAATCAAAAACACTGTTACATGTGTTAAAATCGCATTTGTTGAGCTACTGTATAGTAAACTGTTTATTTGTTTAAAGTGTAAAGACGCTAGACAGTAATGTTACAGTATATTTATGATTTTGCTGTAAAAACACGTTTTATTATGTAGCCTATAGCTAACAGGGGAGCTCCAGTAAACACACACACGTCTCCAAAGTGCATTTACATAAACATTACATCTTAATGACGATTACTAAATGTTTATTTAATATGACACAGGAAAATTTTCTAAAAGAATTACAGATGAGCACATCACAACATGAACAGGCATCTGAGTGAGAGATGTAACGTTATGTGTGCTGTTATGTAGAATTCACTGTTGTCAACACTCCTTTGGATGAATGTAAGTAATGTAAATATACAATTGTACATGGAGTAACTAAACATAAGTTATCTATTTCATTAGTTCATTAGTATTGTTGATAAATTGAGGAACATTTGTGTTGGATAAAAAGCGAGTTAACACATCAGCAGCTACCTCAACATGTAAATAAATATAGTATTGAGCAGATAAATCAGAGGTGACTGAATCTTGTCTGAATGTTACAGGGACAGATGAGACACACGTGTGTTTATCCGGTGAAGAGTGACTGATGAAGGAATGTTGCCATCAAAGGCTTTCAGTGAGTATACTAATAAAATGAATTAAACATCTTTTAAATCTTAAGTTGTAGTTTATTTTAATAATTGTATTTTCAAACAGAGCTATTACAGCACTTTTCTGATTCTCGATTGATGTACATTTAAAAATATAATGTAAGAAAAAGTACGAAATCAGTTTGTTACTTCTAATACAGAAATCAAATGACACCGTGCTGTTAAAATGGCTGCTTTTGTTTTGTGTTTGTGCATCGATGCAGGAGCTGAAATGTCTGCAGACTGGTGTGATCAGTGAGAAAGGAGAAATCCACAGCAGCATCCTGAAAATGATCCATGGGTGAGATGCTCCGTCACTCCACCTGACCTTACTGCCTCATCTGGGCCGGATGTTGCAGAGGTCTCTTCTTGTCCTGCTGGTTTCTATTCACACAACATCAGTCAATGAAACCCGAGTTTCAGAAGCTTCAAAAGCATCATCAAATAAGGTCATGAATCTTCTGAAAGTCAGGCTCGATTGACTGATATCGTATGAACAGAAACCAGCAGGACAAACTTGACCAAAATCACCGTTTGTGTTGCTGAAGGACACATTGATGGTGACGACTGCAGAGATCGAACCAGCAACCTTCTACATACCAGTTCACTACACCACAAAAGCAATGAAGCTATATCAAAAATTAGCATGTAATTGTAAGCATGTGAAATAAAATTTTGCAAGAAATGGAATGCTGACAACATGAGATGTAAAATGTTTTACTCTGTGTAAATGTTTTACAGGTAGTTGTTCTCATAGAGAGCAGGCACACAAATGTTTGGAGCAGACACAGCAGCCAGATTGTCCCACACGCGTTCTCCTGCTCTTGTTCAAGATTGTGTGGTACGGGGGGCCTCATCCTCTCTGTGCACTCAGGCAATGATAACCTCAATGCCCCTTTCTCATCCATGATCAGATTCAGTCTGACTGCAGCAATGAGGGACGTGATGGACGGCAGAGACAGGTGAAGGTGGACACAGTGGTCAGCTGCTTCATCAGAATAAAGCTGCAGAACGGGCACAGCTGTCTTGAGATAGCAGTAGGATTTGGGTTCACCATCTGTAAATACATGACTGTCAGAACAATATGTCTGAATAAAGCTTTGTTTCGTGTGTCCTTGACTTGTATTTATTTATTGTCATGATTACTTTTATTTATTCTTCACTCATTTATTCATGTTTCCTGTTGTTGTCATTGAATAAAATATAATTGTTTCATTAACATGCATTAATTCATTACTTGACTGAAAATTGAGATGTATTCATCTTGGCTGAATTTGTCTAGTGTGTAGTCATGCACAGCAGTGGCATATGACAAAACAAAATACATTTTGCTTATTTTACTAAGAAATATAATTAATTATTGGTCAGCATTTATCTTTATTATTGTTCATAATTTTTGGTGTGGGCTAGCAATGCATTCTAAGGTCAATTTAATTTCTAAGTAGTAATACTTACATTTTTCGAATACTTGCATTGGTCTTCTCCAAAGACGAGATCTTTGAGCAGCTGATGGATGTCTCCTTTGTGCAGATATTACAAACATTGCAAACATGGAGGAAAACGTACTAGGTAGGGTTGTGGATTTATTGATGCTATGAGGTGTTTGTGCACCTGTTGCTCTTATTTTCTTTTTAGTATTATTACTGCAGAACTTATAATTACATACAAGCTCAGGGAAAGATGGTAGTATTTTTAACAATGAACAATCATAGTGACAAAAAAACAAAACAACTATAATGGGTTTGCGTACATCATGAGATTATATACACAGGAAAAAAAAAGAATAAATATCTGAATAATAAAATTCATATAATCATAATGCATTAAAAATTACATTTGTTGTTTTTATTTATACTGTAAACCTCAGGGATTAAACGTGAGAGACATTCAACAACAAAAAAAGAGAAAAACAAAGGAGATTTAAACCAGTTTTGTGTGTGGATGAAAAATTTTGCACATAAAATTTAGAGATTAATAACATATTCAAGAGAAACGATTTTGGTTTTTCGTAATAATAATAATAATAATAATAAAAATCTTTAAGGATTAAACTGTGGGTTTTATTAGTAGAGTTAAATAAATAAATATATATATATATATATATATATATATATATATATATATATATATATATATATATATATAAATAAATAAATTAAAAAAAAAACTTAACCCAAAATGTATTGGTTATACTACAATCACAAGGGCAGCTGTATCTTCTACAATACCAAAAATGAGCAAATTTCATCAACATAAAAATATTTACAGAACCTGTCGCTCATATCTTTTAAGTTGTTGCGCATGTTATAACATCATAAATCACATGAAAACGTCAACATGACGGATCGCATTCATACTCAACGAGTATTCATACTCATACTTTTAACACTCGTTAAGTAAGTAACGTTACTTATTGAAATTAAGTACCTACTCATTGAGTAAGCGGTTTCGGACGCAACCAGTGAGAACTTTTTTCACAAACTTAAAAGAGCGATCAAATTAAAGAAAACGAAAAAAAGGCCGTCTTAATACTTGACCCAAATTTACTTTTTAAATCAATCCATAGCATATTTCTGAACCTGTAAAAATGTATAGTGCTGTATATTGCACATTGCATTATGTATATAAAAATAAATAAATAAATAAAAAACATAGAAATATGAAATATAGCCCTGCTTTGTTAATCGAGTATGAGTTAGGAGAATTAATAAAGCATTTTTTTTGCTTAGAATGTAGATAATTAACACTATAAAGCCTACTATATCAGATTTGCATTTCTAAGGACTTTAAATTATTAACATGATCAAACTTTGCCTGTTGCACACAACCAACTGTGTACATGCCTGCTGTAAATTAACGTGTTTTTTCCTCCTCGAGTGAGCTCCATATTCCCACTATTTCACATGAGCCATAAAACCCTGATGTATCAAATATGATCAAAAAAAAAAAAAAAAACATTCAAAATTGCATGTAGGGGTGTGTGTGTGCAAAACGCAACTAATGCAAAACGAGTGCGCAGCTTTGACGCTCAAGGTGTTTTTTTGCGCTTTGCATTGAGCACATTGGCAAGATGGCAGCCACCATCGGGAGACTTCTCGGGACTTCTGTAAGTTTCATTTAGCAGCAGCGATAGTAACACTTCTGCTGCGGACGATAATTACGAGGAATAAGTTTTGATTTGCATTTCGATGCAAATGTGATTTAGTTTGATTGTGTTAGTCATCGTTTAGTTAGCAGATACGTTTCACGGTGTTTAACCTTTAAGCTGCTTATATAACGTCCACTGTCAAATAACTGTTAGACTAATTACCAGTGCATAAACAATTGTTAAGCGTAACTATATTGTGCAAACCTTTTTTTAATTATTAAATGATAATACGTAAATGATTAACAGTTTGATGTATTTAAACATGAAAAGTAGTCAGTTTTTGTTAGATAAATGTATATAAAACATTTGTGTATCGCTTTAAAAAGCACTCAAGTATACAGCATTCGTGCCTCTTATTCAGTGACCCTGTATAATTTGACATATTTTAACATGTACACATGGTGCATGGGGCTGTCTGTTGAACAGTGATAACAAACTTGTGTAACGACCCTTTCATGCATGTCCCTCCTTTTCACGACAGGCAAGAAGAGCTGCAGTTAATGGAGTGAAAGTCTTGGTCCCTCACAATGGAGCATCAGTGATCAGGGCTCCAAAACCCCTTGCTTCCATTGCTGCACAAAAAGCTTGCTTCTCAATCAGTAAGTCAGTAATTAGATTTTTGCCTTTAATTAAATCTAATATCTTTACTAATCCATCATGCGTGTTTGTAAATATCAGGCGCTGCTAGGTGGGCCCCAGCGGTCACACAGCCAGCCCCTCACTTCAAAGGCACTGCTGTTCTCAATGGAGAGTTCAAGGAGATCAGCCTAGAAGATTTCAAGGGCAAATACCTGGTCCTTTTCTTTTACCCACTAGATTTGTAAGCATACATTTTTTCATTTTCTTCCTAAGTTTGCACATGTACAATTTATTGTTTTTTGTACTACTAAATCTACAGCTTGATGCAGATGACTATTTAGTTGTATTTTAAAGTATTTAAGTAAAGTTCAATATAGAACCCTAAAAATCTGAGACAAACTCTCATCTGAATTGTGGAAATACAGCATGCACCCATACTTAAGATTGCCTTATTATAGCTATAACATTCAAATAAATATAAATTTCATCCCCATTTTGATTATATTTCTAAATGAATATTTAATTATTGTAAATTGTTTACTGTTAAATTACTTATTTTTTAATGCTTCTTAATTTCTTCCTACTTGGCAGCACATTTGTTTGCCCCACGGAGATCATTGCTTTCAGTGACAAGGCCAATGAGTTTCGTGATATAAACTGTGACGTAATTGGTGTGTCTGTGGACTCTCACTTTACCCACCTGGCCTGGACCAACACCCCGAGAAAGGTTTATACATTACTTTGAAAAGGCCATGTACACATTGCAGCTAAACACAGTTAAAATGCACATTACAAATTAAACACATTACATGTTAAACATTCAACACATTCTGTTCTCTAAATAGGATCAGGTTATTGGGAAACTAGCAACAGAAATGCCCAGTTCATAGCAAATATTAAACTCACCAACTAAACTCTGGTTTATCTGTAGAGTGGAGGATTAGGGAAAATCCACATTCCCCTTTTGGCTGACCTCACAAAGCAAGTGTCCCGGGACTATGGGGTCCTGCTGGAGGGTCCTGGAATTGCTTTAAGGTAACATGAAGTTGCTGCACTTTTACAAACAAGTTCCTATATGTTTTCATGCATTGTTAGACTGCATAATTTGCTTTTCAGGAGGAATGTGTGCATCACTAAATGATGTTTCACATTATAGGGGTCTTTTCATTATTGATCCAAATGGAGTGATCCGACACATGAGTGTAAATGACTTGCCGGTTGGACGCTCTGTTGAGGAAACCCTCCGTCTGGTCAAGGCCTTCCAATTTGTGGAGACCCACGGTGAAGTCTGTCCTGCCAGCTGGACCCCAAAATCACCCACAGTGAGTATTTACTGTTTTTACTAGTATTATAAACCTGTGCACTCTTTATAAACTGTAAGGGGCCAGTCACCTTACACTTTCCGTTCAACTGACTTCCATATGTACGTGAATGTGGGAAACTGTAAACATAAATGCAAATCATGTAAATTTCGCTATGCATTGTCTATAGATGTTTTGCATTCTCCAAGTCTAGTGACAGCAGCTTTAGCTTTCAGTTGTTGTGAATTGGTAGTATTTGGCCAGCAGTGAACTTCGTAAATCTGTCATGGTCATAGATGTGGAATGTAAGGCTTTGTTGATGTTTTGGCTTTGCATTTATGTAATTGCCTTTTCTGTTTGTTTTAGATTAAGCCAACTCCAGATGGCTCAAAGGAATACTTTGAGAAGGTCAACTGAAAACTCAAAACTACTGGTACTGACAGATCACACAGATCTTAGCACTTAAATGAAGCAAGCCCATAATCCATATCCAAAATAAAAAATTATTTATAGACTTCATGTATCAGTATGTTGGCAGTTATTAGAGAGTGGAATCTGTTTTGATTTATGTATTTGTTATGCTGTCCAAATAAAAACTGCACTGGCATGGATTTGTCTCTTTGCCATAGCACATGCTTTCAATTCAAAGTGTTTCGTTCTTCGACACAAGCAAAGAATCTTTGACATTTTGATTAAAGATTGTGAGGTCAAATAATTTGTAAGCACAGCAGCTTAAAAATTTGCCCTTTGTACTAAAGAGATTGAAGTAAATTTGAGGGCCTCTTTTTTTAATTTAATTTCTCTGCTGAAAGGTGCAATGGTGTAGAGACTGATTATTAACCAAGACTGTCATCATATTACAAGTTATTTTGACAAACACACGTAATATGTTAAAGACAGATGAAGCTGCCATCACACCATTTGTTTATTCTACTGAAAAGTGCAGTCAATTGCATACTGATTTGTGTGTAATTCTTGTAGTTCCCATCAAGTACTCAGCTGTCCTTGGGCAGAAATTTTAATTATGACAACTTTTCCTTCATATATAAACCATGCCTACATAACCTCAAAAACAAAGTTTATTTCTTTTTTTTTTTTTTCTCCTTTTTACAGCAAGTTAATATTGTGTTTAAAATGTCTCTTTAGACTTCACATGGAACATGACATGAAGAACCAGAAATCAATTTTTTTAAACTGGGAGGAATGAGGTTTAGAAAAAGGCTTTGCCACTTCTCAAACGTTTTTTTTTTTGTTGTTACATACTGTATTTACACAATGGAACATAAGAAAAATAAGAACAACAGCTTGGTCTAAGTGTGCCTCCACTTAGTAACCATGAAAACATCTAGTAAAGTGTACAATAACTTCACTTTGTACAGTATGTCTGCAGAGATTTAGCATGTGTGCCTAAATTGTGTTGACATTCACAATTTTGGTTCAGATCATGAATACAAAAATAAGCGCAAGAGAGATGGCTGTCCAAGACGATGAAAAGCCTTTCAACTCTTTAAATAAACAAAAAATAAAAAAAAAAAGCTGATGACTAACTTCTCTATGAGCAGCACAAAGTCAGTGAAGCACTTATTTTTGAGACCGTTCTACAAGATGCTAATGAACAAGGGTAGTGATGGGGGTCACCTAAAGTGTAATGATGCTTAAAAACAAACAAATAGCATCTGATCATATGGTTTGGTGAAAAATTCATGCAATATCAGGCAAGATGTAACTCTGCCACCAAGCCCACCCCAACCTTCAAAAAAAACCTAATGAAAAACCTCAAACTGACTGTCCAAAAAAAGAAAGAAAAGACACCCTTTAATAAATCTGTACAACCAAAATACATTTGGGATCTACATCTACAGTTACATTATTAAGGTTATATACATGGCCACCCCCCTCCATATATTATCTTTACGAGCAGACTTCATTCAAACCCAAACAACAACATAAGACTGAACTGGAAAAAGAAATATCACATCACACAACCCATTAAAAACAATCTGCCACCAAACCATCATTTCAGATCATCAGTCTCACAAGAATCTGCTGCGGATCGTGAACTCTATCTGATGTGCCAAGCTCTGTCCTGCTCTGGTCTGTGGATCTGAGCTACAGGAAAACAGATGCCCTCAAAAGGTAGCTGTTTCACATCATATTGGTTTTTTCTATTTATTTATGAATGAAAAAAATTGTATTTTGGAATTTCAAACCACATTATGCTTTTGGTGTCATTCATAAGCATGTAAAACAATACTACAACAATGGCATTGTACGACTCTGTAATACAAAACAGACAAGCAAGAGGATGGACGTAAACCCCACTCTCTAATATTCTCATATAATAGAACAAAGGCTCTCCATACACTTTGGCCTCTTCACTGAAGAGAGCTAGACTATTCCATCAATAAAGATCTGTTCAATGGTTTTTAGGTGGGATAGAGTTATAAGAAATAGGAGCAACGCTGTGGTGTACTTTCTTTCCCCTTTTATCTGCCTTTACTCCCTGCATTTCCTCCGGAGGGAAAAACAAAAAGCAGATAAAACAAAAAAAATAAAAATAAAAAGTCCTGTTTATTTCACCTCTCATTTTACCCTTGTGTATGTTTCATGCCGCAACTTTTAATTCATTGAGAATGGAAAACTAGATTTTGTACAAGATACCACAATCTCTTCTTGCAAAATAAATGGAGACTTTGTGCCTGCTTCGATCAGGAGGAAGTGTCGGCTGATCCGCAGCGTCGCTGCAGTTTCTAGTCGATTTTCACATTTGTGTAGATCTTCCTCACAAAGGCACTTGTTCCCATGTAACCCACGGCTCCTAAAAACAAAGAGATAAAGAGAAAACGATAGTCAAAATGTGTCAATCCCTTTCCCAGATAGCAACATTTATTACTTAAGAGGAGAATCACAGTACTAGAGAAGTGATTTTGTTTTCTTGTACTCACCACACATGATTCCCAGAGCAGTACTGAACACAGCCATGTAGCCAAAATAGAACGATGTCTGAAATAAGCCATACATCCTGGGGGAAAAAATAAGTAGAGGCTAATTATTGGTATCAGATCCCACATCTACACATAGACAAATAATAAATCAGTTAAATGAAAATGATAAACAATTTCTACTTTTCAGTGTACTTTTACAATATATTTGCATTTCACACAAGTAACTAGAAATGTGTAAAAAGTGATACTTAATTTGAAGTATGTTCCTCACAGATTTAGAATGTAGTTTCTACTATTTATATGGTATCGGGGCTCGCAAAATCGCTAGGGCTACCAAAACGTATCACTGCCCTGCCCGACAGGCTACCTAAAATACAGGGCTCCCGCGGGTCCTTAAAAACTCTCAATTTACTTGTACAAAATTTAAGGCCATAAAAAGTTTTACATACTTTAAATGGTATAAGAAAAGTCTTAATTACAATTTCAAGAGGTCTTACAGTTGGGGACGGAAAGACAAGAATCGATACAGCTGGATTAAACTTCAAAAGGCAATGATGTCATTGAATAAATATGAGCACTGCACATTTCAAAGTCAAAACGTGGCGCAGACGTCTTTATGTGAATGTGTCTCTGAAGGGAACCGTCTGTCCTCAGAAACGTGTCATTGGCATTTTCATTTCATCTTGCCTATAAAACGCCTGATAAAGCAGCGTATATGAGTGCGGTGCTTCTTTGTGTACAGCCGTTACTGGAGAAGCCGCTATACCTCGTCGCAGAGAGTGAATTTGCATTTCCAGTGTGCATAACTTATGTTCAGATCAATGCGAATATCGACCCATGTTTTTATGCAGCAAACGTAGAGTTGTAAATGTGAAAAAAGTTAATGTGCCTTCTAAAAATCTAAACAAATAAGACAGTAATATTTGTTTTAAATTAATATAATAATGTTTGACTTGTCCCTTTTCATAAAAATGGTTTAAAAGCTGAAATGCCACTTTATAAGATTTTGTGTGTGTGAAAACTTGTATCTAAACTGTAAATCATGTCATTTTATGGCTTAAAATGTTACCCAGACATTATCCAACCCCACTCACACAGTGTTCATTTTACTTGTGCAGCTCTTAAAAAGGTTCATAAATTGGCTTAAATTGATTTTTAAAAAATTCTTTAGATACCCTGTAAATAGTGAAATAAAATTCTTTCATTGATATTTGTGTATTGAAAATGTTTTTGATTGACATTTAGACTTATCTGATTTTCTATATTTAAAAAATTGTCTTTTTTATTTGGGCTAGTTAAATTAATTTTCAGGATACCAAAATCTGAAGAGTACCTGCCCGAAGGGCTACCAGGGATTTTGAAATTTTGCGAGCCCTGGGTATATATGCTTTATAGAGCTTTTCACTTAAGGGAAAACATGTTATAGAAAATACAAGTAAATCAGTCATTTAAATTTAAAGCATTTATATAATGTCATTTGAAGAAAAGGAACTAAAACTCACTTTGTTTTGAAGAAATAGTAGTAGAAGGAGTACATGTAAACATAAACTGCTGTTGATGCTGCAGAGAGAAAGCTTGTCCACTGCCTGAAAAAAAAAAAAAAAAAAAAAAAAAAGTTTAAAATTACATTAATCTTAAAACAATTACTGTCATTCAGTCTCATGATGTCATCTGGTTATGCTACATTTACCACCCTACAAGACAACCCTACAACGCCTCCGTGGTCTGATCCCAAGGGAGGATGGATGTGGAAACAAATTAAACCGCATAAGCAAAACAGCATTATAAATACAATATGGCAAGTAAATGCTCCTTACCATCTGTAGTCTTCTGCGTTGAGAAGGAAGTAGGTACAGACGATGGTAACACAGACTGTAACAATGCACAGGATCACCAGCACCAGCATCATAAATCCATACACATAGTAAATCTTGTAGGCCCAGAAAGATGTGAAGATGAAGTACCTGAAGGAAGATGAGAGGCGTTTTTTTTTTCTCTTATAGATATTCATAGTAATTATGGGTATAAATATAAATCCAGAACCAATTTACAGACTTACATCTCAATGAATATTGACCCGAATGGAAGGATGCCACCTAGACACACAATAACTGCCGGCTCCATAAACCTGCCAAACAGAGAAACATTTAATAACAATGATCTAATGTCTATTGATAATTACATTTTACACAGAAAACATTTACAATATTTACATTAAAATTACTTAAGTGTATATTTACATGCGTAGTCACAGAAAACAAAAATGAAATGATGACACAATGATCAATATGGCATGATATCAAGACAACTGAGCATGTTTGAGACAGTTTGTGATGTGTGAATCATGGATGAGGTTACCATTTCTTCTCTGGGATGGGTCTGGGTACAGCATTGACCCTACAAGGAAAGTTGGGCTGGCCAGAGAGGTTCCTGCCCAGAATTGTCCCCACCAGGTTCAGAGGTAGAATTACAAAGAAACAGATACAGCACACTGCAACCTGATCGAATAAATTAGAAACATGATATTTTAACAGATGTAACAAATACTTTACCAAGCAATTAATGCTTAAGGCTGTTAAGTGCTATTATGTGTAATATCAAGGGGATTAGAAACTAAATGATGATACCAGTTTGTTTACAACTAAATTCTGTGGTCCAAAATAACATTCAAGTGATTGTCTTTCCTTATTTAGCAGTTGATCTCAGGTGTAAAATCAGCCTGAGATTGACTTGTACATAAATGTAGGCCTATACACTATATAAAGCAGATGAGGAACTCACCATGGTGCCGAATGGGATGGCTCTGGAGGCATGGTAGTAGATAGCGATGAAGTTGATGAAGAATGCTGTGCCACACACCATGGCAGGAATCAGAAAAGCTCCTATGAACATCTGCTTTATCCATCTCCTCCCTGTACAAATCATGTAAAATAGTTGAAAAAACAACAAGAAGAAACAAAATAGAAATGTACATAATTTCACCTCGTGCAACTCCTAGGACACCTTCGATAGGTTATAGGCCCTGGTATAATTCTAGAAAAATCGAAGAATCAACTAATGTGTGACGTCTTTTTTTTTTGTTTTTAAGATTTATATTTGCCATTTCATTAGTTTTTTTTTTTATTATTATTATTTAGATAGGACAGTAGGTCGACAGGAAGCGAAGTGGTTGAGAGAGAAGGAGATGGGTTTAGGAAAGGTCCGTGAGCCGGGACACAAACTCGGGATGGCAACAGAGCTAAATGTTGGAGTGCTGCCCAAAAGGCCATCTGTGCTGACTGAGATGACATTTCTTCAAAAAAAAAACAAAAACAAAAAAAAAACCACCGGCCAAAATGAAATTCCTTTCAGAAGTTCAAAACAGCTTGCCAAAGCAAACTGTATGGAAAAGTTTGCTCCTACTGGCAAATACCATCAAACTACCATTGGTCCATGATGATGACCTAAGAGGTGTGGGTCTGGGGCTCCGCCTTCCTTGACATGGAAATCTTCTCTGGTTTATTTCTTTTGGTCAGTCCGTCAGTCAAGGTTAGAAGCAAGTAAAAATGCATGAACACATTGGAGAGCCACTTTATAGTAGAAATTGAAGTAGTTCAATTCTAATTGAAAGACACACCATTTCTCATGCTATAAATCAATCAATTGTATAAAGTGCTATATAAATAAATGTGACTGACTTGAGTGTCGAATTGCAGAGCTGAGTAAACATATATCTATGATGGCTATGATCAGATTATTTCTGCTGTTTTCTCAATCCTGTCATTTTTGTTGTGTGTTTATTTTATTATTGAGAGGAAAGTGAGCAGCACATATTTATATATTCATATAGATGCCGCTTCTAGCAATGTGGACATCATCAGTATACTGTGGCTAAGTTATTTTAAACTTTTTTTTTAACTAAGAATGAAAAAGAACTTTGCTGTGAATATATCTGGGCCTAAAATGCTTACATTTATAACTTATGTATAGCTAACATGGTTAAAAAGATTTTTGTCGCTTTCCTTATTGCAACTGTTACATATTAGTTTGCATACCTCCTTGTTTTGCATATAGACTTCCACCAAAGTAGCCATTGACTGGAGACGTGGCAGCATAAACAAATATGGCTGTACTCAGCATGGACCCTCTCCTACAGAGGCAAGCATAAAATTCCTTTAATAAGCACTTAGGGAAATGTGTTCACTAGATGTTAACTAGGACTTTAAACGACCAGTTAAACGTCCAAATGTGTATTGTGATTAGGCATAGTCGTTTTTGTTACAGCTCTGTACAAGATAATTAAACAATACATAGGTATAGCCAATAAGTTTATGATTGCCCTGTAAATCATAGGTGAAACTCACTCTGTATACAAGTCCTCAATCATGGCCAAAATGATGACGATGAGGGAAACAGAGAAGATCTGACAGCCAGAGCCAATGAGGGAGGAGAAGATCAGCGGATGGCTGGATGGCCTGAACACATCACCATGAACCTGCTTCCATCCGTATTCATCACCAAGATCACGATCCTGATATCGAGATAAAGAAAAACATAATGTGGGTTGAATTGAAAAAAAAAAATGTAAAGAGCAAGATGACATCCCTTAGAGAAATGTAGCATTAAATTATGGAGCCGTTATCAGAGCTAAAACACATCAGTCATTGTAAGGTTGTGAATAAACTAATTCATCACAGACATGCATAAATTAAAAAGTGATGGGGTTTGTAAGGCTCATTTAATAAAGCATTTCAAAAGTGATCACCATGTCATCCATTTCCTCTTCTTTGCTGTATCTGGCATAGTCTTTCCTTAATGTCCTCATCAGGATCATTGAAACAAGACCAACCAGGAAAATCACCATCATGAAAGAGTTAAATATTGAGAACCAGTGAATCTGTCAGGTGCAAAACCACACACACACACAGAAGAAAACATGAAATATATTCAATATATCATTCAGCACATTTTATATCCATTGCAGGGCTCTAGACTCATTCTTCACACTGGTCGCTCTTTTGCAACTAACTTTTTCAGTTGGTCGCACGAGCACATAATTTGGTCACAATTTGTTTTTTTGCTACAAAATTTGATTAATCAATGCATGCTGATGAACTTTTATTATAGTTTATAGTTATATGGTAACGAAAGTGTTCAACATTCAACCCGTACTTTTTCATCAGTATTATTTGTGATTTAAATTTTGTGAACAGGAATTCCTTTTTTCACTTTCACTTTCAAATTTGCGATCTTGTCACGTTTTACAAGAAAAGATAATTGTCTGTTTTGTTTATATCTATACACATTTCACTTTTTAAGACTAAAACAAAAGATGGACTCATTGTTATTCTTAATTAAAAAGCATAACAACAATAAAACAGTAGGCTACAATGACAAACTAGCTTACATAACCTTTATTTACAAAAATGAATAAGAGCATAGGATACATCACATGCTGTGTATTATATACCAACTAATAAATTACAGAATGTTTAGCAAACACTGAGGACTCAAATAAATAATAATAATAATAATAAAAAAAATGAAGGAAAGCCTCCATAGCATAGCGTGAGATAAACAGCAAAGATAACACGCTTTTCAAAACGAAAACAAAAAGAAAAGTAAAACTAAACTAGCTGTTGCTGACAGGAAATCAGTGACATCAGTGAAATCTGACTCCTGCTACAATGTGCCGCGGCTCTGCAGCGCACGCTGTATGAAGCAGACGCTTTGGAGCAGCGCAGACCATGCACTCGCACAAATGCGACCACGTCAAATTTTAACTCGCGCATTCTCAAAAAATGGTTGCAGTCTAGAGCCCTGCATTGGGAAAAAGTTATCAAACAATATGTGGCACTTACTCTGTGTTGAAAGAAGGATGGATCAAGGTACTTGTCAAACCTATCCTCAAATTTCACATCAGATTTCTTCCACTTCACCTGTGAGGATCATCAAAACATTGAAATATTATACATATGAGAGATATCTAAGCAAACACTGACTTCTTTCACACAATATGCATCAGTTATACATTTTGAGTTATACTTTTTTTATGGACAAAACAGCTATGTTAAAAGTATAGAAAAACAAAAAAATGCAAACCACACAAAGTTAAATTTTAAGTGACAGTTTAACTAGTATTAGCAAATATTAGCAGGTTTCTGAGGCTCAGGAAAGTTTTACTCACTGAGTATGACATGGGAATTCTTGTGTTTGGCACAAGCTTGACCTTCCCCTCACTGGTCAGGTTAACATCCACAATTCTGTTCCCATTTTGTCCTATCTCCAGCTTTTTGTAAGTCCAGAGATAATAGTCCTCACCATTCTCATCAGCTTCACCAACAATTCCTTAAATAATCCCACAAAACAATTTTCAATAATGTCAATAGTATATTATTATTAGGTTAAGTAAGCAGTAAATTAAATCCTAATTAAATGAAATTAAAACTAACATTGTTTACTCAATATCTTTCTCTGCTGTTATTAGGAATGATTCAGTAGCATATGTTATTCTTTCATCAAATGTAATAACATTCTCTGTCTCTGAAAAGACTGGAATAACCACTAACATTTTACAATCCAGTCAAACCCTAAGAGATAAATCTGCTGTATATTATTTCCTCTAGAATATTGTGTTTCATCTGAAAAGCCTCACATAACAGACACTTCACATGCCATTCCACATTGTCGTTTCAAGTAAAGAATTGACAGAGACATCTTCAAGCTTTTGAGACAAACATACTATTATGCATATCAGTTTATGCGCAATATTTTATATCTATATTTATATCTGCTTCAGAAATCATTGAAGAAACAAAACAGTCAAAGATGCATCTCAAAAACATATAGCTAACTCACATGGCAGTTAAAGTCCAATTTAATTTCTTCCCATAATCAAATTCTCAATTCATGAGCAACTATTAGAACACTTAATAACCCTACTGCTCTTTCAGTACAATGATCACACCAAGGAAGTTACATTTCATTAGTACTGTTGAGTAGTAACAGTTTATTAAAATGTCCCCTGGAGGGAAACTGCATGTTTAAAATACTTCAATAAACTGATTTCCCTTTCAGGCACTGAAAGGTCTGCTTTTCTGAGCATTAGGTAACCATTTAGTAACATTACCTGAGGTACAAGATTATTTGCATAGACTGAGAAGATGGTCAGTGGATGGGAAGCTTCCAGAAAAAATAAAAAGCAATTTTGTCAGCTCTTAATGGATCTCAAAGACCTTTCTAAAGCATTTCTGTTCCAGTGTCCCCGCTCAAGAGACAACAGCATCCAACGACAATAGAGCGGCAAAGATGACTAAATGGAGACTCTCACCCTAAGGATTGGAATCCATTGCATCTCGTTGAGTGCAAGGTTGGAGCAGTGCAAGCTGGGATGCAGTGCAGACACTAATAAAGTTGTTAACTTGCAGAACAGTGGCTCACATCCGTGCACCAAATGCTGGATTTTTTCTACGTTTTCACTCAGCCTGATGCTCATCATAGGACACAACTTCCAGCATTTTGATGACCTTCTCGCCAGCCTCAAATGTTGCATAATGGACAAATCAATACTCCTTAGATGCATTCTTGTCAAAAACCACCACGAACAGAATGTCCCAGGAGACCCTTAATACAGGCCCAGATACATACAGATTTACAGATGTTGCCAATTTCTCTTCTCTGAGAAGACGAATCCCAAGAACACCTCAAATATTAAGTGTCCAATGCATTCTCATCATTGATGAGGTGTACAAAGTTAACCATACCTTGGAGAGCAGTTGGTAACTTTGCCGCTGCACATCCGCACAGAAACGATGGGCCCAAACACAAAGAACGTCAAACGCACCACAGTTTCAATCACATTTTGGTGAAGGTCACTCATGGACAAAAACCCTCATCTAGTCTTTTTGATGACTAAAATGATCATCATAAAACCGTTCATCATTTTTGTTGTTTGTACTAACAGATTTGTCTCAAATATATATTTTTTACCCTTCACAACTGCTGTCTCACTTACAAACTTTCTCAGCCCAACAGCTGTTATTTTTATTTTTTCTGTAATTGAAATTAAACTGAAATAAATGAAAGTATAAAATTAACAAATGCAAAATTAACCTAAAAACAAACAAAAATTTGAAATTTTGCCTTGGCAAATAACTGAAATAAGTTCAAGTCTAAGTACAAAAATTGCTAAAACTGAAACAAATAAATGAATAAAAACATTAAAGCTATACAGAAACATAAAAAAACAACAAAAACTAATAAAAATGACAAAAGCACAAAACTACTCAAATTAAAATGTATTTAGGAGCTGGCACAGTATTCACTGCTTGCAAAGAAATTTTTCAATTTTTTCAAAGTAGCTTTCTGTCGGTCAGCATGGCATGTTTGTGTGTCCAACTTGAACATGAGTGAAATCTGCATAGGGAACCTTTTCGCCCCCAAGCGAAACTCCTGAACATGTGGATTCTTATTTAAATGACTAATGATTCATTTATCGAGCAACGGTTAATGTGACTGTACTTTTCCTCAATAACACCACATACAAAACAGAGAAAATCTGTAAACAAACCAGTGCCAGGGTTTTGTACACTTAGAAAAGAACAGACTTGCCACCTTGGCATCCTGGTTACTCACCCCAGATGGGAAGGTCATCTATGTACATTTGGTACCAGTAGTGGTTTTTGATGGCATAGACAAACGCATCTCTTTTAGGTTTGTCAAGTTCAATGTCACAGTATGTTGACTGCAACACCTCCTCTGTAAAAGACAAATCCACATTGCATTCTTACGATCACCAAAAGAGCAACAATACTTACTAACCAACAAAAACGTGAATGAACTACTAATTTAATTTACATAGTATGACAGTCTAATACTCGTGCCTTTGATAAGCTTCATTTGAATAGGTTAACACACTAGACATATTAACGTACGACCATACCTTTGAACTTGATGTCCAGACCGCTGAACTCCAATTCAACCCCCTGCAGCGCCTCTCCTAACGTCTCATGATAGTGACTAATAGTTTTCTTGGTGCCCACGCAGAACGGTAGGGAAAAGTACTTATAGGTCTCCTGTCGGTTGTGATAAGGGCCCACTGTATTCATCCATAGAACCACCTCCTCTTTATCTGTGTACTGCAAAAGAAAGAGAGCAGTCATCAGCTACCTGTCTCAAATATCAGCATCTGCTTCTTTGTGATGTTAATTCAACTCCAGGATGTCACCATTTGAAAGACAAAGTTTTAAAATAAACAAGAACAAAATGCAGGCTAGTTTATAAGTAATTCTTCAAATAGTAGCAAACTAACATAATCATTCCTGAATCCGCACACACACAGAGCATGCTGTCCCGGGCTCAAGCACACCCATAAAAATTACATCACTGATTCAAGATGAAGTCAGCTGGCAGAAAAGAGACTTTAAAATTGAGATTGTGATGCTGCCAATCCCTCAAGCAAAAGCAAAATAAAATAAAATATCAAGAGACCATTCTTGAAGGAAAAACTGCTTCAAAAAAAGAATACTGGTCCACTTGTTCAACATTACACTTCACTTAAGACTTTAGATAAAATTGATGCATCCTCCAAGTGGACAGGCAAGCAAATTTTATACAATGCTGTTTAAAAAATATAAAGCGTTACAGATAATTGATTGTACTGCAATTCCTGCAATACACATACCAGATATTCCCAGTGGAGAAAACTCCATAATTAACATCAAACTTTCAAATACAAAAGATTTTCCAGTCATTTGTACAAAATATACTGCACACAATTTTGTCTAGTGACCAATATGATGTCTGCATCAACAGCACAAAAAAGTGTGCCTAAAATGTTGAACCAACTCGTGAACCGAGTAAACTGTTAAGTTATCATTACTGACAAGGGAAGATGTATAGACTGCTCACTGCTCAACATATTCAAAGGTTGCTGCCAAACCAGTTTTTAGAATTTACAGACTAAGTACACAGAACCTATGACAGAGACGTTTGGAAGCAACACTTTTGTCACATTTCAGTTGTTATTGGTATCCTATTGTATGTTTAACAAGGTTTCTTATTCATAATGAAAGACCCTTTCCTTAGGCAAATAACAAGACATTAGACATAACCGGTCACCCACTAGACATTAAATGCAATTGATCCAGGGATGTAGACAATCTTGATGCAGAATAAAGAATCTCTTGATTTTTTTGGGTGAACTATTCCTTTAATTCTTTGAATTACAAGTCTAAAGAATCACAGCAAAGATAGGGTGTGAACCTGAAAATCAGGTAGTGTTACACAATTCTATCCGAATCTAAAGGGCAATACAGCAGCACTTGCGACACTGGATGCACTGGTCTAAATAAAATGAACATGAGAATAAGAGGAAGAGAAGACAACTGCATGTTTGTATCCATGAAACCTTAAACACCGTCTCCCACTCTCAGAGGTATTCTCATTAGCACCAGTTCGAACAAAAAGGAGCCCATTATGTATCAGAAATCCCCAGATCTCTTGAGACAGCATATGAGGACTTTTTATGTACTATAATTCATCATCACAGCTTATGTGTGGTTCTGAATACTTGCAGTAATAATATGAAAGCTGTAAAAGGGGCTGCAATAAAATGGAAGATTCAATCTAAGTAAATACTCATAATCAACTTGTCTGATCGTGCGTCATAACACAGTTGTTCAAATTCTATTCAATAGTGAGAATATACCTGCCAACATACGAAATGCTGATGAATTAAGGAACTTCAGGACAGGAGAATGACATTCAAATTCTCCCAAAATGCTGTCTAAGTAGGTCCTGACACAAATGATATTTGGACACACTTGGGCACTTAAAGTCACAATGAAACGGAAGTATAAACAGATATTTTCTGTATTGTATTGCATCAGAGTGTAACAGATTATCAAAAAGATACTGGGGGCGGGTTATCGAAAAAAGTGTAGAGCGGGGTCTTGGTTCTCTGTGTCCATTGTTGATTGGATTTTGAGATGTGCACATTAAACTCAAAAATGGAGATAGATGAATGTGAGCTCCAGTTATGACATTATGATTAAAAATTACAAGGTCAGAAATTTAAAAAAAAGAAAAGAAAAAGATGCTCAGATGAATTGTTCACAAAAATATCTAGCCTATAACATAAGATCTAAATATGCATTTAGATTAATTTGAATGTTGAATTCATGCTGACTTTAAAGTTGTCTCAAATCCAGAGCAAACATAGTTATCATCAGGGCTATAAAACTGTACACTGCATTGATATTTTTTACATTTTACAGAGTGTAAAAAAAATAAAGCTACAACAAAATCTTGTTAATTGCTTAAATGTTAGCTGCCTTATTAAAAATCCTAATTTTAAAATACAGCTCGTTTTTTTTTTTATGTTTTATGATATTGTTATACGTGTTACCCAGGGCTCTGTCATTGTGTAATTACTGATCACAGAAATTATGCGGCCTTCAATTGAACCATTCTATAGCAAGAAACAAAATTTTATTAGCTTAGACAGGTTTGGTATATTGACATTGTGATTAAATACCACAGACCTAGGAACTGTAAAATATACAGTCACCGTAATGTCATCGAGATAAAACTGTCATCCCGTCACACTGTATTTCTAAGGCAACATTCTAGAGGCTTTTTAATATAAATGCAGCCATATTTTACAGTATGTAAGTCACAAAAAAAAGCCTGGACGAACCGGATATGTGTGTCCAGACGGACATATTTTAGCTAACGACGGTTAGCCGACCCTTCAGAGTAACCTCACACATAAACAAAAGAAACACACAGTACACGAAACACATCGAGAGGTTATGCCTGAAATAACATGATACTTATCATACATCATAGGAGGAGACGAAACCTATGATTGCGAGCTGTGCGCTGCTATTTGCACAGGATAATGTTATGGGATAGCTGATGCTAAGCTAGCCACGTAGCTTCTGATGTGCTTAGCATTTCTAGTGAATCAGTCACCGAGTCCACTGTTTTGGATTTACTTCTGTCCTTTACTGTTAGACATTTTGTCAGAGCAACCAGGCTAACATCTAACGTCTCTCGAGACTGTACACACCGAGCACAAAGGGCTTCTCGGCCCGCACTTTATCTTACCTTATGGTCGTGTTCATCTGCTCGAACTGGCAGCAATGAACTAAACACAGTCGTCAGGACAACCACTTCAATCGTCCACCTGCAGAGCCCCATGGTTTTCTAGGGAAGATTCTGCGACTGATTTGAGATGGTATCTTTTTTGGGGGGCTATCCCACCTTCCTTCTTCCTGGTTCTATGACAGTGGTTGTCTTAAGATGCACACATACGAGTTTGTCGTAAAACTGTTCAGCGAGCGATCCGCGCGTTGTCCGCTGATTGGTGGGAAGAGGTCACGTGGGTACCGTGGACCTATCGCTGGAGAGAGCGATGAGTAACCGATGAGGAAGGAAACCCTCCGCTTCGCCACCCATGGCCACGTCACCTGAGCGCAAACAGAAGCGGTGGAAAGGCCGGCTTTTTAGCAGGATGTGAAACCACACTACATCAGTGTTCACTGATACAAACTTCAAATAATGAAGCAGCCCAATCAGCAAACTTGTCACTGTTAGTTTAAAACTATAAAAAAGCGTTAAATAATTAAACGTCAATTAATTAAAGACCATTGTTATTCAGACTGCTATAATAAGACTTAAAATAACTTAACATACAAGAGTTGTGGAACCTAAATAGTTAATTAATGAATTAATTAACACAATGTGTTGTATTAGCAACACTTGAAAGTTTGAAAACCAATCCCCATTATTAAAAAAAATAAAATAAAAAACTTAATTAGCTCTACTCTAAATCACTATAATATGGAAATAACTTTTAATTTACCTTCTGATCACATTGCAAAAATGTTCTTCATTTGTATTTTTGTCTTGTTTTTCAGTGCAAATATCTAAAGATTCTTAAATCTTTGGGGGCAGTTGTGGCCTGATTGTTAGAGAGTTGGATTTGTAACACTGAAGGTCACGGATTCAAGTCTTGGTACCGGTGTTGTGCCAAATTCTGACCCCCGTCAGATTACTACCCCCCTAGTATTGGTAGGTTAAGGGTTAGGTGTGGGGGAGGGGTTATAGGATTAGGGGTGGGGATAGGATTAGGCAATCAGGTAGTGATTTCAACGAGAGGGGGTAATAATTTGGCAGGGGTTGAAAATGGGCACAACACCAGCAGGAATTGTAGGTGGGGGAAGTTAATGTGCAGCGCTCTCTTCCACCTTCAATACCATGACTGAGGTGAGACCCTTGAGCAAGGCACCAAACCCCCAACTGCGCCCCAGTGTTTCATTACTTACTGCTGTGTGTGTGCACTTGGATGCAGAGCACTAATTCTGAGTATGGGACACTATACTTGGCCACACGTCACATACTTTCCTTTCCTTTCCTTTCCTTTCTTTAAATCAAGATACATTTACTTGAGAGGCAACATGACTTTAGATCAGAAGTCTTGTTTCCTGTGAAATTAATCAAAATGAAGTAGATTTATGATTAAAAATTAACAAATATCTGCCGGTAGACTCAAGCGAAAATCAGCTTAATTTATTCTACATTGACCGATATTTAGGGGCCAAGCACTGAAAGTAGGCACCTATTGTATCCGTTGGCATTCTTCCGCTCTATATGGCAGCCCATAGAACCGCTTGTGGGAAAGTTATGAAATGGTTCACAGATAGAGGACAGTCTCAACATTAACCATAGAAATTTTGGAGTCTCTCATAAACTTATAGCACCACTAACAGTTCAAATCTGCCTATTTATTTATGCTAATAACTGTACAGTTTAGAAGCAAAATTCCCCTTTCCTCTGATTCCTTGGCTCATATCGAGTCAAATGGACACCAAAATCTAAAATTCTACAGGTCAAGATTGTTCCGCAATTTTTACCCACTTTTTTGAACTTTTTACTAAAATTGGCTCAGGTCATCTTCAGACAATGCTGGCACAAAGTTATGCAATTCAAGTTGATTAGTCAAAACATTCTTGAATAACGCACAAACAAATTTGACGAAGAGCACGGCAAAATGAACGTGAGGCTATATCTCCGCAACACTAGCGTGACCATGACCTGAGGCTACCTGGGCTGCATTTCCCAAAAGCATCGTAAGCTTAAGTACATCGTAGAACCAATGGAGCTACAATCAACTTAAGCTTATGATGCTTTTGGGAAATGCAGCCCTGCATAGTTTCAGTGCAGCACCATCTAGTGGTCAGGAGATAAATGGATATTTTTGTTTATAACTTCTGAATGGTTTGGACAAAAATGACAAAATTGGTCTGTTAAGGTTTGGTACAGCATGTCGAGTTGAACCATACCCAATTTTCCTATGTCAGCAAATTTGGATTTTCTTGTATTCTATCAGACCAGACCATATTTTTTATTGATTTTTATCAGGCCTTTTTGAATTTCATTGTGAAATGCTATATTTTATGAACTCATTGGTGTATCATTACGAAACTCGGTACATGTCTTTGGCAACATGCCCTGATGGTACTCAAAAAGTTTTGGGGCAAAACTTGAATGAAATTTCCAAAAATGATAATAACTTTTGATTAAATTAGGCTATTGTAATGAAACTGGTCTCAAAATATTCCTCACCACATCAACAGTGCCACATATTTGTCAAAAGTGGCAAACCATTAACATGAAGCCATTAACTATTAAAAATGAAATTTCAAAAAATGATAATGAAATGAAATAATATAAAGTTTTGCCACTTGTCACGTGACTGGTCTTGATAGATATCTAGATTATGCCGAAATCATCAAATACCAATTATACCAAAAATCAGCTGAACTTTCTGTCTGCCATTTTGATTCATGTTGAAAACCTACTGTTTGGAACTCCTCCTAGACCGTTGGTCCAGTTTTTTTTATATAGTTTTTTTTTTTTTTTACCAAATTCGACCCAAATCATCTTCAGACCATGCCGGAAAAAGATGGATTTCGTATCGATAAATGAAAACATTTTTATAGTGCCGCACAGGGAATAAAAAATGGCCCTGGATTTTCTCCCAAATAGGCCCACCACAACAACAAACAGTCACTACTATCTCAAAATATTACAGCCATCCTATCGCATTTATGGCAAATAACATCACACCCTGCTGACAAAAACAATAGAAACCATCACAGAAATTCGAATGATTTCCACTACAAATACCATTACAAATATTACAAACCATCAACTTTTAACTATTAAAACCACTAAATCATGGTTTCCTGTAGTGTGTTTTGGGACATATTACATTAGGATTTAGTGGCTTTAACAAAAGCCATGAATAGAAGGTGACCAATAACCAGTAGAGGCCAACAGGTGCCATTACAGTTTCCATTAAAACCAATACAATTTTCATTATAACCAGTAAAATCATTACAAATTATGTGATGGTTTCTATTTTTTTCCAACAGAGGATTAAAATAAATGTATCACTGTATGAACTAAAATACTTGAAATCTACATAGAGCTGAATGCAAAATGTATATGACAATGATAAACATAAATCTAGAATCTAGAAACCTGAAACAACAGAATTATTCAATTTGAGTATTCATATGTCTGTTTGTGTGCGTGTCATGTTAATCAGACTAATCACAGTATAGGCTACTTCATTTGCTCTATTTTCTAACTCAAATGTAACCCGTTGTAGAATCGCTGCTGTCTCTTTATGAATGAATGAATGAATGGAATATTCATGCCAGACAACGCGGAGTGATACATAGCAGTGGAGGCTCGGACTAGGGTTGTCCTGGGATTTGACTATAGTGCTATATAGGCTACATGCTGTGTATAGCGAGAGAGGCGGGCAAAGGTAACCTGACGTAACTGTTCGCTTTTTTCCTTTTAGCTTCTCCCAACCGCCCTTATCTTCACGTCTTTTGCTTGCCATCACGAGCTCACTCTCTTTCGCGTCAGTTTCGTTTTAGATTGCATTAGCGCCCCCTTTTGTCGGCCGTCAACGTCACTTAATCTGATACTTTTTCTTTGAAGATGAACCAGCAGACCGACGGTTCTGGTCTTCTCCAGCATGTCCAGATGATCAGTCCGCCCCTGGTGCCGCAACACACTTGAGGCATGATACCAAAATGATTCTGAGGCTGTATCTCTTCAGTGCTTTGCCGTATTGACACCAAACTTTGATTTTACCTAAAATCATAAATATGTCCTTAATTGCTCATTGATGCAGTGGATCTGATGCTCCCTCCCATGTTGGCATGACTTATCGTGCTTGACCCCTTAATTGCTGCTTGCAGCTTATTCTTGTTTTAAGTATAAACACACTTCGTTGTGTTTAATTTATCAGAAAACAAAATTTCTATCTTTATTTTGTATCTCAAGTAAATGTATCTTGATTTAATTTTATATATTTGAACTGGATAATTCAAAAATACTATGAAGATAATCATTTTTTTCTGTGTGTGTAACATTTAATGGCTTGCTTTTATTTTATTTTAAGTCTATTTGCTGTGATTTAAGACCTTTGCAAGGCCTTACTTTGTGAAAGGGTGAATTAAGACTTTTTGAGACCTTTTTAAGACACAGAATCCCTGGAACATGTTGATTTTCTTATAGCCTTACCACTTGAAATCTGCCAACACAGCATTTAAAGGCAGCGAGAAAACTAAATTAGATTTTTGTGGCTTGTGGTCCATGTGTGCTAGCCTTGAGGTCACCTATATGCCAGTGTACTCATAAATGTTGACAAAATGTGCTTTTAACAGATATACACATCAAGATCTACATATCCCACCTGGACAAGGACTTATTAAGTGGCTTTCAATATTATTCTCCCTCATTCTCTGCCTATCTATGCATGCCGAAGTCCAATTCTATTGAGTAAATATATACAGTAGAATGTAAGTACTCTTATTATACAGCTTAGATATCTTAGGACTACTTTGCAGGCTAAATGTGTTAGCAACCTTGTATAACACTAAATTATAAATGACCATCTTTAGTTGCCCGCATAATGAAAAACCTAGACACTCAAGAAACTATACAACTGATTTTATTATTGAAAAAGGTTTCACTGCAGTCTTAAAAGAAATGAATGTTACAAATATTAACAAGACAATAAATTCACCCTAATGGGGGCAATTCTGTTAAATTTACTTCAGACATTACAATGTTTTATATCCAAGAAGTGCATACTGTTTAAAACAACCAAATTTACAGTTATAGCACCAGTTATACAGCTATTTAGCCAGTTATTAGTTGGTGTAAATCCTCCTCCTTCTCTGTGTGTGTGTGTGTGTGTGTGTGTGTGTGTGTGTGTGTCATGTCATCAGTGACTGCACAAACTCCCTGTAATAATGAAAATAGGCAATTATTTTGCTGTCATTATCTAATATTTTTCTGTCATTTAGTGATGTACGTCAAACATTAGCAACAAGTAACGCATAACCTACTCCTCAAAAGTAACTAATTATTTTTCACTGTTACTTTTTATGGAAAGTCGTTTTTTTTTCTCAAAAGCCTTCTATATCACCAATAAATTTTTAAAAAATCTTTAAAGAAGTAATATTCAGATGAATAAAACATTTTCAGAAGGTGACATCACCTTATGATATTTGGCAAACCAGGGTCTTTATACAGCCCATTATGAAGATATCCAAGTGATGCATCAAATTGTGCCAGTTTGACACGCTCATCTGAGTTTTGGGCCTTTTTTTGCAATTTTGTAGATCTGAGCAAAAAAAAAAAAAAAAAAAAAAAAAAAGTAAGTAATTTAAAGATAAAAAAAAAATTATTTCTAAATTATTTTTATAAGGTAAGTTTTGTACACACACAAACCTCTTGAGCTGAGGCAAAGGGCACTAAATGGTTGTCTTCAGCATGGAGAATCACAAGGGGAGTTCAAATTTTTTGCAAACTTAAAAAAATATATATAAATAAAGTAGGGGGAGAAAACCAGAAATCAAAAGTTTACAATATATTTACATATTTAACATAACACATTAGCATACTATTACAATCATATTCTACTCATATTGTTGAATAAATTAATTACCTCATATTTTATATTAACCATATACTTGAATATATTTAAAACAATGTCACATACTTCTCATCAGTTGGAAGGTTCAAATCTGAGTTTTCTTTTTTGAATAAGAAGTACTGAATGTATGGGAACTTCCAATAAAACTGGACAAAAGGAAAAAGAGAGATACAAATAACACTTACACATACCAAATTATGATTAATGACCCATTTTATTGCTCCTGTGTGGTTTATCCAAATATAATTCACTTCAAATTTTACAGAATTAAATTGTACAGACCTGAAGTAAATTTCACTTAAAAATCCTAATTATAATGTTTTGATGTTTGATAGGAATGTTTTAAAAATATTTTTAAAATGATCTATACCTAATAAAAATCTTAAACAAAAATACCTTAAACTCATTTGTCAGAACCAATTGTTTTGACATGATTTCAAAGATCTTTCACGTTACTTACCCAGGTAAAAGGGTGTTCAGTAAGTTTATTAGTTTCCATCCTCGCATTTAGGAATGCACCTTCGAGTATTATTCCATCAAACTGTTTACCTGTCAAGAAATGTGCAGTTTTTTTATTAAGACAAAATACAAACTCAGGAGAACCACTGAGACAAACAAGAGCATGCTTGTTTTTAAATCAGTCAAATTCTTACCTTGTTCTAGTAATTTAACGGCAGTGGTCGTCGCAACACTATTGAAAAAGAAACATACTGCAGTTACAAGCTCTACAGGCAGTTCTTTGGACCTCAGCGCTTGGTTTTTGCTCTGATATGCATTATCAGCTGTTAGACCTTTTATTAAGACATGCGTGCCTTTCCAAATCATACCCATTCAACTGAATTTGCCACAGGTTAACTCCACTCAAAGTGTAGTAACATCTACAAGCAATATGAATGCTCCTGAGCTAAATTCCAACTGTCCCAGATAAGGGTATGAATACTTACGCAATGGAATCATTTAAGTTTTTTATTTTTAATAAATTTGCGAAGATGTTAAAAACCTGTTTTTTGCTTTACCATTATGGTGTATGGAGTATGGATTGATGTGGAAAAATAGAAATTTAAAAGAAGTTTAACATGAGGCAGCAACATAACAAAATGTGAAAAAAATGAAGGGGTATGAATACTTTCGCAAGGCACTGTATATATATATATATATATATATATATATATATATATATATATATATATATATATATAGAAAACCGGATTATTTGACTTTTTTATTATTATAATTTTTTGTGTGTATATACAGGTATGTGTCACATGTCTTAAAACTAACCACACACCCACTCTTCCGGTTTGAGGTAGATATTTAAAGTGTGATTGAGACCTATATCTGAAGGTCAGCTGAGGTCAATAGAGTCTGGAGAAATACACAAATGAGTTTAGGAAAAATGCATAAACTATATACAGGTGCATCTCAATAAATTAGAATGTCGTGGAAAAGTTATTTCAGTAATTCAACTCAAATTGTGAAACTCGTGTATTAAATAAATTCAGTGCACACAGACTGAAGTAGTTTAAGTCTTTGGTTCTTTTAATTGTGATGATTTTGGCTCACATTTAACAAAAACCCACCAATTCACTATCTCAACAAATTAGAATACTTTAAAAGACCAATAAAAAAAAAAAACATTTTTAGTGAATTGTTGGCCTTCTGGAAAGTATGTTCATTTACTGTATATGTACTCAATACTTGGTAGGGGCTCCTTTTGCTTTAATTACTGCCTCAATTCGGTGTGGCATGGAGGTGATCAGTTTGTGGCACTGCTGAGGTGGTATGGAAGCCCAGGTTTCTTTGACAGTGGCCTTCAGCTCATCTGCATTTTTTGGTCTCTTGTTTCTCATTTTCCTCTTGACAATACCCCATAGATTCTCTATGGGGTTCAGGTCTGGTGAGTTTGCTGGCCAGTCAAGCACACCAACACCATGGTCATTTAACCAACTTTTGGTGCTTTTGGCAGTGTGGGCAGGTGCCAAATCCTGCTGGAAAATGAAATCAGCATCTTTAAAAAGCTGGTCAGCAGAAGGAAGCCTGAAGTGCTCCAAAATTTCTTGGTAAACGGGTGCAGTGACTTTGGTTTTCAAAAAACACAATGGACCAACACCAGCAGATGACATTGCACCCCAAATCATCACAGACTGTGGAAACTTAACACTGGACTTCAAGCAACTTGGGCTATGAGCTTCTCCACCCTTTCTCCAGACTCTAGGACCTTGGTTTCCAAATGAAATACAAAACTTGCTCTCATCTGAAAAGAGGACTTTGGACCACTGGGCAACAGTCCAGTTCTTCTTCTCCTTAGCCCAGGTAAGATGCCTCTGATGCTGTCTGTGGTTCAGGAGTGGCTTATCAAGAGGAATACGACAACTGTAGCCAAATTCCTTGACACGTCTGTGTGTGGTGGCTCTTGATGCTTTGACCCCAGCCTCAGTCCATTCCTTGTGAAGTTCACCCAAATTCTTGAATCGATTTTGCTTGACAATCCTCATAAGGCTGCGGTTCTTTCGGTTGGTTGTGCATTTTTTTCTTCCACACTTTTTCCTTCCACTCAACTTTCTGTTAACATGCTTGGATACAGCACTCTGTGAACAGCCAGCTTCTTTGGCAATGAATGTTTGTGGCTTACCCTCCTTGTGAAGGGTGTCAATGATTGTCTTCTGGACAACCGTCAGATCAGCAGTCTTCCCCATTATTGTGTAGCCTAGTGAACCAAACTGAGAGACCATTTTGAAGGCTCAGGAAACCTTTGCAGGTGTTTTGAGTTGATTATCTGATTGGCATGTCACCATATTCTAATTTGTTGAGATAGTGAATTGGTGGGTTTTTGTTAAATGTGAGCCAAAATCATTACAATTAAAAGAACCAAAGACTTAAACTACTTCAGTCTGTGTGCATTGAATTTATTTAATACATGAGTTTCAAAATTTGAGTTGAATTACTGAAATAAATTAACTTTTCCACGACATTCTAATTTATTGAGATGCACCTGTATATACGTAGATGACACCACATCAATATCTAACAAAAAAGTTACATACCAGAGAAGAGATGCAGAAAAATGGTACTGATACAGAGAGGATGCAGAGAGAAAGAAGTGCCATTGTAGTCTAAGTCCATTGCCACTGGGATCTTAAGAAAGACGGACACGCACACAGAAACTGGGTGGAAAAACATCTGAGTTTAAAATAATATCTGAATTTTAAAGTAATCTTCATAGTGTCACATTTTAAAAGTTTTTTCACAACCAACTACATTTGAGCCCTATTCAGGGCTTAATAAAACATCACTGTTTGACATTGCCTGATATCGTTGTTGTTCATTTTTATGCAGTTGTTATGCAGCTGTCTAGAAAAACAGGACTACACTGAATTACTTTCAAAGAAGTCAATGCAAATGTGATTTGCCTTGCATGCACACTTAAATCCTTAGGTTTCTGACCGGATCGTTGCAATCTTCCTGCAGACTGAAATTTTCTTTCAGATTTATTGATTTTTTTTCTTCATTTTGAAGAGCAGGGGACACTCTCTGTCTATTTACTTTACACACAACTTTGGTAATAATTGACAAACATACCGTGCGACTCACGGAAATGGGCGTGTAAAGAGCAAAGGGCACTAACTGGGCTTATGTGCACACATTTTTTTTTTCTCTAGAATTTGCTACATCATTTTGGTGTGATATTTGAATATATACTGCTCCTGACATGCTTTATGATCAGTTATGAAAGTATAGTTTTTTTTTAGTATGTTGTTCATTTTATGGAGAAAGATCCATTTTACAGATTTGTGGCAGTGATAGCATACATTATTACATTTTGAATTTTTGAAGCTCAAAATTCTCAGGAAAAAAGATTACAATGGCATTATTTATGATGAAGACTCTTTTACATACAAAGCACTCTACTCAGAAAAGGTTTAGTTTTTTTGGCTCTCATAACCGGATTTATGAAGTGTGTAATCTATTGTTGATTTGTACACTGTCTCCATTGGTCAAGGAGAACAGCATATTTTCTTTCTTTCTTTCTTTGAGTTTCCGCATGCCTCTTATTGGCTTCTTTTACACCTATTCTCATCTTAAATGAACTTCAGTATTCACCAATGTTTGGAATAATAATAGCTTTGTCAGATAGTAGCTACCATTAATATATTCACAAATACCTATACGTTGACTTAACAGTAAAAATAAAGTTGAATTATATATTTAATTAAAATGTTTATTTAGAAATTTGCTTCTACAGACAGTTTTGCTTGCTGACATTTAATATCTGACATGACAGCTTAAGGCTTTCTTTATCATTTTACAGACTTAAAGTCATTATATGAGAACCTTATTCTGTTTATACATCTTCTCCTGAAACATTTGATGAGATAAAATTAAGTTGAAAAGATTCACCTCCAGGTTTTAAGAGTTCTTCTTTTTACTATCCCAGACATCCTTATTTTTCATTGTCATTTATTTGTTTTCCACACTAAGAGGCTTTGAACAGCAAAGGTATATACAGAACCAGTGACAGATAATGAATCTGATGACATGTGAGTTGTTTTTCACAGGACAACAGTTTTTTTCATTTTAGCTTCCAAGACTATATGCAACATTGTGTGCAGTAAAAGCGGACTTTGGATTATTTCCAATAGATTAGGTATTGAAAACATGCTCATGAATTACAACTGGTGTGTCAATCAGAACGTTTCACAGTACACAGTAATACAAACTCAGAAAAAAATAAAATATTTTTTTTTATTGTATAAGTCTTGAAAGAAATTAATTTTACAAATATTAAAAACAATTGGTGGAATTCCGGGGAAAAAACATCAGACATTAAAATGTTTTTAAATCTTTGTTGCAAAGCCAAGGCACTTGAGAATTTATATTACAGATGTGACTTGTTTTTAATGTTTAAGCCATGAAATAATAAAGGCTTTTTATATAAATTCTTGAGTGCCTTGGCTTTGCAACAAAGATTTATAGAGAAGTTTTCCCTTGCCCAAAGAGCACCGAGAATTAGAGAGTTTTGCATCCCAGTAGCCCTCTTTTTTTGCATTTTTGTGACTGATTAAAATGTTTTTATTCTAGAAGTGCATACTGTTTAAAACGACTGTAAATTTACAGTTACAACACCAATTATATGAAACAGCTATTTGGCTGACTATTAGTTGGTGTAAATCCTCCTCCTCCTGAGTGTGTCTCTCATGTCATCAGTGACTGCACAAACTCCCTGTAATGAAGAAAATATGCGTTTATTCTGGTACTATTCAACATTAGCAAGAATAGCCTACTCCTTAAGCTTTTTTTTTCTCTAAAGATGTTTTTATATCTCGTATGGAATTTTTTTTTTTTTGAAATATTAAAATGAGTAATATTAGATCCACAAAACATTTTCAGAGAGTGAAATCACCTTATGATATTTGGCAAACCAGGGTCTTTATACAGCCCATTATGAAGGTATCCAAGCGATCCATCAAATGGAACCAGTTTGACCCGCTTATCCGAGTTCTGGGCCTTTTTTGCAATTCTGTAGATCTGAGCCAGAAAAATCACAATTTAATGTAAGAATGTATTTCCCAATTATTTTTTATGAAGTTTCATGTACACAAACCTCTTTAGCTGAGGCAAAGGGTATTAAATGGTCATCTTCAGCATGGAGAATCATGAGGGGAGTTCTAAGTTTCTGCAAACTTAGGGTGAGAAAAGTTTATAATATTTTAATATTTAACATACTGTAACATTGGCATAATTTAGTGAAAAAATATCACATACTTCTCATCAGTTGGAAAGGCGAAAATGTTGTTTTTAAGTGGATTGAATAGGAAGAACTGAATGTATGGGAACTTCCAATAAAACTGGAGAGAAAAAAAAAAGGAAAAGAAAAGAGATACAAATAAGACTTATATGTACCAAACTATGATTAGCGACCCATATTTTTTTGTGTTTGCCTAGTTTGTCCTGTAAAGTATAAATTAACTTTACATTTTATAGAAATAAATTAAATTGTCAGATTTTAAGTAGATTTTGCTTTGTAGGAAAATCCGAATTACAATGTTTTTTAATGTCTGAAAGGTACCTAGTAAATAATACCTAATAAAATATCTAAAACTTGTCAGGACCAGTTTGTCACAATTTTAAAGAGCCTGAACGTTACTTACCCAAATAAAAGGGTGTTCAATAGGTTGATCGCTTGCTACCCGTCCAGTTACGAATGCACCCTCAAGTATTATTCCATCAAACTGTTCTCCTGTCAAGAAATAGTTTTTTGAACAAGAAAAAAATAAATACATAAAGAAAAGCACAGTCAAGAAATTGATTTTAAAACATTAAAATATGTAAAGTTACTATGCCCTACAATGACAACTCCTAAAGACAAACATAAAGAGTGAGAGAACAACAACGAAGACCCACTGAGACAAACAAGAGCATGCTTGTTTTTAAATCAGTCAAATTTTTACCTTGCTCCAGTAATTTCACTGCAGTGTTAGTTGTAACACTATTGAAAAAAGAAACATGCTGTACAAACTGTAGAAACTACATTATATATGTTTTTTATTTTATTTTTATTTCTAAAAGATTTGTAGTAAACATAGCGAAAGTCAATAAAAAAGCAGATTCTACACACCCACTACCAAGCGAGTGACCCCACACACACACCAGGCTGTTTCCACTACGTGCCTTAACCCAGTGGTACAAGTACACAGCATCAGTAGTCAGACCGGCCTCTGTAGGCTCACCAGTGGAGTCCCCAAAACCTGACAGGTTTTAATATATTTGCGTAAGCAATAGAAAAATCATATTCCGAAGATCAAGTTCAAAATGAATTCCAATGATTATTGGTTACAGTGAAGTCACAACATTTTAACCCACCTCTGTAGTCCAGCACCAAGACATGATATCCAACAGCACTCAAGACCTGTATGGCCAAAACACTTCAGTCATTACCACAATTCAAGTCCTTAGTCTTTATAATGAAATAAGTGAGTTTGCTCACATTTGCAATTCCAATACGATGGGGTGCAGATCTGTTTATTGAAGGTAAAAAAAGTAGTGCGTCATGCGATCATCAAGAAAAAACAAAACAAAGCATGTATATTCAATATAATGCATAATTGATTATTTATTTAGTATATGGAACTTCCAATATCTGGAAATATTATTTAAGGTAAACAAATTCATAATAATGTGGTAGTGTTTGTTACATTTGGTTTCACTGGACTGTGATATTTTGTTTAAATAGTCAGGATGCAAAAGAATTGAATGTGGACAGTAATAATTAAGTAATATGCTGCAGTTGCTCATCCCAGTTTTTACTAAGGTAAAGTGCAAAGCAGTGTGAAGTTCAAGTCAGATCACTGATCTCTGTGCAAAGAGATTAAGCAGATACTGTATAGTGTCTAAACACCTTAGTCAGGTTAGGCACAATATTGAATTTAAATGATGAAAATGAGGCAGTGAAGTATAGACAGTGTTACAATCTTTACAAAGCCACAGATTGTATAAAAGTCCTAGATCACATAATCAAAGGCATACACATGTAATCTTTATTGAAAGTCCTAGAATAAAAATTATTCTTTTTATTTTTTAAAGTTTAAAGGTAATTAAAAGGTTTCCTGCCTGTTACCCCCATTGCCATGGAGGTAGATGAAAATGGGTGATCCGTCCCCCAGAGCTTTCTCATACCAGCCCAGATCCTTTCCCTGCGCCTCCTTCCATCTATGTTCAGGTACAGTGTGCCTAGAAACATTAATAAAAGAATATACCAAAACATGATTAATTGTTATTGTCTTGTTTTATATTTTTGAATGTATATGTGTGACGTGTACTGTAGATGTCTTAAAACTAACCAAACTCCCACTCTCACCCCCTCCTCGGGTGTGAGGTACATGTTTATGGTGTGATTGAGCCCTATTTCTGAAGGTCGGCTGAGGTCAATAGAGTCTGGAGAAATCCACAAATGAGATTAGGAAAAATTCATAAACTACAGATGACAACACAACATCAATATTTGGAACAAAAAATGTTGTATACCAGAGAAGAGATGCAGAAGAAATGGTATTGATATAGAGAGGATGCAGAGAGAAAGAAGTGCCATTGTAGTCCAAGTCCATTGCCACTGGGATCTTAAGAAAGAAGGACACGCACACAGAAACTGGTTGATGCTTTTGGCATTGCTTACAACTGTTGTTGCTGGAAGATGAAAGGTTAAGTAATGGCATGAACTCTTGATGAATTGCATAAATGTACCTTCATAGTTTTAGTCCTATTTTTTTTTCACACTGCAAATTTAAAGTAATCTTCACAGTGTCACATTTTAAAAGTTCTTCTCTTTTACAACCAACTACATTTGAGTCCTGACATTGACATTTCCTGATATTGCTGCTCTTTGTTTTATGCAAAAAAAAAAGTCAATACAATATATGCGACTTGCCTTGCATGCACGTTTAAATCCTTAGGTTTCTGACCAGATTGTTGCAGTCTTCCTGCAGACTGTTTTTTTCTGTCAGATTGAACTATTTTTCGCTTCATTTTAAAGAGCAGGGCATTTACTCTACACAACTTTGGCAATAATTGAAAAACACCGTGCAAATCACGCAAGTGGACAAAGAGCAAAGAACATGGGCTGGGCACGGACAACTCCCATTTCTGCATATTGAGGAAACATTTGAGAAAAAAACATCAAGCCGAACTTTTATTATATATTTTAAGAGCTTGAGAACCTTAGCTACATCACTTCCTGCTGCTGACATCGCCAAGGAAACAAACCATCATTCAGGGTTATGGTTTGATGCCTGTCAGAGGAACACTGTAAGTTTGAACAGTTTTGTAAATAATTAACTTCTGTAGGTGAATATCTCTGGTTTAATCACTGGTCATTTGCAGAAGCAACAGCCCAGAGAAATTACACGTACGTGGTCGCGCGCTAAATTCAAACCTGCTTTCTGAGTCTAACGTTACAGAGACAGTTTTGATTTATGACATTTACATTCACCACAACAGAGTTAAACACGCTTTTCCATTGCTTTACATATATTTAGCGTGACAGCTGACAGGTTTTCATTTCAGTTTGTCTGAAAGTCGTTATGAGAAGCTTATTTTGTTTACTCACGTCTTTTGTAGAGACGATAAGATAAGATGTGGATTCACTTCCACATTTTAAAATAGTTCTTCTTTTTACTATCCCAGCCAGGCATCCTTATTTGTTATTGTCTCATTTAATTTCTTCTCATTCGTTGTTTTCCCACACAAAGATGCTTCGAAGAACAAGAACAACAGCAAAGGTGTATACAGAGCCGGCGACAGATGATGAATCTGAAGACATGTGAGATGTTTTGCTTTGTTTGCTCAAGCCAACACCGTTTTTATTTCGTTCAGATTAGTTTCCAAGGCTAAGATACAACGTTGTGTACAGTGTTGAAAACATACTCATGAATTATAGCTGGTGTGCTAAACTGCTCTTTAACCACAGAACCTTTCTAAGCAGACAACGTTGTAATACAGTTTTTTATTGTGTAAAAAAGCCCACAATAGTAGCTTCTATTTATTCTTCATTAAAGCTGCATGAAATAAAACTGGTTTCTTCTAACAGTACAGACCAACAAAAAGATGACAGTGAGGAGTTTGAAGAATGGTTACCAAATTTAAATGAAGGCAAAACTAAAGGAAGGCGTCAGAGGGGGACAGATGAAACCGGCGAAAAGAAAAAAGTGACCAAGAGGGTGGCCAAACCTAAAGAACCAAAACCTAAAGCAGAGAGGAAGCCGAGAGCTGCACGGGTTCCCAAAGTGAAGAAGGAGAAGACTAATACAAAGCAACAAACTGAGGATGCAGTTCTACCGAAGCCTGAGTTACAGCAGCATGTGACGGTCAAAGAAGAGGCAAGTCATTAATGCTGTGCTTTTATTTTCACTGTGGTATACAGTTTTTCTTACTTATTCACAATTCTGCATCTATATAGTTTTTGACGAGTAATTGAAATCAGCAACAGTAATTACCCTGTAATAAGTGTACTGCAAGCTGCTTTTACTAATTATTAAATCCACCCTGACTGATATCAACAGTTCAAATATATTTATCCAACAGAAACATTGTGTACTCAAATCATTTATTTAATTTAAACCTTTTGTTTTATTTTAGAGGTTGTCCATTAACTTGAGCAGTAATAATGCAGGAGATATGCCTGATGAGTTTCCATCATCCAGTCAACATTTCCCCAAGGTGAAAAAAGAAGAGCCAGATGACAGCTTCACCTTTGATGAACCTGCTCAGAAGAAGCAGAAGACTACAAACTCAGCCCAGGGAAGACCCATAAAACTCAAATCGGGCAATTCCTGTGTGGAGGACTTACAGATGAATTGGGATCCCATTCAGGTGGGTTATTACTTTCTGAGATAGACAGATTGACTTAGTGTTTTTGAAATTGTTGGTAACATTCTGAAGATCACTATGATCTGTTGCACTGATAAATGTATTATTATTATTATTTGCTATTGTAAATTATTTTAGTGCTTTCTGGTATACTTGGTGCTGATTGGTCAATTGCAGCATTCTACAGGGAAATATAAGTATATATGGGTCAAAGATGAGGCGTCCCATTTTATTGTCCACATCTAAGTAAATTTAAGTAATTTTATATACATTGAAAGCATATTAAATGCAAGTAGAGTGTCTACTTTACTGTTTCAAATAACTTTAGAACTTTAAAACGTAGTGATTGGTAAAGAGTTAAATTGGTAAAGATTTTAATTAGACAATATTTTTGGTATATGAACTCTTGTTACACTGAATGAATGACATTGTGTCTTTGGTAAATCATGGTAAAATGTATGATAGTCATTATTTTTTGCTTAGAAAACAAATTAAACAGGACACATTCTAATATCTCATGTAGGTTCTTGCTGAGAAGTCTGGTGTGGAGCAGTGGGTGTGTGCAAACATTGTACAGCTCTTCCAGGAGGAGAACACTATTCCCTTTATGGTGCGCTATAGAAAGGAGCTGATCAACCATATGGGTGCCGATGCTGTTCGAGATGTGCAGCTGACTCTTGAAGAGTTACGGTAAGACACTGGAAGGGCACAACAACAAAAAAGGAGACAAGAAAGGAAATAATTTTTTATTCAGTTTCAAACTGATCTACTATTTAGCACTGAGTTTACACTTTAAATAACATCCTTTAGTTAATAGGTATATTTATATTCAAGGAATCAGAGGAAGTGTTTTGTTTTGTGGTTGTTGGATAAAGCTTTTATTTAACCATTTTGCGGAAACAGTTTGGATCGATTTCATTTGTACGTCCTGACTGGTTTCTTGCAAATAATTCAAAATGCTTTTAGTAGATGAATGTCTCCAGTGGCACAAACAGCATTCTGATATTTTAATGTTGCTATTGTTTAGCTTGAATTACCTTGATTAGGCTGCTATAACCAAATGGGACCTGTAGATGGCAGCAGAGATCCAGTCTTGTAATGTTCTCCATGTAAATTGCCTTGTGATTCTGTAAGGAGTTTCAGCCAGGATTAAATGACAAAGTAAACGATTTTTTTCTCTTGATTAATTTGACTAAATAACATTTTTTATGTACACTACAGTTGAAAAGTTTTTTTTTTTTTCTCCCAAAATATTTTGAAATTTCTAAAAAAAAAAAATTGTGAAGGATCATGTGACACTGAAGACTGGAGTAAAGGCATTTGAAAATTCAGCTTTGCCATCACAGGCTTATAGACAGTATTAGAAATTATTATTACTGTTTTTATTGTATTTTTGATAGACTAAATGCAGCCTGAGCATAAGAGACTTCTTTCAAAAACATTACAAATTCTTACCAAATTTTGAGCAGTAGTGTAACTTGACAATTAAATAGACATCAGTTTTTCCTAATTTTTCCTAATGTGAAAGAAAAGTGAAACGCAAACAGGATCAAAACTCTAATAACACAAGTACACAGAGTTAATTTTATTCACGTTTCTTAGGTCAGTGGCAAAGAAGAGCAGATCTGTTTCTCAGACACTAAAGAAGGAGGGGGTTCTTACTTCAGAGCTGGAAATGGCTCTAAAGAACTGCACAACGGCTGATGAAATAGACCATGTGGTAAGAACAGAGCAGAACAAGCTTCTTAGCGTACTTATTAATGTGAAACTTTGACCATTTGGTGAGTTGACCTAATAATAGCTTATATTTATATATGTGTATATATGTGTATATATGTGTATAAAAATATATATATATATATATATATATATATATATATTTGTTTTTTCTTTAGTATGCTCCCTATAAAAAGGGCAGTAAGTTGTCCAAGGCCCGGCGAGCTAAGGAGCTTGGGCTGGAACCTGTTGCACTGGCTCTGCTTCAAGAGCCTCAGAAACTGGACCTGCAATCCTCGATCCAGCCCAACACTAAAGGTATCAGAGCTCTGCATACTTCCACAACGATCTATCTAAACAGCGCAAACAGCCAAAACCTGGTTATTTTAGGCAATTAAGAAATCCTGGGAAGGACGTTTCCCTGGAAAATGGCACATCTGGTCACCTTATTGTACAGCAGCATTCACAACTCAGTGTCCTCTGAAGTGTAACATTATTGATGCTTTTTGAAACTGATTAATTGTCCCAACATCATCACTTCCATGTATTGTTTAATGTGCGTTTTACATTTTTGTCTTTGCAGCCTTAATTACTAAATAATATAAAAGGTTGATAAAAGACATTGAGTCAATAGAGGGCAGCAAAGTACTTTTGTTTTTTTTGTGTTGTTGTCTGCTTATGCTTATGGGTTGACATATTAAGGCAGTGACATAAGCAGTATTGTGACATGTTTTTCTAGGCATTTCTCTCATTTATACGCATTCTTGTGCATGAGGTTTAAATATTATCTACATCTAAAAATAACTAAAAATTTGCTACTATTCCACACTTTCCATCAAAAACAAGCAGTTCTCATAAGTTAATGCTGGGCTACTGATGACTGTGAATGTTATTATGTGACATTTCAGCTGTTTCGTTTGCTGTCTGTAGGGTTGTCGACCCTGGATGAGGTGGCCACAGGCCTGCAGGAGATCCTGGCAGATATGATTGCAAAGGACAAAGAGACACTCACCTATGTACAGTCACTGTGAGACGCTGATCATTTGAGCAAATTCACTCTTTTCTCCTGCTATCCAGTCCCTCTTAACTATCATGTGTCTCTTATCTGTTAATCTGTTTGTTTTGCTCTGGTGGCATTATGTGGATATTTCTAGCCTGTCAGTCCTTAATTAGTCAGTAATTATAAGTGTGTGTTTGACTCTGCATGTATATTCATTCTCAGGTGCGACAGGAGTGCGGTGACCATTCACTCGTCAGTGTCTAAAACAGCCCTGAAAGAACAGCAGCCACAACAGGGCAATCAGAAGAGCAAACCAAAGGACATTGCCAAGTTCAGCCTGTATGTTGACTTCACCTGTGATGTTCAGCGCATCCAGCACCATCAGGTATGGTCACCTCTTTATCTTGTGTCTTACCAGATTCACTCTACAGACAGGGCACTTTCAGATCTCTAAACTTTTTGTTTTTATCTTTTTTTTTTTTTTTTTTTTTTTTTGATATTGCTTTCTTGCTCTCGGGATAAGAAGGGGTAGTGGGTCTGGGAAATTATGAGTGTGATTTAAATTCTTACCTGGTTGGTAAATCTGACGTCACATGTCACTGTTTCCGGGTCCAAACGCTCTTCTAGATCCAAAAATAATATCAGTGTTATTTATTATTAGTTTTATTATAATTATTAATATTGAATTAGCTTTTATTTAATATTTAATATTTTAATATTTCATTTTTGTTTTAGTTTAAGTTATAGTATTTGGTTATGTGCTTTCATAGTAGTTTTTTTAATTTTATTTATTCATAAAAGGTTTTTTTTTTTTTTTTCTTTTTTTTTTTTGTATTTGAACTTTGAATCAATTGGCCAAGGCAATGCTTTTTTAGGTTTAAGTTTTACATCTAATATTTATTTTATTCCAACTTTATATAAAAAATATTTTTAATAGTTCTAGTTTTAGTTAACAATAACAAAACTAGTTAATATACACTTATGGTGTGCTGCAGTGCTAATGAAAAATCATGATCAGTGATTAATCTAATCTAAATCTGATTCTTATCTGAATTAAAATATTGGTGTCCAGGACTTGAAATGCCATGACTACTTATTATACATTAACTACCAGTCAAGTATTTTGAACAACTTTGTCTAACGTTATATTTCTAATCATCTTAAAAAAACCTTTTAACCCTTTAAAATATAAAATCCTAAAAGCTTGTGAAGACGAATATAAACTGAATTGTGCCTGCATATGAATTTCTTTGAAAAATAAAAGCTGGAATAGATAGGAGCTAACAAGGAGCTAACAAGTATCAAGCTTGTGTTATTTAATTTTGTTGCCAGTTTATTGTAAAATATTCCTAATAAACAATGAGTAGGTGTGTCCAAACCTTTGACAGCTAGTGTATATGTACACACTCGGACACAGTCCACCAGTCCACACACACACACACTGACAGTGTTGTGCCATATACACATGTCCTCGTGCCACTCTTCAAAGCTCTTCTGTCAGTGCTGTTTAACTGTATGTGTTTGTGTCAATGGTGTCCCCTTCCCCCTCTCTCACTTCACGGGTACCCTCTTACTCAGAGTTGGTTGTGGGCCACATGTCACAGTGACTCTGTCATCCTTTTCTCCCTCTATTCATCTCTCTCACCCTGTTCCCTGTCCCCCAGTCATTCCCGATCTCCCCCTCTGAACATATGTGACACGTCCCCGTCCACGTGCCTGTGGATTAGAGGCTAGGATTGACAGACACTGCTTCATAATGACAGCCGCTCATGGGCTCTGTGAGAAAGGAGGGGGATAGGGGCGCGAGTGTGAGAGGGAGAGAGACAAAGAGCGAAAGACGGCCCGAATGAGTGAGTGAATGTGTGGCGGCGAGATCTCCTGTGAAGCATACAGTTTACCCGTTGTTAATCTGCTGACGTGGATTGTCAGTGAGTGTTAATTTGAGTTTGCCGTGACCTGTGAGCTGTCACACTCCGGCTAAAATGAACCTTTTCGTGGTTTTGTTAGAGAAGAGCGTGGAATGTATTTTGACAGGAGGCATGTGTATGCACACATACTTGCTTGTTTAATTTAACACATTACTTGTGAGAGTGTATTAAGGACAGATGTGTGTGTGTGTGGGTTCCATATGTTCATATCATAAGGGTGAACCGGTTGGTGAAAGGTTTGTTGGTCTTAGTGACTCCCGAGGTTACTTTGATGCTTTATCTGTAAATTAGGCAGAATTTACTATTTTGTTTTATTTTTTTATTTTTATTTTTTCCAAGTTAATGATCAAACTGTTTACACTAGTGGTGTAACAGACTGTTGTAAAATATTATTTTGCTTGACATTTTGGTAGATGAAAGATGAAAAGACTAAAGACAGAAACATGCAGAGTAAGTATAACTTAAAAGTGATGAGTTTAAATACATTGTATATTTGTGTATGTTTATATTTTGCTTAATTTTGGTTGAAAATAATTTTGTTTCAAGTATTTGTTTAATCAATATTTTAATAAACAATTTAGAACAAAATTATTTATTAAACTTTTGCATTCTATGCACTTCTGTACATTTTGCCATATCCAAATGATATGCTGTTTTTTGTTTTATTATTATTATTATTATTATTATTTATTTTTTATTTTTTTAAATTGGAGAATTAAGAGAAATACAGACATTTTATGTACATTATCGTTAATGTAAATCATGGGCTTGTGCATTTATATGTATCTTGCTTTTTTTTAAATTTTTTTTATTTTACATCATTGGACATGTTTTTGTTATTCATCAAAACATATATAAACTATCGTGGCATTCTTTTACTTCTGTGGCCAGTTGACGTTATTTTCGAACATTTAGAACTAAGAAGCCGACTTTTTTAAGCTTTCACGGGCTGTTTCTGGCTGATATATGGCATTTTGTAAAACATAAAAAACTCAAAGTTTTATTTATTTTAATGAAAATGAGTGTTGTTATTTTCCCAATGATTTTGTCTTTGTCGTATCCATGCTGTAAACATACATTTCTAGAGTCAAAATGCACCAAAGTGTTTTTTAAAAGTTAATTAAAAGACAAATAAAAATGTAATTGATTGTTCTTCCTCTTGTACGCTCACTGAAAAAGTGCAGCTGAAAATTCTACAAATTGGCAATTAGTAACAAATAAAATGTGGTCTTGTTTTCTGCTTGTTTGTTTGAGTTTAAAACAGATTGACTACAGTATATAATCTGTGCTAAACATCAAATGGTTTTGTAAAACAAAGCTGCCCTTGCTAAAGAAAGAGATCATATTTATTTTGTATGGAGAATGATCGTTGGTGTATTCTGAGCCCCATGTTGTGTATGTTTGTTTTTCTATACATGCAAAAATAGGAAGTGAAAAGTTCATCCATTCTTTCTGTTTTTGTAGAGGCCATCCTCTATTGCTCTGTTCTATGGCAAGGCCGTTGACTTTATTTGGAGAAAAAATATTGAATCAGAATAGCTCAGTCTTTAAAATAATATTCATTTCTGTCGCTTAAATTCCTCATATTTTTCCAATTATGATTTCATTGTTATTGAGGAACATGATATGTTGAATATTTAGACTAAACTTTTCCCCCTCCTCTGTTTTTAAAATGTCATGTCCTGGACTGTTGAGTATGAAATATGACACTAAACCCAAATCTGTGAAAAAATGCTGATTTTTGGGTGTTAAATTTAATATTTACTTTTACCCACGTTCTCTGTTTCTTTCTTTTTTTTTCAATTTATCAGCCTTTTGTTTGTGACAAACATTGTAATACTGGCTGTGTGGATTTTTTTTTTAGATCTGTGTGGCCTGTTTTTGACACCTGTTTATTGGTAGAAATTTGTCCTCCATTAATCTACAAAGCTATGCTCACATGTATTTTTAGAATATGTTTACGTTTGTTCTCAATGGTAATTTAACTCATGTCATGATTCAGACCAGTCTAATATATGCATTAATAGATATGCATTAACTACACAAGGCCAAGTTTAAAATGACACCGGGAATAGAGAAAAGTTTGATATTTGTTTTGACATTTCCCTCATCTCATGCAAAACTTCAAATGCGATAAACATCGCATGAGAAAACCCAAGTAAACAGCTGCCTTAGGGTGTTGAAATGCCAAAATATAGAAATATAATTTTCTTCATATTTCTGGCTGCATTAATTCACGTCTTGATCAGGCCATTAGCTGTTGAGCGGTGCAGAGGGGGCGGTTGCTTGCTCTGTGGTGGGGTGTGTGTTTTGTGTAGGGGGTTGGTGGCATTTGTCAGCTCGGTTCTTCCGCTTGGAGTCCAGATTGATGGGTCATCTTTTCTCTCTTGTTTCCTTTCGAAAGATTTTCCTCAGAAAAGGTCAGATACTTAAAACTATTTGCTTCACAGCATGTCACTTTCCCTTAGAGGGCCAGTAAGGGAAAAGTGAGAGAGGCACGGAGCTTTTCGGTGCGAAACGAGTGCATCTTGGTGCGCACTGACTAGTTTTAGGAGAGAACGGAAGGGGGTGGTACCGACGGTGCGCTACCGTGCCTCGCCTTGTGTCGGCTGTCTCTACAGGTTACTCTCTTGTTTCAGACGTTAGCCATTAACCGTGGGGAGAATCTGAAGATTCTGACAGTGAAGGTCAACATCCCCGACAGGGTGAAGAATGACTTCTGTAGGTGGTGCATCAACGTCAGGTCAGCACACACCCACAATGCCCACACACGCACCACACCTCATCTTCTTCCTCTCTCCCTCGTGGTCTGGTCCAGTGCTGTTGCCGGTTTAATGGGCAATGGGTTGGTAACTGACTTTGACAGCCACAGGTTTTGATATCGATGAAGCTCTTTCCACAATGTCAAATGAAACCATTTCTTAAAAAAAGTTATGTTTATGATAAATAAATAATGTATAAAAAATACATTTTAAATTTTAAAATAATAAGCATTTAAATTTTATTTAGTGAATATTAAACCAGTTATCTCCATATATAATTGATCATATTGTATAGTCAACCCCAAATTACTTAGAGCTCTATTTGCAAGTTACATTAAATATAATAAACATAAACATACTACATGCACATTATAAAAATATACAGTCACACTTTAAGGTCCAATTCTCACCATTAACAAATTATTAACTATAACTTTTGCCGCAATAAACTCCTATTTTGCTGCTTATTAATAGTTAGTAAAGTAGTTAAATTTGGGCATTGGGTAGGATTAAGTATGTAGAATATGGTCATGCAGAGTATGTGGTTTATAAGAACTAATAAACAGCCAATATGTTAATAATATGCATGCTAATAAGCAACTAGTTAATAGTGGGAATTGGTCCCAATTCTATAGGGTTACCAAATATACTTTGCATTTTAATTGTAATGCAACATATTATAATTAATTTAATTTGAGAGGAAATTAATTTGACTTATTTGGTATTTTAATGTTTTAATTATTTATTTATTCTACATTTGTACACTATAGGTCAAACGTTTTTTCGTTGCAAAGATTTTTTTTTTTAATGTTTTTGAAAGAAGTGTCTAATGCTCACTAAGGCTGCATGTTTTTTTTTTTTTTTTTTTTTTTTAATAAATGAATAATAAATAATAAATCTGATATCTGAAGGACCATGTGACACTGAAAACTGAAGTAATGGCTGCTGAAAATTCTGCTTTGCCATCACAGAAATAAATTACAGTTACAGTTGTAATATTTCACAAATGACCATTTTCACTTTTTTAACTAAGTAAATGCAGCCTTGGTGAGCTTGTCCTTATGCATCTTTAAAAAACATAAAAAAATCCATTATCCATTATCAATTATTACAAACTTTGAAATTCTGAGTTATTGTGCCAGAATTAAGTTTTCATTAAATGAAATAAAAATGAAAAGCACCTTGTTTTCAAAAAGATAATTAGTTGTCCCCTTCATTACTTAAACATTTCAACTTAGAGCTAATTATTTCCATGTAGTTATTATATAATAACAATCTCAGATTTTGAACGCACATCTTAGTGGCTTTTTTGGCAGGCTCTGCACTGTAAAGGTACAGGTAAAGCAGTTATCTAAATATACAGATATAAGAAATAGAATAAACACTCTTTCTTTGAAAAACTACAATCTGTATTTATATTTTACTGAAATCCTGCTGATATGTCACTCGCATAATAATTTGGAACACAGTGAGTGTGCAAACTGATGGACTCCTTCTGCTGTATGACTTACAGGTGGAGGCCACAGGTATTCGCACGGCCAGAATTGATGACGATTTTGAAGAATGCTGTTGAAGATTCCTACAGGAGATTCATTCTGCCCTTTCTCAGTCGAGGCTACAGGTTTGTTCTTGCCGGATAGTTAAGCTTCTTTTTCCATATCTTCTTTCTATAACATTCTTTTTCTTCCTGTCCCAGGACTAAGTTGACTGCTAGTGCAGAAAAAGAGTCCATCGCCATGTTTGTTCGGAATTTGCGTCAGCGGCTTCTGATGTGTCCGGTGCGTGGCAGAGTCATCATGGGAGTGGACCCAGGGTTTCACCACGGCTGCAAAATAGCAATCCTGTCCCCTACCAGTAAGAGAACCAGAATAAATGTGGAATGAACTTTGAATAAATGCTAAATATATGTCTATATCCACGTCTAAAACTATATCTATATGTGACCCTGGACCACAAAACCAGTCATAAGTTGCACGGGTATATTTGTAGCAATAGCCAACAATACATTGTATGGTTCAAAATTATCGATTTTTCTTTTATGCCAAGAATCATTAGGATATTAAGTAAAGATTATGTTCCATGAAGATATTTTGTAAATTTCCTACTGTAAATATATCAAAACTTAATTTGTGATTAGTAATATACATTGCTAAGGACTTCATTTGGACCAATTTAAAGGGCGATTTTCTCAATATATAGATTTTTTGCACCCTCAGATTCCAGATTTTCAAATAGTTGTATCTCGGCCAAAAAAATTTAATTAAAGCTTATTTATTCTTTTATTATTTATTTAAATCTCAACAACTAAAACTTAAAACTATAGACATAAAACTAAAAATATATATCGAAAAGATAAAAATAAAAAAGTTGCTTTTTTGTCTTAATGTTTTAATGTAATATTGTAACAGTACTTTTCATTATAATACTGTATAACTATTTAATAATTTGGTATTTTTCTAAATTGTCTTTTGGCTGTCAATTAATGAAAGTGTCTTATAGTAATGGATAGTTATGGTAAATTTGAGCTTTTTTAAAATTTTGTAATCAACCAAAATTGACGTAGACTAATTGAAGTAGGCTAATATAGTCTTAATGAACTTTTGCCTGTTAATTGTAATTATATTTAGTTTTATATTTTTAAAGTTGATGAAGGAGAGTGTCTGATTGGCAGGTGTGATGAGAATGCCCGTTGTGCCCTCTTGGTGGGAGGAGTGGCACGCTGTGCCCTGTGTGTGCCCTGCGTCCAGGCGACTGATCGGCCTGGCGGGTGTGTGTCAGGTGGCATTGCCATGTTTTGCCCTCTGCCCCGCAGCAGCACCACATGCAGACCCAGCTTGACTGTGACAGGTCTGTGGGTGTGGAGTCACATGACCTGCCGGGCTCTTGAGGTGTCTATTGCAATTAGACTGCCTCTCTCAGGCTGACAGAAAACGGCAGCCGTATTGTCTGAGAGAAGAGGGGAACAAGGTGATGAGTGCAGAAAAATCAGAGAGGAAAAAAATGGGGGTCCGCTGTACCTTCATGATGATAATGTATTGTTAAGTTGATGCCCACATAAAATATAGTCGCATACGTCCTCTGCTGTCCTGACATATCTTCTTCTTGTTTTTCTTTCCTCAGGTCAGATTCTGCACACAGATGTAGTGTACCTCCATGGTCCTGCTAAACACAAAGAAGCAGAAAAACTGCGCCATCTTATGTTCAAACACAGGTATTGCAACCATAACGATAACAGTTTTTTATGCTTAAGACTGCATTTATTTAATCAAAATACAGTAAAAATAGTAATATTGTGAAATATTATTACAATTCAAAAGAACTCTTTTCTATTTGAGTATATTTGAAATTGTAATTTATTCTTGTGATGGCGAAACTAATTTTCAGCTGTTTTAGCTATCAATGTTTTTTGCTGCTTAATAGTTTTGGGGATACACTGCCATTCAAAAGTTTGGGGAAAGAACGTTTAAAAAAATAATGAAATAATACTTTTATTTAACAAAATTAATCAAAAGTAACAGTAAAGACATTTATAATGTTACAAAAGATTTCTATTTCAAATAAATGCTGAATCCTGAAAAAGCACTGAAGACTGGAGTAACGGCTGCTGATATTTCTGCTTTGCCATCACAGGAATAAATTACGTTTTAAAATATATTTCAAGTGGAAAACTGTTATTTTACATTGTAATAATATTCTACAATGTAACTGTTTTTACAGTTTTTTTTTTTTTCTTTCCCCCGTTGAAATAAATGCAGCCTTGGTGAGCATAAGAAACTTCTTTAAAAAGCTCCTTAAAAATCTTATTATTCTTATTATATATCTTATTATTCCAAACTTTTGACCTGTATTGTGTATATATTTGAGTAACTTCTTAATTTTTTTCACCCACAGCTGTCAAACAATTGTAATAGGAAATGGCAAAGCATGCAGAGAGACTGAGGCCTTCTTTACAGACCTAATTAAACAGCATTTCTTCAAGTCCCTCGATGTGTCCTACTGGTATGACATTTCCCTTTTTTAAATACAGAGCAGAGCAGTGAGTAGTACAGCAGATGTTCTTCTGAGAGTTGCTCAGCACTTATTGGCTTTGGTATAGAGATGAAAACTGCATTTGTCTGAGGTCACATCAGGCTCCTGTACAGTCTTAGTGCAATTGCAGCTTGAAATTTGAAAAATGTTTTATCAATAAACTCCACTAAGAGTGAAAATAGCAACTGTCAAGCAAGGTACGCAGAAAAGGAGCAAAGGAAATGGTGCCGGTCTGGAATGTGTTACTCTTGTGGGTTTTAAATGGTATCTGGAACTTGTTTGACTGTCTCTAATTAAAAACAAATATTTCTCACCGTCCTTCAAACCAAACCAGTCCGATGTGTTCTCATCCAACCCAAATAAAGACTAGATCTAGGATTGTCTCTCTCTCCATCTAGCTAGACTCGTGTTTGTTGACTTTTGGTTCTGACTGGAGAGCTGCCCAGAACCGCTCTGAAGTGGCCGTTTATGGCATACACTGATGGCGGTTTTCATTACAGCTCTCCGCATCCCTCAGCGCAGCTCAGATGGGTTGCCAGGTCTGCCTCAGTAGTTCTCGGCAAAGCATGATGTGTCAAAATTGACATCCAAGGCGCTCCACAAGTGGATCCATTTCAACCTCCATTCTAAAATGAAAGTGGAAGATTTGAGATCTCCACATTGGCAGTGCAACATCGACTGGCACGCCAGGGCGTGCCAGACAGTTTGAACTTTGTTTCCTGTCGTGGTAGTCACAGCCAAGTATTTGTAGAAGCAGGGTGCTAGTTGAAATAAATTACACTTATAAAATTGCATACTTAAATGTTCCCTTAAGTGGAGAAATGGATATGCTAACTTTACTTGTGTGAAATGGTCAGACACGCCACGAAATATCAAGTGGTTACATTTGTATGAAAGCATTATTTCACATTTTACAAACTCGAAGTGTGGTCAAACAAATATCCACAAGTACACTTTAAAAGTAGTTAGTTAAAATGGGCATTTAATACTGTTTTTTTTTTTTTTTTTTTTTTAATTTCTAATAATATTTTATCTTATTCTCTTTAAAAAAAATGTCCACATATAAAAAAGAAAAGTTAAAAATAATCAGATATTCAAAGAATTTAGATCTTATGCCAGTTATTCACCGTTTTACTGATCCTTAAAGTTTCCAGTTTTGGTATTTTCCTCTATACACTCTTACTAAATAAGTCCATTGTACACTTGTAAACATACTTGGATCTGACTGACATTTGTGCATTGTACACTATGATTTAAAAGTTTTGGTTTTTAAGTGTTTTAGACTTTTTAATGGTTTTTAAAAGAAATCTCTTATGTTCACCTAGACTGCATTTATTTGTTCAAAAAAATGCTGGAAAAACAGCAATATTGTGAGATATTATTGCATTTTAATATAATGGTTTTCTATTTTAATATATTTTAAAATGTCATTTATTACTGTGGAAAAGCTGTTATTTTAGCAGCCATTACTCCAGTCTTCAGTGTCACATGATCCTTCAGAAATCAATTACAATTTATTCCCCCCCCCCAACTTTTGAGTGGTATTGTAGAAATGTTTTGGTTATATGTGTGTTTGGAAATGTGTAACTACACCAGAGTGTTTGTTTTTCCAACACATCATTCCCTTTTAAAAGTTCATCCCCACAGTGCACTTTGTACATCACTAGTCAGTTAAACCAGCAGCTTCATTTGCACCGTCTGCTATCTGTCTCCCCACTTTTCAGCTTGTTCAGACATAAAACATCATCCTTTGCCCCCATCTACCGTCACTTACTCCCTTCCTTCTGTCCCGACGTCCCTGCCAGCCGTCTCCTTTCCTTTTTCGCCTGACTGCTCCAGAGGAATGACAGGCAGTGCCGGCAGACTGTATGCGGTAAAGAGCCTGCGGGATGAGCCGCGCGGCTCTCAGCGACCTGGTGCTCTTCGTTTAAATGAAGGGACTTTAGCCTATTGAGTTGGTGGGGTTGTTCCTTGAGGAATACTGGGATAAACACTCACCTCTTGACATTTTCATTTGGTTCTTTCTATAATAAGGCCTTTTTTGGCTGAGGCCTTGGATGTTCTTTTAAAGAAATAGGAGAAATTTACTTGTGTGCAAGAGTGTAGAGTGAAGTTACTGTAAGTAATACATTACTGTATCTATCTCATTTTTAACATAAGAATGAGAGCACTTGGATGTGCAAGGCTTTTAATCTCATTCCCTTTCAGTTATATTAGCTGTACAAAAACAGTCTGTTATGCTGCTTGATATTGATAGCTGGTATTTGTTATTTTAATTCTTTATAATACACTCCCTTTGTGTGAGGCTCCATTGTGCTCCAGTTCCCTTGTTTTAGGTAAATTGTGGCCATAAATCAAGAACTTGTTTCAACAATTTAAAAAACAAGTTGTTAATTTATGGCACCAATTTACCTAAAACAAGGGAATTGAATAAAAGGAAAAAGAGAACAACTTCTTAATTTGCAGGAACAAATTCTTAATTTGTGGCCACATATATATTCCTTGTCTGCATTATGTCATGTGCAGGACTCCGTTCACACACACTTTTACAGTTTACTGCAGTTTGTGCTTCAAATTATTTACCTACAGCAGTTAATGAATTGGAAGGCTTATTTTAGTTGCCAAATAAGGTGGATAAAATGTATTATATTCATTATATTTCAATGTTATATTAAATATTGCATTTTTGTGAGAATATTATTAATACTAATTAATAAAAAAAATACTAGCAGGCATGCACAGAATCCACATTCAGTGGCCACAACTGTTTCGTTCATATATTTTAGCTAGTTTGTTAATGCTTTCACATTTTCCATACATAAATCATTTCAAATTTGATAAAAGCGAGTATATATGGTGTTGGTCTCTGTTGGGATTGTTTGCACATTACCTGTGCTGTACATTGAGCAGCTCACATTTGTGATGAAGAGTTAACCCCTCTTTGAACTTTGTAGTTGTGTGCCCTAGTTGAGTCTGCTCCAATATATTAGCTGTGAGATTTACACCATGCTTTGAACCTCTCCTCTGCAACCCATCTGTGGCGCCCTCCTCTGGCACAGCGCTCTTTACTGTCGGGCGCTTTTATTCTTCTAGACCACTAAAATGATTTAAACTGATTTTAATTATGAGTAAAGGTACAGATAATTAGCTTTGAACTTGAGGGGGGAGATTCCTGGAATACAGTCTCTGACTGTATGTGTGTTTTATCAGTGTTGGTGTGTGTACAGTGCATTTTTTTACTTCTCATGACTAATACATGCAAGGGCTACTAACATGAATCAAATCCAAGATGACCCAATAAAAGTTGACCTTGGCTGGCATGGTGTCTTTACGCTGCTGGAAGAAACCATTGGCGCTTTGGTCATGGATGTGTCATAGTTATGTTGTACAGATTAGGGTTAGGGGTTCAGTACATATTCTGTGCCATTGATATTTGTTCATAAAATGTTGAACTTAGAGCCATTGCACTTTTATTAAGTGAGTGTGATTTGTTCATTATGTATTATAAATTGTCTCCCTTCTAAGGAATATGTTTAAGGTGCTGCTCTGACTCTAGTCATTGCTGCTGTTTGGCCCTGACTTTGACTCTCACCCCTGAAGGACAAAATGACATGTATCTTGCTTAACGAGGGAGCCTGTAGTGTTTCTGACTGTCAGGACAGTGATTCTGATACTGAGCTATGGCTACAGACTGATTGGACAGCTCTGTCAGTTCTTAAGGTTGAAGACAGCGGCAGTGACCACCCTTCTCCCCTCAGGCTGGCTCTCTGCCACCAGCCGGCCAGTCTCTGGTCATTAGACTCACTTTGCAGGGGAACACAGAATTACAGGAGCTCTCTCCTCTAGCCCTTTTTATTTTTCCTTCAGTACACTGTTGCTGGGATCAGTTGAAGTGTTTATTTGCAAAATCAGATAACTCCGTTTTTAACAATTTTCACAAATCAAGTTTTTTCATTGTGCATTCCAATTAATCTCAATCAAACTGCATTTGGGTTATTTTGATTAGGTAAAAAATAACTAAAAAATACTAGCTAACTAACACAATAAAACACAATAAAAACATCATAAAAAAATAATATAAAAAAAACAGAGTTATCTGTTTTTGCAAATAAACTCTTCAGTATTTAATCTTGACCGCTTCAGTCTTAACAGGAAAGAAATGATCACTTTCTGTAAATTATAAATAGATTTGTTGTTGTTGTTGTTGTTGTTGTTATTTTATTTATTTATTTATTTCACTTTACCAGGAGCAAGCTGGCTGTAAAGGGCATGTATTGTATTACAAATATGGGCATATATAAGAAATAAATATGTAAATAATAAATGCAATGTAATAATAATAATAATAATAATAATAATAATGATAAAAGCTTATATAGTATTAATATTTGTTATTAATATTATTATTATTATTGTTATTGTTATTATTATTTCACTTTACCAGGAGCAATCTGGCTGTAAAGGGCATGTATTGTATTACAAATATGGACATATATATATATATATATATATATATATATATATATATATATATATATATATATATATATATATATATATATATATATAATAAATAAATAAAATACATATATAATAATAATAATAATAATAATAATAATAATAATTTAAACATAGTATTAATATTTATATTTATTAGTAGTAGTATTTATGCTGTTATTATTATTACTATTATTATTATTATTATACTTTTAACAGGAGCAAGCTGGATGTAAAGGGCATGCATTGTATTATTCATATAAGCATGTATGGGAAATAAATAAATATATAAATAAAATCATTAAATATGTAAATGCAAGCTATTAATAATAATAATAATAATAATAATAATAATACAATTACTGTTGATCTAATATTGATTTATTATTAGTACTAGTATTATGTAAGCTGTAAATAGTTATTATTATTTAATTTTTATAATATTTTCATTTATTATTTATGTACATAATTTATATATTTATTTCATATATGTTCATATATAATTTAATACATGCCCTTTACAGCCAAAGTGCTCCTGGTAAAGTGAAATCACTTTAGCTGTAAGGTCTTGGATGACTAGAGTTTTGCATCAGGGAAGTTTGTCCTTTGAGGAGGATTCTGGGTAGGGTGATTAGGACAGTGAGGAACGAGGAGGAATATTTGCTAGTCACAGGCCCATGGCTAATGGCTCACTGAGGGATAGATGTCCGCATCACAGAGGACAGCCTGAACCAGTGGCTCCATGAGCAACTGTCTTGAGCCCCCTAATTTTGATTGACTGCTGTTAATATATTGAAATTTATGTTAATGTCTGAGCTTGGTTGACAGTGATGTGTCTTTTATTGATGTCAGTGTGCCATCTTATATTTATTGTTAGATTTGTATTAGCGTCAAAGAGTAAAGCATTCAGGATTTCAAATGAGTAGTATCTCTGTTTGATCTAATACATCTATTCCAAATAGATACAATAGTTTTTGCAATTCTTTTTTTTTTTTTCAAAGAATTATATTGGTTAGGATAGGAAACACACTCACCGAGGCCATGTGTTAAGGAAAATTCCCATGGTGTGACATGGTAATCCCAATAGGAGTGTTCAGTCAGTTCAATCAGATTTATAGCTATCACAATAAACAATTCAATTAATATATATATATATCTTTTTTTTTTTTTTTTTGCCTAAATCTAGGCCTTTTAGCAATTTGTTACATATACAGCTGATGTGTGGTGTTGTATATGCACTACTGTTCAAAAGTTTAGAGTAAGATTTTTTTTTTTATGTTTTGCTCACAAAGGTTCCATTTATTGAACCAAAAATACAGTTAAACCGTAATGTTGTGAAATATTATTACAAATTAAAATAACTGTCTTCTATTTAATATATTATAAATGTTTATTCCTGTGATTGCAAAGCTGAATTGTCAACAGTCCTCAGTGCCACATGATTTTCAGAAATAGTTTGGTGCTCAAAAATAATTTATTATCAATGCTGAGTACAGTGCTGCTGAAATGCTTCATTTCAGCAGCACTGAAATGAAGCATTTCAGTGCTGAAATGCTTCAATAGAACAGGATTTTTTAAAAATCTTTTGTAACTTAAATGTCTTTACTGTCACTTTTGATGAATTTAATACATCCTTGCAGAATGAAAGTATTAATTTCTTTTTATAATAACATGGAACATTCAATCATAAATTGTATTAAATTACACATTACAAAAACTCTTTTCTTATTTATAATAAGAGATTTTGGCATCTATGGTATGAGTATATCAGACATGCTAGCTTACTATGAATACTTTCTTGCATTTAACATAAAGTTTCCAGAAGAAGGGACATGAATACTGCAGTGTCACTCCCAATCCGGCTAGTGCTGATTGATCTGTGGCAGCCAAGCATGAGATCAAGCATGCGGGCCGCTTGAAAGTTTTCATTGCCTTAAACCCAGATGCCAAATCCCCATTTGTCAATTTCTAATCTAATGGTCTCTTGTGATGTCAGAACAACTGGAAGCAATCCCCACCAGTGAAGTTTTTAACATGCTGCACATTTCATGCCTCATTTACTTGTGTTTGGCCGTTTTAGGTCGTAGTTTATAGCCCTTGGAGTACAGAAAAAGAAAATGCAAGCAACATCAAAACATGGAAACCTCAATTCCACATCTGCATATATGAAGTAGGCTTCCAATGAAACTGAAAATTAGGATATGGAAACCTCTGGGATATCCTTTTTATGGGCTGCACTTGCGTGTTTTGAATTGCTAGTTCCAGTCCACAGTGTAAACCTTCAAATCTCCACAATAGTCTTGGTTAAGGTTCTTGAGTTTAAGGCTTGGACACCAACATATATCCAAAACCTGCAAGTTTTCCTGCACGCTACACAGGAATACATCCCGTAACCTGGCCCGCTGACACTCTCTGCTGCAGTTCTTTGGGTGTTTAAGGCAGGAAGGGGAGTTGAGGGGGTGACGAACATCTGCCACCAGTTTGATGTGAGTGGCTGTGAGGTTTTGCTCTTTTCAGAGTTGTCTGGTGATGGCAGCAGCTTGAATGTGCTGTTAACTGCGCCTCCACACACTTCCTCAGGCACAGAGCCTGAGACTGACGGCCTTTGACACCTGCCATTTTGGCCCTTTTCTAGGCAAAAAAATGTCATAGTGTTTAGACTTGGCATTGGCCTGATATCTGATGATTGTTTTTTTCCGTTTTGGGAATCCCTTCGGTCAGCTGGTTCTGAGTAATTGGCCAACATAGTGTTTTTTTTTAGTTTTTTTTTTTTTTAAATAAGAATAATTTTTGTTTCTGCTAACATGAAAGAAAAAGACAGGCTTTAGTACATTTTGCACATTAGATTATGATATGTGGTACTTAAATTAAATTGTTAGTTTAAAACCGTACAGTATTTTGCTATTATTCTGTATGTCCTTTAGTGACCGTTTAAATAAGTAGAACTTATTTATTTATATAGATAGTGTTTTTTTTCACATCTACCTTAAGTTATCCTACCCTAAGTTTGGGGTCAGTTTTTAAAAATGAATACTTTTGTTCCACAATGATGCATTAAATTGGTCAAAAATAACAGTAAAACATTTGTAGCATTACGAAAGATTTCCATTTCAAATAAATACTGTTCTTTTGCACTTTCTACTCATCAAATAATCATTAAGAACATATCAACATAGAGTTATGTTAAATTGTAATAATATTCCACAATATTACCATTTTATTGTACTTTAGTGTTCTAGTAAATGCAGCCTTTATGAGCATAAGAGACTTCACTCAATTTTATTTATTTTTTCAATCTTACTGAACCTAGACTTTTGAACGGTAGTGTATGTATGATTTTTTTTTTTTCTGATTAGTAACGTATCTTGCGTAGGATAAATGCATAATAATACATTTATTCATAGAGAATTTGTGTTATGGTATTTAAAAAAAAAAGTAAACAAAGAGTTCCACATTTTTGTCCTAAAAAGCTAATTGTATGAGAAAAGTTGAATTGAAAAATCTTAAGTGGTATGTAATTTTTTTTTTTTTTTTTTTTTTTTTATACAGCTTGACAGAGTAAATTGTATTTTTTTTAACATTATAAAATACAGAAAAACAATTTACTCTGTCAAGTTGTCAAAAAAAAAAAAAAATCACATGAACTGTAGTGCTAATTCACCTAATAATGTACAGAAAAACACTTTCATTGTGTGCAATGTTGAATTTCCCTGACTTTGATAGATTTTTATTTTGTCCAAATTTAACCAGTATTATCAAGAACAGTGGACTTCAATCCACTGCTGTGACGATATCTCTTCACCCTGCAGACAGATCTGATGAATGCGTTTAATTAGAACATGTGTTTAGGGGGCAAGTATCAAAGTATGTATCCATCTCTTGGTGTCACCCGGTGGTCATGGACATCGGAAGGGGGAGATGGACCAGCCTGGAGCATGATGTCAAATACTGAGAGTACTACTGTTACTTACAGTTAGAGGGGCCCCGGCCGTGACTTTGCCCAGAGATTCTCATAGAGACATGATAGTCCCCAAAGTGTGAGTGTATTTGGGTGTGAGTAACTGAGTGAGCGACTCAGACCTCAAGGATCATCAAGTCATCTGCAGCACTTGCAGGCAGGTTTTGTCTTTGTTCTTATGTCTTGGTGTCCACTTGAGCTGGGCCTTCTGCTGCGTGCCCTTTTGCAAGTTCAGCCATGCCCTTAATGAAGAGAAGTGGATGGTGAATGTGATGTGTATCCGTGTCAGAATGGTTCAGGGCTTGTACCCATTAACCCTCGCAGCCTTTCTGATTTATTCAAATATGATGGGTTCCACTCTTTCTCAGTATCCAATACCTGCTCTCCTATTTGGTCTTTTTGCTGGTGGAAAGAATTGAGAAACTACAATTACTTGTGTACATCCCTAGTCAAGACAAATGAAACACCACTATATAATAATGCTACTGCTGATGATGATGATAATAATAATATATATTATAAACTATTATATTACAAACATCAAATAATTAGTATTATTTTAATTATCATATATTTTAATAGTTTGTTCTTGTACTAAAAAACAACGTTATGGGGTGCTGTTGGCAATGCATTGTCTCTGTACATGATTACTGGTCTGAAAGAAACATTTAGATAGCTTTTCATCCTTAAATTTAATAAATGACAATGTTTATTTAGGCTATGTGGTTTATTCATCTTAAATATTGTGTAATTTAGTTTTATATTTATATAATTAAGTTTAATTTGAATGTTTATCAAGGTTGGCATGTGTTTCTTTCTTAATTTGTTAATAATCCTACTAATATCCTGCTCCACCTTGACCCCAAGGTCATATGCCAGGGCTCGTTAGTGCCGTCATCATGGCTATGTGTCAGCTGTGGGAGGGAGAGGGAGGAGGGGGAAGGGTCTGGGAAAATGAGGACACCAGTCAAACTGGAAGTCCGTGTCACAAAGCCTCTGCATTCTGTCATGAGCATGATGACACTAATTGGCAAAGTTACCCAAGGAGCCCTTAGGCACCAATAGAGAGGCAGCAAATGTAATGGAGGCTGCAGTGGTGATCTGCCCTAATTTGTAGGGTCATTCTGTAACAGTGGTGATAATCATCTGCAGAGGACATTTATCCCTGCTGATGTTTTCAGAGAGAGGTCAGTTTAATTAACAACCAGACAGTTCAGAAGGAAAGAACTCATACATGCTTTTTATCATTTAAATAACATTTATATTGTTTGTTAAATTTCATAATGATATGATAATATTAATATAATTTTTGATTAAATTAATGCATTATTATTATTATTATTATTATTATTATTATTGTTGTTGTTGTTGTTGTTGTTGTTGTTGAAGTTGCATGCGCTGGTCAGTTTCCCAGCAGGAGCCTCTAAAATCTATTTTGAGTTTGTCAAAAATGCTATAGGGACAAGCACGTTTCCCATTATGTCCTCTAGATGGCAGTATTGAACCATGATTTCAGTTATTCCTTGGCCTATTAGATTACCAGAACATTGTATTACACAAAGAAAAGTTTTATGTAATGTGATTAAAAAAAAAAAAAAAAAGAAAAGAAAAAAAAAACTTTCTTTGTGAATGTTTTTTTTATTTATTTATTTTTATTTTTTTGTATTAATAATTATTCTTAGTAATGTGTTTGTAGTTTAATGGCTAAACCGATCTGGGCTTGTTCAGGTAGAGATAACCTTACCACTGTTAATATAACTTAAAGCACTCTATCACCTTTGAGACTATCTAGGCGACACCCCAACTCCAACTCCTCCTCCAGTGGGACTGACTTTGCAATCAGTATACTATAATTCACTTTAAGTGGCAAGCAGCACAATACACATGCTTGTGAAACTGTGTTGAGAGAGAGATTGAATCTAGTTGACATCTAGTTAAGAATCACTTATCTAGTCACAGCTAGGTGCAAAGTACTTGAAAATATGTCAATGCTTTGCTAAATCTGAAAAAAAAGAAAAGATTATAAATATTCAAAATATTTGGTCAGTAGATTTTGTATAACTAATAGATTAATATAATTTTTGCAGTACTAAAAATTCCTCAGAATATGTGTACATATTGTACACTTGTTTGGATGGCACTTGTAACAGAACATACAGTATGTGCCAGACATCACATAGGCTATCTCTCTCTTTTTTGTCATTAGTTTAAGAAAAAATCTTTAAAAATAAAAAATATATAACAGAAATGGCTGTTTATTTTCCATTGAAAGCAAAGCTCTATTATGAGTTTGTCTTCCATACATTGCTGTTTACTCTAAACTTCGGTGCCTACAGTCTCAACTACAAGCTTTCTATGGAAATGTATTTAAATGGACTCTTTGGTCTGTCGCCTCGTAGACGTACTGAGGGAGCTTCATAAGTTCACTGGGGTCTTCATGAGGTTACCGCTCTGATTTTCTTGGAAATGTGCTTCAGTATGTCTCTGTTGTTTCAGTATAACAGATGAAGCAGGAGCGTCCATCTACAGTGTGAGTTCAGAGGCTGTTAAAGAGATGCCTGACATGGATCCCAACTTAAGGAGTGCAGGTGATTTACATATTCCTTCTTTTTATGCTTTCAGAACTAGTGATCGACCATAATGTTATTTATTTTTTTTTTTTTTATTTATTTGAATGTCAGATGCCTAAATTGAGAGTACACCAAATATGTGCATAATGCAATTTAATGGTTATGAATGAAACTCAAAGACACTTATTAAAAAAAACACTTTTTTTTTTTTTAAGTACTAACCCATTATCAACTGTTGATAAGGCTGTCGGCAGATTTGAACATTTTTGGCATTAATTGCCAAGTCTGCCAGTGCTAACAGTCTTTAAAAAATAAAAATAATAATATTACATAAAAATACAGTATTATTGAAAAAATATTTAAAAGATTATTAAAAAATAAAATATTATACAAGTTAAAAATTTTTAAAGAGGACAAAAAATATCTATAAATATATTAATATTATAAAAAGATACAATAATAAATATAAATATAATAATCCAAGGAAATAAACGCATTTGTCAAAATCTAAAAAAGAGAAAAATAAGATCTAAATGATAAAGAACTACAATATTTTGACAATAGTTATTGACCCTGTAATGGTAAAGATGGTTTCGGATTTTGCAAACATACAACCTTGTACACATGAATGTCAAAGCTTTTATATTTTTCAGTGCCAAGAATCCAAGTCTCCAGTCGGACTGGCCTTAACTGTCAGTCCAACTCAGCTCCCACTCAACTAGACCTTTACTTGCCATTTCAGTCAACCCTGTCTCCTTAGTCTGAAACAGACTCCTTGTTTCCTTTAGGCCACATTCATATCTCCAGTTGTCAATACATGGATTTCAGAAGCAGTGACAGTACCTTTGGAAATAGTCTTTCACAGTCTATCAAACCATTTTGATTCACTTCTCTCTATATCTGTCATACCCATTAGATATTTTTCTGTGAAACAGAACTTTCTGTAAAAAGGTTTGCCTGTGTTTAGACCACACAAGCACCCTCTCTACTCTTCCAAAAATAAAAAAGCAAGGCGAAAAGTTTGGAAATCTCTCAAACGTTCTCAAAAACAGGATCTGAGAATTATACCAGACTTCCTCTATAAAAGCAGTAAATCAGTATGGGATTAATCATAAATTTTCCTCTGGTCAAGTGCAAGAGCAAACTAGGGAGCTATATTTATCGCTTTTATGAAAGGCGTAAGAAATTGGGCTGTCCTTTGTGGAATGTGTGTAAATGTGTGTCGTGTTTTGTGTTTCATGCAGTAACACTGCTACATTGCTAGCATATAAATAATTCAATAATGTCTTATTTTATTGGATTTTTAAGTTTTTCTGACTAATTTGTAAGGATTTCAGAATTAGATGTTTTTGCAGCTTGGTTTCAATAAATGGTATTTTTAGACTTGAGAGGATACACACACACACACACACACACACATTTATTTTACACACATATATAATATATATTTTTTGCTTTAAAATTATGATATGTCCTGCAGAAATGACTTGCTCATTATATGACTCCTCCTGCTCTAACCCACAAAGGTGCTCATGCTTTGAGGACAATTTTTTGTAGAGGTGGTCGGCTCTGTGTAAAGATCAAGGTGGATGTGCTGGCTGAAGTGGGTGACTGTGGAAGGAGATTTTGAGGTGGCTTTCTGGAGCGTGATCGCCAAGCCTCACTCGCTGTGTCTCCACATTGAACTCTGTGGGAAATTGCTGCCCGTAATAATATTTGGAAAGGGATGGAGTTTCAGCTCAGGCCTTGTACAGCGCACACAAAAGCACTTCTCTCCACTCTCTATAATGTGGAGGTTGTGCTTGGGCAGAAAACCACGCAATGTCTCACATTCTGTCCTGTGTTTTCTGTCTGAGTCGCTCTCTTTCTCACTCTGACTCTCGCACATATGGTCGAGTAAAGATGAAAATCTGACTTTCATTTGCTGACCTTCAACAAGACTAGATAAAGCTAATGGAACAAGTGCGCCAAACTGCTTATGTTCATTTCATTTTATAATATTGTGTTTGGCTGGTCACTTTTCCTGGGATAAGTTAGATTCAAGTTTTTCTGAATTGGGTTTTATTTGTCTTTAATTGAGTTCTTATTTGACCAGACCTCTCTTAGTTGGCCCATGTCTTTGCCTGTCTTCGACAATTTACTAGGAAAAGGGGATTCATAAGTGAGTGTGTCTATTATTGGGCCCGTTTCTCTCTTTCTCTCTGACAGATGTAATGGCATATTCATCTGTAGCTTGGTCTGTTAAATGATCTTGTGATTTGTTCACAATTTTTACGTAGATTATTTCAGCCTTAATTGAGCTGTTTTTGCTGTATTGTAAACTTTACACTTCTTAAAGCATTTAAAAGTCTTGTTGACTGACAGAATGTAAATAATAACAATGACATCAATAGTAATAACTGGGAAGTAATATTTGTATGAATAGGAATATGATAGGTCTTTTTTTGCATACCTTTAACCATATGTGGTCACATTTAAATTGACTGCTGAGTAGTTGTGTATGAAAGCTTGTTTATACCACAGGATTAAACAAACAAACAAACAAACAAATAAAGGTAATTGCAATTTTTTTTATCCAACAGCTCTGACTTTTTTCTCACAATTCTCAGATTTATGTGCTCTATTGTAAACAATTGTTAGTTCAATTGTGATATAAAAAGTCGCAATTACCTTTTTTTATTTTATTCTGTGGTGGAAACGGGCTTCCATAGTTGTGTGTTACAAACACTGATATTTCAGTAAATGCAAATCTTGTTTATTAATGTAATCTGTTAAGCTGTGATTAGTGCATTGCATTCCACACAAGCTTTTGCATGATTTAAATAGTCTCTCATTTACATAGATCTATGCTCATGTGAGGCTAATTTATTCTTAATTAAGTCTGTGGGTTTATTAAAGTGTAAATATTGTTGTTCTCTTGAGACATTCATTATTATATTTGAGCATTAACTACACATAATGGTGAGACGATTTCTTCTTGTATTCTTTTCTTTGTCCTCAGTGTCCATTGGGAGGCGTGTTCAGGACCCTTTAGCGGAGCTCATTAAGATCGACCCCAAACACATTGGTATTGGAACTTATCAGGTGAGTCACATGACATTCAATCTCATTAGAAACTAGTTTTGTGCATCTCATCTTCAAAACCATGCTAATAATGGGTTGTTAGTTTGTTATACAAGTGGTTTTACTTCAGTAATGTTTATTGTGTCTTTATTAAACACTGCCAACAGTTGAGTGTCCTCTCACATAATACTGTGTACATGATGTTGTGTTTGGCTCTGCTCTTGATCCAGTGAAATGTTCAAAGTAATTGTAGGCGCATTCCCAACTTTCTAAGCCAGGCTCTGATTTTTAGTTTTGAGTAATAGCTGTTTCAAACAGAAGTCAGCTGGACTAGAGAGCTAATCCTGTCTCTGACTGTTTGCTTTTGCAGTCTCATATTATGAGTAATCCATTTTTCTCCTGAAATTAATTCTACTATGATTCCCAGTAGCATCATATGTTGACTCAAGGCTGGGCCTGATTTGTATTTTTTCCTTCTCGCTCTTACTTTTCATCTTTCTATTTTTCTCTAGCTGTCCTGCATGCTTGATTTCTCTCTCCTGCCCTCTGCTGCTCTTTTGTTTAAATATCAGGACATTTAACTATGCAGAACCTCTTGTTGAAATAAATTCTTTATATACACACTACCAGTTTCCACAGAGATATTAAGCAGCACAACATTTTTTAGCATTTATAATGATAAGAAATGTGTTTGCGCACCAAATCAGCATATTAGAATGATTTCTGAAGGATCATGTGACACTGGAGTTAGTCCACTGTAACCTTGGAGCCATTTTCCAAATAAAGAGAGGAAAGAACATCATTCATCTTTGCAAAAGGATCAATATCACATATCACATGCTTCTCGCTGCCAACTTTTTGACCCAAAAAACATATGCACATGTGCTGATGCACACAGGTTTAGGTTAGCAGAGTATCAGGGTCATCTCGCCTTGCCCCTGCACAGTGTGAGTGTTGTCTAGTGTGCATCACAGTGACCCCCTGCACGTCTGTCAGCACTTAGCGTTTATTTACCCTGCCACATAATCTGAGCAACACGATGCCTCTCCACCGCATTGACATGCTGAGTGATAAGTGTGTTTGTGTGTGTGGATGAGGGAGGGATTTACAGTATGTGTATATATATATATATATATATATATATATATATATATATATATATATATATATATGTGTGTGTGTGTGTGTGTGTGTGTGTGTGTGTGTGTGTGTGTTTAATAGACAGAAAGAATGGATCATGTATCTTATTTCTTAACTTGAGTATCTCAAGTAGGGCTATAAGAACTATAAGGGGATGCTATTGTATACCCACTTCCCTTAACCTTGAAAATAAGGTTACAGAATAATATAATTACATGTTTTGAGTGATGGTAAAAAGGTGTTTTACCTGTAAATTGTGGAGTAAAATTTGCCTTTAGTGGTTATCTCAGTTTAGAACTCACTTATTTTGTGTGTGTGTGTAAGATGTTTTATAAATTACATAGTTCATAAATTCCAATGAATGATTAGGGATAATAAAATTACAAAGATTACATTAGATTAGGGTTGCACTGATATTGAAATTCTAGCTGGTACCAATAAGCTATAATTATGTCAGTGTTATTGCTGATATTATATTTTAACACTACTTTAATAAAAAAAAAAAAAAACACTAAAAACTAAAATCAGTTGTTTTAAATGCTACAAATAGTAGTAATATAGTATGAAAATGGATATTTATTTTGAGATTTACTAATTGTTAGTTCTAATTGTTGGTGTTTTTAAAGATTAACTTAAGTGAAATGTAGTTGACGGAATAAGCAATATACATGTAAATATATGTGAATGAGCATGTACAATTAAATAATATTATTTCACAACATATATAAATCCAACAGAGACAATACAGATAAATAAAACATGATCGATATGGTACAGATATAGTGTATATCTCCAAATAAAATATAAAATGTTATATAAATAAAAAATAATTTGGTAACACTTTAGTATAGGGACGAATTCTCACTATTAACTAGTTGCTTTATTATTACTAGTTGCTGTTAGCATGACTATTAATAACATATTAGCTGTTTATTAGTACTTATAAATATTCTGCATGACCATATTCTACATCCCTAATCCTACCCAATACCTAAACTTAGCAACTAACTTACTAACTATTAATAAGCAGCAAATTAGGAGTTTATTGAGGCAAAAGTCGTAGTTAATGATTTGTTAATAGCGAGAATTGGACCTTAACATAAAGTGTAACCAGTAATTCTATGAAGAATTTATTGTATGAAATACAGTAACATTATGAAGTGGGTGGAAGTTTTTGCTGCTGAGCTGAACTTGAATCGCTAAAGACGTCTAAATTGTTAAAGACGTCACCTTCATAACACTTTTGATTGCACATCGCTCTCTATTGTTACTTGTTTTGTCTTGACATTCTATTTAGTCAAAGTGGGTGGGACCTCTAAAGTTTAGGTTTATATAGTTAACTGTCAATCACTGAGACATAGGTGGAGAGTGTTCAGGTTTCCCAACTGCTTAAAGGTCCCAGAGGGCACATTTTACCATTTTACCCAGCTGTGAGAGAAAACACCGTACGCACCCCCTGATATTAAGGAAACTGTCACTCTCCTTGACGCACTTTCCCGTGTGTTTTTCAAGTCCAAACATTTCAACCAGCAATAAACCCTTTATTTATTATTTATTTAACCATTCTTTATTATTACATTATGTTAATCAGTGTTTATAAAAGTTTTTTTTCTGAACGCCTGCAGAAATATGCATATGTTAGGTTGCACTTTAATTTTGAATTACAAAATAGGTTACATTTGAATGTTTGTTCACACAAGGACCACTGTTGATCACACAGATGAAGCTTTAGTATATAGTCTTGTTTTCACACTGTTTATTGCATGTTCAGAATGCCAATAAACAATCTCTTTGTTAAAAAAAAAAAAAAAAAATTGTTGATGAAGGTTTAGAAGGTTTTGTGTGAAAAAGCACCAGTGATGTCACTCCTGAAGGCTTTCTCTATTTAATGGGCCTGCTGAGACTGTTCCCTCAGGGTAAAACGGAAGAGAGTGAATGGTATTGACTGACAGGAAGCTGATTGGCGATGATTGATAGCCGAGTCCATTTTCGCGTGGGAAAAAGGAAAAGTTACGCGCTCTGCTGAACACCTTTTATTCTGATCATGTCTGATCTAGCTGTGTATTTACATGATAAATCTTTTACTTATATGACTTTTAATTAATTTTCTCTCCTGGGTAAAGTCTACAATAATTATTCTTTATCTTTGTTGTCTTATGGCTGTTCACATTTGTAGCAAACTTCTGAAAGAAGACTAACACGTCGTTTCTCATGACTTTAGTGGGTGAGTCCAGTAGTGCGGTGTGCGTGGGTGCAGCTCTCATGTTCTGTTTGACAGGTGTTTACTGACTCCAGACCTGGTCTCCAGGCTTCACCTGAGGTAAAGGAAAGATGGAGCAGAGTGTAGGTGAGAAAAGTGTCAGAATTAATCGTTAAAATGTCAGCCAGGAAACTGCTTCATCTGATTTGCCAGAATGCTTTTTAGAATTCATGCACAATGTTTTTAGTGGAGCAAAGCAAGCTTTAAATAATTCTTATATAAAAATAGTGTTTTTAATGCCTCGAAAAGTCATGGAAATTTCTGTAGTGCATATGTATTTATTTTTTTCTATTAATGCGTTATGCTAAAACATTTCATTGACTAAATTTTGAGCTTGTATAGAGATTTGTTATTTACTTTTTTGTAGTCAGTGCTTTAATCTGTCAAATTGGTTCACACACTGATCTGATTGATTCATTAGCAAACCAGAATCATAATTAAAAATCTTACTCAGTAGTCACAAATGACTGAAAAGATCCTGGAAAAGTCCTGGAAAATTCAGTTAAGGCAAGGCAAGGCAAGGCAAGGCAAGTTTATTTATATAGCACATTTCATACACAGTGGTAATTCAAAGTGCTTTACATAAAAGGAAGTGAAATAGTCATTAAAAGTAATAATTAAACTTTAAATAATTAAAAGTTTAAACTTTTAAAATGATATAAAAATTTATTTAAAATGAATTTAAAACAGTTAAGAATAGAAAATTATTATACATAAAATACAGTGCAATCAGTTTGGACATAGCACAGTGCTCATTCAACAAATGCACAGCTAAACAGTTGAGTTTTGAGTCTGGATTTAAATGTGGCTAATGTTTTAGCACATCTGATCTCTTCTGGAAGCTGGTTCCAACTGTGGGCGCCATAATAGCTTAAAGCGGACTCCCCTTGTTTTGTGTGAACCCTTGGTATTTCTAACTGACTCGATCCTAATGATCTGAGTGGTCTGTTAGCTTTATATTCAGTGAGCATATCTACAATGTATTTAGGTCCTAGGCCATTAAGTGATTTATAAACGAGTAAAATAACTTTAAAATCAATCCTAACTGTATTTGGAAGCCAGTGTAAGGACCTGAGGACTGGTGTGATATGCTCAGATTTTCTGGTTCTAGTCAGAATCCTGGCAGCAGCGTTCTGGATGAGCTGCAGCTGTCTAATGGTCTTCTTTGGAAGGCCGGTGAAGAGACCATTACAATAATCCACCCTGCAGGTGATAAAGGCATGAACAAGTTTCTCCAAGTCTTGACTGGAAACAAAACATCTAATTCTTGCAATGTTTTTGAGATGATAGTATGCTGATTTAGTTACTGCTTTGACATGACTACTAAAACTAAGATTTTTGACTTGATTTTTAGTTGTTTGACCCCTAGAGTCAAGGTATGCATTCACCTTGAGAACTTCATCTTTGTTTCCAAATGGAGTGACTTCGGGTTTTCTCCTTGTTTAACTGAAAAAAGTTCTGGCACATCCAACTGTTAATTTCATCAATGCATTGGCAGAGGGAGTCAATGGGGCTATAGTCATTTGGAGATAAGGCTAGGTAAATCTGGGTTTCATCAGCATAGCTGTGATAGGCAATTTGGTTCTTTCTCATTATTTGACTTAGTGGGAGCATATACAGGCTAAACAAGAGTGGTGCAAGAATTGAGCCTTGTGGGACTCCGCATGTCATGGACGTCCACTTAGACTTATGCTCTCCTATACTCACATAATAACCTCTCCCTTCTAAGTATGACCTGAACCATTTGAGTACCATCCCAGAAAGCCCGACCCAGTTTTCCAGTCTCTCTAGAAGTATGTTATGATCAACAGTGTCAAACGCAGCACTAAGAACTAGTAGTACCAGCACTGATATTTTTTCCGGAATCAGAATTAAAATGAATATCATTTATTATCTTAATGAGTGCTGTCTCTGTGCTGTGATTTGCTCGGAAACCAGATTGAAAATTGTCCAGGTATCCATTTGAGTTTAGGTAGTTGTTCAGCTGATTTAAAAACTACCTTTTCAATAATCTTAGCTATGAAAGGAAGATTTGATATTGGTCTATATTTGCTCAACATGGTGTTATCAAGATTGCGCTTTTTCAGAAGGGGGTTAACAACTGCAGTTTTCAGGGAGTTTGGAAAAGTCCCAGAAAGAAGTGAGGCGTTCACCACTTCTAAGAGTCTGCTTCCAAACAGTTAAGCACACTTTTGAAAAAAGATGTGGGAAGTGAGTCAAGATAGCAGGTTGACGATTTAAGGTGCTGTACTATTTCTTCCAAAATTTTGCTATCAATTGCTTCAAAAACAGACATAGTCACTTCTTTTTGAAATTGCGGTCGAAACTGTGTGACCTCTGCATAACTTGAGGATGTGCCGATCTCTTTTCTGATATTATTGATCTTCTCAGAAAAGAAGGAAGCAAACTCATTGCATTTGCTATCGGAGAGCATTTCACTGGGAATCTGACTTGGGGGGTTTGTCAGTCTCTCCACAGTAGCAAAAAGAGTGCGAGTGTTGTTTAAGTTGCTGTTTATAAGGTTCGAGAAGAAGGTCTGTCTAGCTGTGGCTAGTTCCAAATTGAAAGCATGAAGGCTGTCTTTATAGATGCTATAGTGAATTTCGAGTTTCGTCTTCCGCCACATCCGCTCAGCTTCTCTGCATTGTCTTTTCATACTCTGAACTGCTGTTGATTTTCTCCAAGATGATTTTTGTCTGCCAGTCTTCTTACTGACCTTTACCGGAGCAATATCATCAATAACATTCTTAACGTTTGAGTTAAATGAATCCAGGAGAAGATCAACAGAGTCTGCAGAAATGCTTGGTGTTAAAGATATTGCCTTCATAAATAGCGCACTAGTGTTCTCGTTAATGCATCTCTTTCTGACAGAGACAGATCTAGATTCAGGTAACAGAGATCAATATATCAAAGAAAATACAGAAGTGATCAGATAGTGCTACATCCTTAATAACAATGAATGAAATGTTTAGACCTCTATTGATGAGTAAATCTAGAGTGTGTCCACGATTGTGTGTGGGTCCATGCACATGCTGAATCAGGTCAAAAGTGTTTAAAACAGTTATATTTTCATTTGTAGTTTTGATTTCTGCATTATCTATGTGAATATTAAAATCCCCTGCAATAGCAAAACAGTCAAACTGTGAGGAAATCATTGATAACAGTTCTGTGAACTCTTCAACAAAGGCTGGAGAGTATTTTGGAGGCCTGTAAATAATGATAAACAGAATGCGTGGAGCACCTTTCAGCACAATACTATGGGATCATTTTCCAGTCAAAAGTATTGCGGTCACGGATAAAAAAAATAATAAGCATGAAACCAAAATTTAAAAAGGCAAGTAAAAATATGTTGCACAAAATTTAAAAATGAAAGCAGATTTTTTTCAGAATAGCAATGGTCATGGATCGAAATATAATAAGCGTAAATCAAAAATTTAATTACGCATTTTAAAAAATAATAAGCATAAATCAAAACTTTAAACACATTTAAAATCATATTGCACAAAACTGAAATATTAATGCAAAATTATTCAACTTGCACACAAAATCATGTTTTCCTTGGTTATATTTCTCTGTTTTTTTCTGCTCTCAGACATTTTCTGCTCATATTTTTATTTTCTGTATGCTTATGCTGTTTTTCCTTTCGCTCTTGTTTCCACATTCTGCGCTTGCTTTCCCAAATGTTGCGGTTAGAGTTTCATGTAAATCAGCGCGGGCTCAAGCGTCATCATTGGTCCACTAGTTCTTGATTGACAGCTCATCCTCAGCCAATCAGCCAATCAGTTGAAGAGGGGCGGTGATGTCACTCCAACTCGCCTCATTAGCTTCAGATGCTCAGCGTTCACTTAAACAGGTGAAAATGGTTTACTGTCAGCTGGAGCAACGTCTTTCCATACAGGACACTGTTATATGTGTGTGTCTGTCTGTCACTGCTGTACGCCTACCTGGCGATCCGTTAACGTTAAATGAGTTGTGCGCTGTGCTCTGTAGTTGTAGTCCTGCTACTGATGTTTCTGATAATAGTCACCCACTATCAGAGTCCTGGGCTCGGCTGCGCTCTGAGCGGAATACCGCTGTCTGCTTGACCTCGAGTGCCTGTTAGTAGCAATGTTAGCTGCTGTCTGATTCGATCCATGTTTAGTCACATTTGGGGATTCCTAACCCACATTCATTAATGCTTCAAATCTGTTCTCAAGATGTATAGGGGGTTGTAGAATACCAGTGTTTACAAGTCTTGTCATAGCCGTATCTGGGTTAGAAGATGCTATGGCAGCAATACGAGATACTCGTGACAATCTGATGCCTCGAGTGCCTTTGGGTCTCGCTCCCTGTTTGTGCCATCGATTAGTCTGTCGATCAGTTTCAGCTTGTTCCTCTACACTTTGTATAAACTGTTGAGATTCATTAGATTTACAGGACTCACCGGCTGTATGCTGAGGGGGTCCAAGATGACTGTCTGGTGTGTGTTCCACCTGTTTTGGAAGTCCAGCAAGTAACTTTGTTTCAAGAACCACAATCCTTGTCTGTTGCAGTTCAAGCAGCAAGTAGATTCCACGAGAGGCATTTTCTCTCGTCTGTTTGAATGTAGACAGCTGTGTTTTCCCATCTCCGGAATGTAAGCTGCTGGCAGTGGGAGGCAAAGAGACTTCTTTTTCCAAAAAATGTGTTGTTTGAGCACTGTGCTAATCTGCTGAAGTTAAAATCTTAGAGAGATCTGAGAAAAGTACATAAATAGGGAGCAAAGCGCAGAGCAATAAGCAACAGCGTCCGAACAGTAGCGAAGCCGGAAGCGCAAAAAAAAAAAAAAAAATTGGATTCAATGATGATTATACACTACTGTTCAAAAGTTTATTTATTTATTATGAAGTTTGCATTGTTTATCAAAAGTGACAGTAAAGACATTTATAATGCTACAAAAGTTTATATTTCAAATATGTGTTTTTTAAAACTTTTTATTTATTAACCATTTCTGACAAATATAAAAAAAAAATTTAAACTTTAAAAGAGAAAACAGTTATTTTTCCTATATTTTTGTTCAAATAAAGACAGGTATTATTTGCATAAGAGATTAAAAACTCCCAAACTTTTGAACGTTAATATATATCCAAAACAAGTGCTTTAATGAATCTGTCAAATGTGTTGACAGATTGATATGAATTACTTGCTGGTGAATTGGATTGAATCACAATTATTTAAAAATTCTTATTCCATAGTCACAATTGACTAAAGAAGCTCATGGAAAAGTCCTGGAAAATTCTATGGTGAATGTAGAGTTTTCTATTGACGGCTATAATGAATCTGTCAAATGGGCTCAAACGACATCAGAAAAATAATGTTCTCTCAAATGACTGGAAACATGGAAATTCATTGGTCAATAAGTGTAGGAACACTGCAGAGAAGTATTTAATACTTATTGCAAGATTTTAGGATGTCTGAGATTGTTTCATTGGTAACTTACATCTACATGACCTTGCAGGTAACACAAGACTGCACATTTAAAAATCTTATGTCATAGGTAGAAATTGTAGCCTGTTTTAAGGATGATTTAACATAGCTTCTGCTCTGTCAGGCCTCGTCATTTCTACACTACTGTCAGGACATCTTTAGCCATTTTCAGATGCCTTGTTTGGAGCTTTTATGTTTTGCTGAAAACGTAGGTGTCTGGTTACGCAGGAGGCAGAGGTTTGGGAGGTATGTAAAGGGATCTCCCCAGTCAAACGTCTTTGTGTGTTCAGCTCTCTCTGGGAAGTGTGTTATCAGAGCCTGCAGCTGGTTAGATCTGCATTGGGTCATGAGGGCGTGGAAAGGAGAGAAGAACTGATTGACATCTCAGAGTGGCAGCTTGCCGTAAAAAAAAAAAAAAAAAAAAAAAAACCCTGTTAACTGGGCTGAGTGTGGACAGACACACTTTGTTCTGGCGCTGGGGCCTATCCAAGCCAAACAGGACCTCGCACCTGAATTTAATCCCGTGGTTTGTGTGAGCCTGTGTGTTTTTGTGCATACGTGTGTGCATGACTTGGGAAGGAGACCTCGCCGTCGCTCTGCTGGGCTTGGTGAGGCAATGTAATTGCGTATTTGTGTTACCGCTGGCCCGTCCCCTGCTCTATACCTGGCATGTCGGGTTTTGGGATATGTGTCTGTTCAAACAGAGGGCAGGTTTAAAAACTATGTGAACTCCCACCACATTTCTTCACCTATTCCCCAATGCTTTAATTGAGTTTTGGTTGTTTTGTCTTCAGGGTTACCACACCGCTAAGCCATGTCAGAGCTCAGCTGTCAGCCGCTCTTCCTACTGTGAGCGAGGACCAGAGAGTGCGGCTCGTGTGCGTTTGAAGACAGATGGAAAGCTTAATATCGGCTTTAGGCGAGCTTGGTCTTTCTCAGGCCCTGCTGGAGATGTTGGTTTGATTCTTAACGTATGCTCTACCAGATGCAGCTCAGTTTTACACTCGCTAATCGAAATAGTTATGCAGTCTTAGATATATCCAGTAGGATTGACAGGAGATTGGGGAGATGAAAGCTGAAGCCTTTTTCAACAGCTACTACTGGAAACATTCAACGTGTCTAGGTTGATATCTCAAATATGACCGCAACAATTTCAGCCCATGTTTACTTTCTTGTTCAGCTTTGTTCAATTTGTCTGCAGTGACTGAAGTGTTTTTGAATCCTTAAAGGGATAGTTTATGCAAAAATGAAAATTCTTTTATTATTTGCTGATCCTTATGCAGTGTAGGGGAGTAACAAGTTACATGTAGAATCAGAATCAGAAGAGCTTCATTACCAAGTATGTTTACACACACAAGGAATTTGACTTGACGACAAGAGCTTCCAGTGCAGAAGAAAGTACAGACATACATGATAGTGCAGACATGCATAGTAATAACACAGTAGAGATGGAATGGAATTACGTAATTTAATTACAAAATAAATGTAACTGTAATGTGTTACAGTTACTGAGAAAAATTGTAACGATTACAAAAGGGGTTACATCTGAATATTTATACACATTCAGTTTTGATTGATTTCTTTGATTGATTTTCTACCAAATTGAATTGACTGCTTAAAAATATGAGACACCAAAGTTTCAGGAGTTTAGGACACAGAATTAGACACTTATTTATAAGCTATAACAGTTCTGCTTATTTGATAGCAGTTTTATTTCATATTTGGGTTTATGTATATGCTTAATTTATTAAGATCAATTGTTTTTTTCAAAGGCATTATTAGATGCCAGTGTTTCCTGTCATAGCAATGCAAGGATTTGATTTAAAAAAAAAGTATCATAACTATTAAACTGTCTTATGATTTTAAATCTGTATTTAACCTCAGAACGATCTCAATGTAAAAAGAAGGTCTAAAGTCTGATTTTGTGATGGCTATACTTTAAAATAACATTTTTATAATCTTAATTCAAGTGATGATGGATATCGAAAGTCTGACAGTAATCAGTGTTGAGTACTATTTTAAGGTTAGCCCAGCCTGTTTTAAATGTTTCAAAATGTTTAATAGTTGAAAACATTCATTAGAAATTTAAAAAAGTACTCTAAAAGTAATCAAATGTAATCAGTTACATTACTTTAATAAAGGATAACACTTTATTTTAAGGTGTCCGTGTTACACTTGTTACATATACTTTTATAATATATGTTACATGTATAATAATAAATTATGCATAATTACATGCAAGTAACCCTAAAGCAAACACTAATCCTAACCCTAATCATATAGTAATTACATGTAGTTAATTAATATTACTCAGTACTTAAATGTATAATTACATTGTAACAAGGACACCTTTAAATAAAGTGTTACCTAATTAATTAATTGAAATATTTACCCTACTTATTACATTTTAAATAGGGTAACTTGTAATCTGTAACCAATTTCCAAAGTAACCCTCCCAATACTGCCCTTATGTCATTCCTTTCTTCTGCAGAACACAGAAGATGTTTTGAAGAATGTTGGTGACCTAACTGTTTTGATAACCATTGACTTCCATTGTATGTACAAAAACCACATTTCTGAAAATATCTTTATTTGTTCCACAGAAGAAAGTGGAATGACATGAGGGTGGGTAAATAATGCCAGAATTTTCATAATTTGAAAATTCTGTCATTTTAATTCACTCTTTACTGACCCTGCATTGCCAGACGGCCCGGCAGTTGATACAGATCATTGGCCGTTCTCTTGTTCAGTCATATACCATTCATTAGACTTTTTCTCCCAGTATATGAGCACTAATATCGCAGTGGTGGCGTTCCGCCTCGTAAATTAGTGTACCCTAGCATATAGCTTTCTGGAACAGCCTTTAAAAATAGATCTAGGGGGTCATGATGATTGATGGCTTTCTAATGAGTGTGCATTCCATCAGCAGAGCTCCAAACTGCCCGCAGGCGACACTTTTTGGGTGTCTTCCTCTATCAGCCTGCTCAAGGACTGTGAGAATTTTCGCTCCATCCGCGCTCAAGGCGGTTTATACAGTCGACCGGCTGCCAAGTACTCAAAAGCTAACCTTAGGGTTTGGGAGCAGCTACATGAAAACCTGTCCACACACTTCTCAGGTTGCATCCGGCTATTATGTGGCAGCAGGTTTTTGTACGTTAAAAATAAGGAGTTGTTTGTTGTGAGAAGTACCTCGAGCGTACACTGATTTATTGATTATCAGCAAGCTGTCCGTGATTGTAGCATTATAATCTGTTTGTGTACAATAGTGAATGTGTTGATATGTCTGATGAGTGACTGTTTTGAAATCACCATAAGCATCATATGGGAAAATGGCATTAAACTTTTTGAGTAAACGAGGATCATTAGGAATGATTGGGCTGCTGTTGAATATCTCAGCTTCTGCCTTCAGGCTTCAATGTTAATTTTTTAGTTTTCATGTTTCATTTCAACACATGCGTTCCAGTAGTGTACACATATTTCTCACCTCTCTAAGGTTACAAAGGAAATGTGTGAGAGATTTTGACAGAATATTACAGCCAGTGGTGTTCTCTCACATGAAGGCTGTTTTTGTGCAATAAATATTTTTGGAGGTCTAATATTACAGTTGTTTTTCCAGCATTTGTGTATCACTGACTAGATTTAGGAGGTGATACTAAAATAACATTCATTCTTTTTTGACTATTGGCAAGTTGCAGTGAACCGCAATAACCACTAGAGGCGATATTACAAAAGAGTGCAGGATTTTAGAAAGCCAGATCTTTCATTTTTTTATACTCACACTTACTCCCAGGGGATATCTAGTACTGAGATCTCAATGCCGCTACTGTTTTTTAAAAGCATTACTAATTAAGTTAACTAAAAGTTTAAGAAAATGCACAACCTGGTGCAGTGTTATGATGATAACTTAAAGATATTTGCAAAGTGTGATTCTCTTCCAGTCTGTGATGAATGAATTTTTGTCTTTGCTTGGATAAGATTACTCCATTGTATACGGCTAGACATTATATGTTATCACACAGATGTCCTTGCTCCAGTGGCAGTCATCTGGATCCTGTCAGGTCAAAACACACATTCTGCTCTTTGCCATAACCCGCATAGCTCAGCCAATTCATCCAAGCAGTCACTCAATATTTCAGTCATCCTTAACCCACTGAGATGTTACCATTGTGCTGGTCTAAACCATTTCTATTTATCTTCATTCAGTCATATCTAATAGGACACTTTTCCATCACTCTGTTTGTCAACGAAGAACTAAGCATTAAAACCTCATCTCCGTTGCACTGCAATACTTATATATATGGGGTACCCTACCTGCAGGAGTCCATATTTTATTTTATTTTATTTTATTTTATTTATTTTTTTATTCACTCTGTTTGTCAACAAAGAACTGAGCATTAAAACATCATCACCATTTTACTGCAAGAAAACATGGTTCCTTGAAGTCATACTTTAATATGAGGTACCCTACCTCCCTACCTGCAGCAGCCCAAATTTTATTTTATTTTACTTTAATTTACTTTACTTTATTTACTCTGTTTGTTAATGAAGAACTGAGCATTAAAATCTCAATTCCACTTCACTGCAAAAATATTATTGTATTTTATTTTACCTGTTTATTAATATTTAAATCAACCCATGCACAAAATTATTTCAGCAATCAAAGAAGAGGAAAGTCTGCTTATCCCATAACATCTCTTATCACACCTTTTCTTCGAGTGCTTTGGTGCCTGTTCTCGACGGACATGTGTTTTGTGGACAAACAGGCAGATCTGCTAATGAGTTTACAAGATCAGATTTCTCCAGGCAACAACATTTGTTTTGAGGGTGATTTATTTTTTTTAGTTTTTTTTTTAAACGGAACATCTGCTTTTCAGACCACTTTGACGTTCTCCATGTTTTTGGCCGCAATTTCACAGTCCAAAAGTACTGCATTTTATTACATTGGAAAACAGTTCTTTAGCTAGCACATTGCGTTGCTCTGTGTTTAATGTGAAACATGATTGCCATAGAAGAATATTAACAGTCAGTCTTTAACAACTGAGTATCCACCATATACACTCTAAAAAATGCTGGGTAAAATATGGACCGCGGGGTCAAAACAACCCAATCGCTGGGTTTGTCCATATTTTACCCAGCGCTGTGTTGTATTTAACCCAGCATTTTTTAGAGTGTATGTATCCTCCAAACATTAGTTATAGAATAAGGTTCTCTACACTGTTTCATGTTTTCTATTCTTCATTACCAGCTAAATTCACTCATGATGAAGCAAGTTGATTTGTAATGTGTCCCAGAATGATTAAAACAAAAGATATTGGGATAAAGTATCCCGATCCACATCATCTCAGACCCACTTCTTACTTTTATCCCCATTGGTTGTGTAATTTCAAACACTAACACTCTCTGAAAGTAAACCACTGTGTCCAAATATGAGGGAAATATATCGTCTATGTCTTTGTTTATTATTTCTGCCTGTTCTTGTGTTAGTGTGTGACTGTGTTGTATTCATGTGAGCACAAGGGAGGTTGAATGTGTATATTGAGTTAGCTATAAGAGGCCCGTGGGCTTCTCGGTTTGTTTAATATACTGAATTTGTATTCACACAAACACAATGACACACTAGTGCACGCAAAGACAACTTGAGAGCATTAGATCTTACTCGCTCACACTGTAAATTTACACAGAAAAGTACACAGAACAGGCAATAAATGTCGTACACTCCCAAACCACCATAAACTGTCATTGCTGCTCTTTTAAATGTTGGGTTTTCCCCTAATTAAAAAGAAAATTAGAGAACACAGTCTTTTGACCTCTTGAAGTTTCTCATCATCCTTTTACAACCATAAACGGGCTGGTGTTTCAGAAGTCACATGCTCAACAATTCATCAAAAGAGCTTTGAATTTATTTAGGTTGTAGATGGAGTCAGTGAGCTATTTGAGTGGTTTAACTACATTTGTTTTTCTAAAGTGTTGAACTCCCATCATGTCCATTGCTATAAATGGTTTTATTTTAATTGTAATAATTGTTAGGTGCAGTGTACTTATTGTGTTCATATTGAACTTCAAAATGCTGCTATTGAGGTGGTACACGGTTAAGGTAAGGTTTTGGTGGTCTTTGGGCTAAGATATAGGAGTAGGGTCGATAGTGTAATTGCAGATCTAACTACAGAAATTAATTATAGATGTGATTACGGAAAGGTGTTTTTAAACACAAGTACAATGTAAAAACATGTATGTGCACAATAAGTATAACAACCACCCTACATTTTTTTTTTCGATAATCCATTTTACTCTGATGTGTATTGAAGCCCGCTTCCGCCACTGAATAAAAAATTAAAAAGGTAATTGAGACTTTTTCTCACAATTCTGACTTTTTTTTCTTGCAATTGTGAGTTTACATCTCGCAATTCTGACTTTTTTCCTCAGAATTGTGAGCTATAAACACAATTACAAGTTATAAATTCAGAATAGTTTATATCTCGCAATTCTGAGCTTATAACAAACAATTGCAAGTTATTAAGTCAGAGTTGTGAGATATAAAATGAGAATTTCACGTTTTTATCGTGCATTTCTGAGAAAAAAAGGTCAGAATTGTGAGATGTAAATTCGCAATTGTGAGAAAAATAGTCAGAATTGTGAGAACTCTCAATGACCTTTTTTAGTTTTATTCAGTGGTGGAAATGGGCTTCCGTAGATGTATGTCACGATACAAAAGAAAAAATCTATTGCTACTTCCATTTCATTGCAACTTTAAATATGAGTAAAATTATTTGTTTTTCTCCCAAGCCTCCATGGTGAACTGTAACTAGAACATGAAAATGAAAATCTTGCAAAAGTGGTGGTGTTGTTCGTCATAATGAGTTCTTCCAAATGAAGAATTGCACATTCTTCTTAGCAGGTCTCAAGCACTGGTATAATTTCTTCCATATGGATACTGGTCCCAATGCAAGACAGACAAAGGCCTGTCAGAATTCCCTGCTTGCTCCTAATTTTGGTCAGTTTTGAATTTGGCCTTGTGGTTTTCTTTGCTTTGAATTCCATCTCCATTTTAGAAAACCGCCTCCAAAGTGTGAAAAGTTCGGCTGGATTAACTTTATCAATTCCCTGCACTTAATGGAAAACCCCTGTGAGAGGACTTTGAAGTGTCACAGATGCTTTCCAATGAAAACAGCCTCAGACCTTCTCTCTGTCTCTTGAGGCAAAGCAATCCACTGGCTGTCTTTTTATTCTGCCGTCTCTTTTTTCCCCCTCAGACCAGCATGAACACCGCAAAGTATTTAGGGTTACCATTTGATTGCCAATGACACAACGTTGGCCTTGCAAAGCGGCTTGTTTTTGGAAAGTGACTGAGACAGCACGATTTGTTGCTGAGATATCTAATAGATGTAGACTTTCTTGACATTTTGAAAGACACGGAGTAGAACTTTTACTGTTTTAATTATTTTCAAAGTAACCGTAGCGATTTAGTGAACTTTTAATATATGGCAAAATTGCAATTGAATCAAGTCAACATACTAGAAAAAACATCTTCAAGGTGTTTGATTTAGTTTTCAGAGCCCAGGTCAAGAACAGAGCTCTTCCTTTTCCTTTCTTGCACAAACACACGTTCTAAGACTGTGGTCACTCTTTCCAGCACGACGTGTCACAGAGTTTGCTGAGGGCAGCGCTGGATGGGGTGGTGCAGGAGTGTGTGAGCTTCGTGGGAGTGGACATCAACATCTGTTCAGAGACGCTGATGAGGTAGAGGCCAAATACTTTCCAGCAGGAGTCACAACATGGCAACTTCTCACTCGCCTCCCCGTTATTGCTTAGCGCTCTGTTTAGTCTGACACCCTACACGTCGCGCACACACACACACACACACACACTCAGAGACGCACGCACCGTAACATCTTTTCACATCCTCACTACACACAAACATTGTGATCTACATACACAAACATTGCCGCTTGCTAACATATACACAAATTGAGATATTTAGCCTTAAATATCAGTCACATAAACTTACAGAAAAACCAAAATGTACACATTCATTACGTCCACTCGCTCTGCCTAATACCTTGTAGGATTTCGTGAGTAATTGCAAATTGTTTGCACTACAGAAAACAGTGATTTGGAATAATATATTTCCTGAATACAAACAGGATCATGTCTACATGCCCCTAGATGTGCCTTTGAAATGTTAGCTTTCATTTACACAGCTTATTCTTAAGTTAGTATAAGCGAGTTTAAAAAGTATTTTGATGAAAGCAGGTACACTTTCATGTTTCGTCAATGCATTCATTCAGATACATGTAAGCATTAGAATGAAATACGCACATTTCACAAATATCAGATTTCTGTATTTAACTCTTTAGGATTATGCCTTTGACTTATGGTGTACTTAGACACCCATACATCACTATACTGAGCTGGAAAGCTGTGTGATCCCATTAACATGCAGGGTTAAATGCTCGTGAGGTAGGCTGGGATCAGGTCATCTGTTTACCTGACTTTAAATGAGCTCTCAGTACCAGAGCTCCAGACAACGTGTTCGTGGCTCCAGTGTTATTTCTAAGTGATGACATGTAATGTTTACATAGCTGCTTTTAGGGGAGCTGCCACTTCGAATTGCCCATACCGTCTCACAAAAAAAATTGTCTCAATGCCTTTCTGTTTTGTATGGAAAGGTCAAAAAGATTATGAGATCTTAGGTAGCCATTTGGTAATTCTGCTGGAAAATGTTCTCAATAATTTACTAATATCGGACTTCTTGTTGTGAATATGTACGGATTACATAAGTATGAAAAGGAATTTCCATGGCCTTGGGTGGACTTTTAAAGCAAAGCTCTTCATCCAGGATGTGTGGTTAATGCTGGGTATTGACATATAAAGCAACGACTAATTCCAAAAACAAACAGGAGTTGAACTGGCGGGAAGATGTGAGAGATTAAATTTAGGTTTTTTGGACCACATAACAGTTATATCTGACTCAAGAATCACTTAAATCACTTAAATCTCATTGCGACCTAAGAAGTTTAATTGCGTTAAGCATAAAAGGTGTGTTTAAGAATGACATGTCTGAACGTCAGAGAAAAATAGCAATACTTACTAGCCTAGCACATTAGCAAAAAAACTGAAAAAAATTTAGAAAACAACAAACATTTTTAAATCATGTGTTTTGAATGCTCAAGTAAGATTTTCCAGTCACACTTTATTTTAAGGTACAATTCTCACTATTAACAAGCCATTAACTTTGACTTTTGCCTCAATAAACTTCTAATTTGCTGCTTATTAATAGTTAGTAAGGTAGTTGTTAAATTTAGGTATTGGGTAGGATTAGGGATGTAGAATATGGTCATGCAGAATATGTGCTTTATAAGTACTAATAAACAGTTAATATGTAATAATAGGCATGCTAATAAGCAACTAGTTAATAGTGAGACTTGGTCCCTGTACTAAAGTGTTACCGATTTCCCTTTTTTTAAATGAGGTGTTTTGTTTTGTCAGGCACATAGCTGGTCTGAACGCAGGGCGAGCACGTAGTATTATGGACTGGAAAGAAAAGAACGGGCCTTTTCTCAACAGAGAGCAGCTGAAACTGGTCAAAGGCCTCGGTCCTAAGAGTTTCCAGCAGTGTGCCGGCTTCATCAGGATCAACCCCGAGACAGTACGCAGGTACACGTCCAAATCATGCCGCTTCTACAGTTACATGTTTTTGCACCAAGCTACCTTGATATCACGTAGGGGGTAGTGGGATAAGATGTGTCGCCCCCTTAACCTAAAATAATTATGCATTATTTTTATCATATATTGTATCATATATTTATAAAAGGTCAGTGTGTAAAATTATGTAAATTATTTGTCTAAACATTAGCTGCAAATTATAATATTAAACATTTTTCATTTTTTGGTTAATGTGTCAGTGGCTCAACCAGTAGTAATGGTGAGCTTTGCCTCCAAATGGAGAAAATGCAATCACAATAGTTAATTCATATTAATTAAATGAATGTAATTATTATTATTAATAATTATTAATAATATTAATGCCACAGGTGCTATTAAATAATGTTGAAAAAGTTTTGACTGCATTAAAATTTTCTAAATATTAAACCTTTCCCTGGCTGACTGATAAAAATGTAATTATTGTGCAGCAAATAAGGATTTGGAAAAGGATTGTTTAATGAATAGTTTTACTCTTTTACTTATTTTCTCATTTATATTAATCTTTTTGGGGCAATGTGAGGCAAGTTGTATCACTTGACCATTTTTTTTTCTTCTCATAATTTTATGGTTATATGTAATAGATGCTTTCATCTAATCCATTGATAATCTTATAATCTTATATATATGTATTATAATGCATCAGGATATAATCATCAGATATACAGTCATGGCCAAAAATATCGGCACCCTTGGTAAATATGATCAAAGAAGGCTGTGAAAATTAATCTGCATTGTTAATCCTTTTGATATTTTATTTTAAAAATTCACAAAAATCTAACCTTTCATTGGATAATAAGAATTTAAAATGGGGTGGAAATATCATTATGAAATAAATGTTTTTCTCAAATACACGTTGGACACAATTATTGGTACCCTAGAAATTCTTATGAGTAAAATATCTCTGAAGTATATTCCCATTCATATTCACAGTTTTGAGCACTCCATGGTGATTATGAACATGAAGTTATCTAGCCATGGCTTCCTGTTTCACAGAAATATAAATAGGAGGGAAAACAAAGCCCAAATTCCCTTAATCATCCATCACAATGAGAAAAACCAAAGAATATATTTCTGATGTGCAGCAAAAGATAATTGAGCTTCACAAATTAGTGAAGTGGCTTTTAGAAAAGAGCTAGAGCAGTGAAAATTCCCATTTCCACCATCAGGGCAATAATTAAGAATTTCCAATCAACATAAAATGTTACGAAACTGGCTGGAAGAGGATGTGTGTCTATATCGTCCTAATGCACGGTGAGAAGGAGAGTTTGAGTGGCTAAAGACTCTCTAAGGACCACAGCTGGAGAATTGCAGAAAATAAAAAAAAATTGTCAAACAGCACCTACATCACCACGTTATTTGGGAGGGTTTCAAGAAAAATTCTCCTCACTCATCCAAAAACAGTCTCCAGCGTATTCAGTTATCAGACACGACTGGAACTTCAAATGGGACTGGCTTCTATGGTCAGATAAAACTAAAAAATTAGCTTTTTAGCAGCAAACACTAAAGATGGGTTTGGTGAACACAGGGATAAAAAGTACCCCATGTGTACAATGAAATATACTGCTGTATTTTTGATGTTGTGGGCCTATATTTCTGATGGAGGTCCTGGACATCTTGTTTAGACACATGGCATCATGGATTCTATCAAATACCAACAGATAAAAAATCAATAAGTGACTGACTCTGTTAGAAATCTTATAATGGGCCATGTTTGGATCTTCTAATCGTACAATAATCTAAAAACAAAAATGGGTCACTGAGCACAAAACCAAGCTTCTGCTATGGCCATTCCAGTCCTCTGACCTGAACCCTACAGAAAATGAGTGGGGTGAACTGAAGAGAAGAAGCACCAACATGGAGCTGGGAATCTAAAGGGTCTGGAGTGATTCTGGATGAAGGAATGGTCTCTGATCTCTTGTCAGGTGTTCTCTAACCTCATCAGGCATTATAGGAGAAAATTTAGAGCTGTTAAACTGGCAAATGGAGGTTTCAAAAAGTATTGATTAAAAGGTCGCCGTTAATTGTGGCCAATGTGTATTAGAGAAAAACATTTATTTCATAATGATATTTCCCCCCATTTTAAATTCTTATTATCCAATGAAAGGTTCGATTTTTGTGAATTTTTTAAATAAAAGATCAAAAGGATTAACAATGCAGATTAATTTTCACAGCCTTCTTCTGATCATATTTACCAAGGGTGCCGATATTTTTGGCCATGACTGTATCTCATTTCTTGTAGAATGCAACAAAGGCGGCACAGCTTACCCCAATCTCTAGAAAATGAAGAAGAAATTCTTACAATTTATTTATAGGTCACAAATCACATGTAAAAGCAAATTTGTAATTCAGACATTTTACCCTCAATGTTTCTGTAATTGTGCTTCAAGCAGTGTCTGTTCTGGAGGGAATGAAGACCCCAAGGTTCCTCTGAAACAGACAGCTGAGAAGAAAAAAGTCAAAGGCTCTGGGAGCACCTCTAACCAGTTTAACCCACTGGACCAAACCTGCATCCATCCTGAATCCTACAGCATCGCCTTGAGGTGAGAACAGAGCGTGGCACTAAACTATCACGTTACTGCGCTACTGCAGATGATCATTGGATCTGCTTAAGGATTGACCCAAGTGGTAACAAGTGTTTACCTCAAGTGGGAGCATCTGGTCCTGTGTTGCTCAGTGTGAGAGTTGTGCGAGCTGCTGGCGCTCATATGAAAAGCACATTCAGCGTGTGCTCAGCACTCTCTGGCAGTGAATGACGCTCTCCCCGCAGCTGTGCTGCTCAAGTCTGTTTAGACTACTCCAATCTGACACTTGTGCCTGTTGCTTCCAGAAGATGTGCGCACGGATGCCCTGTGGTTTGGATGTGCTTGCGTGCATGACAGCTGCAAGTTAAATCAAAATCAGTGTGTGCATGTGAAAGAGGTTTTTGAAAATTGAATATGAACCGTGGGCAAGGCATCCGAATGCTGTGGAATTTGGAGGATTTATTGGTGAATGGCAACTATAATTTAGGAACAAGACATTCATTCACTGCCTATTACTCACTTTTTCATTTCCTTCATAGCTGATGTCGTACTTTGGCTTCAGTTGTAGCACAGTGTGTGTACTTGTACAATTACACTTCATTTTGTGACTTTGCATGTGTATATGTGCAGTTGTGTACAAACATCTGAGACCACACTGAAAATCTGGATTTTTTTTTCCAGTTAAACCTGGAAATAAACAGAGTTGCCAAAAATGATTTTATAAAAAAGTAAAACAAAGAAAGTAATGACTTGAAGAAATATTGAGGATTCTATACCAGGGCTATTCAGTTAGTTTCATTTGAGGGCCAGATAATTGAATAGAAAATTTGAAAGTGGCCGGGTGGGGGCGGTCGTCCCAATGTCTTTTTGGGGGGAGCCTATAAAATAAGAAATTAAACTGAAAAGCATATTCAGCTGTAAAATAAACAAATATTATACCAACAATAACATCTATGAAAGGTTAACATTAGTGCTATCAATAAATTAAAAAATAACTAATCACACATTTTTTATGTAATTAATTGTGATTAATTGCATATTAATATATTTATGTTATCATAATTTCACATTGAACCTCCAAATTAATGTAGAAACGACATAAAGATGGTATATTTTAAATATGGTTTAATGGCATCTTTTTACTAAGTAGCCTACTGTTAATGAAGGCCAGTATCATTGATACCAATACTGTTACTGATATCTCTATTAAATTCATTTTCCCTCAATTATAGCCATTAAACATTACAGTATAAAGCCATTATTTTTAACACTTAATAGGCTCTGAAAAATGACAACTTTTAATTTAAGTGAACTTAAAACAGTCTTCACCCAAACTATAAATTGTATATGTATACACTATAAAATGAATATAAATTAATCTTTATTCAAGCTACAAAAGTTAATCAGCGACTAGAGCAGCGGAGTGATTTCTCCTTTTTCTTTTGTTCTTTGATTTCCATCAATGACAGACTTCATCAAGTTTCACTTTAAAAGCAGTGCTATCTCTTTAAAACCTGATGCACATGACGCGGCTCTAACACATATTTAGGACTCATTTAAGACCGTATTTACGAGGTAACTCGCCATAACAGCACATTTTAACATAATTGTGTGCGTTTTTGTCTGCTGAAGCGGCTCAGCAGCATATGTGGAAAGTCGAACGCGCAGCCTTTCAAACTATCTACTCCATTTGATAATGAACTTCGTCCAGTCTCTGCGCTATTTCTCGCTAGAAGATATGACCGATAGCACTGTCATTATACTCATTTAAACTAGAGTTGCGGATATCTAGTAATCCCCTCACATGAGCGTTTGTCAGCACTGCCGTCGATGTTGTGGTCTCCGGTAGATTGAGTGTCTTCCTTTTCTTTTTCGGCTGTGAAACAACGGCCTGGGCCAGTGTTGCCACCTTGTGGACAAACTAATTAGAGCAAAAACAATTCGAGGCTTGTGTGCGACTCTTCCCCCGGGCCGAATGAAGATGATTGGCTGGCCGGATTAGGCCCGCGGGCCGCCAATTGAATAGCCCTGCTCTATACTATTTGTAGGCCAGCATTTTATGTTGAATATGAATTGTATGTTGTATATTATAAATTAAATAGAATTAAATCAAATTAATTAAATTAGAATTATATAAATTAATAGAATTAAAATGATTTATATATTATTTAAATTGAATTAAAATAGCATTTAAATAGAATTTACAGTGGTGTGAAAAATTGTTTGCCCCCTTCCTGATTTTTTATTTTTTTGCATGTTTGTCACACTTTAATGTTTCAGATCATCAAACAAATTTAAATATTAATCAAATATAACACAAGTAAACACAACATGCAGTTTTTAAATGAAGGTTTTTTTTTTTTATGAAGGGAAAACAAAATCCAAACCCACATGGCCCTGTGTGAAAAAGTGTTTGCCCCCTAAACCTAAAAACTGGTTGGGCCACCCTTAGCAGCAACAACTGCAATCAAGCGTTTGTGATAACTTGCAATGAGTCTGTTACACCGCTGTGGAGGAATTTTGGCCCACTCATCTTTGCAGAATTGTTGTAATTCAGCCACATTGGAGGGTTTTCGAGCATGAACCGCCTTTTTAAGGTCATGCCACAGTATCTCAATAGGATTCAGGTCAGGACTTTGACTAGGCCACTCCAAAGTCTTCATTTTGTTTTTCTTCAGCCATTCAGAGGTGGACTTGCTGGTGTGTTTTGGATCATTGTCCTGCTGCAGAACCCAAGTTTGCTTCAGCTTGAGGTCACGAACAGATGGCCGGACATTGTCCCTAAGGATTTTTTGGTAGACAGCAGAATTCATGGTTCCATTTATCACAGCAAGTCTTCCAGGTCCTGAAGCAGCAAAACAGCCCCAGAACATCACACTACCACCACCATATTTTACTGTTGATATGATGTTCTTTTTCTGAAATGCTGTGTTACTTTTACGCCAGATGTAATGGGACACACACCTTCCAAAAAGTTCAACTTTTGTCTCATCAGTCCACAGAGAATTTTCCCAAAAGTCTTGGGGATCATCAAGATGTTTTCTGGCAAAACTGAGACGAGCCTTTATGTTCTTTTTGCTCAGCAGCGGCTTTCGTCTTGGAACTCTGCCATGCAGGCCATTTTTGCCCAGTCTCTTTCTTATGGTGGAGCCTTGAACACTGACCTTAACTGAGGCAAGTGAGGCCTGCAGTTCTTTGGATGTTGTTCTGGGGTCTTTTCTGACCTCTTGGATGAGTCGTCGCTGCGCTCTTGGGGTAATTTTGGTCGGCCGGCCACTCCAAACACTTTTTCACACAGGGCCATGTGGGTTTGGATTTTGTTTTCCCTTCATAAAAAAAAAAACAAAAAAACCTTCATTTAAAAACTGCATGTTGTGTTTACTTGTGTTATATTTGATTAATATTTAAATTTGTTTGATGATCTGAAACATTAAAGTGTGACAAACATGCAAAAAAATAAAAAATCAGGAAGGGGGCAAACAATTTTTCACACCACTGTAGATGGATGGATGGATGGATAGTTTGTAATTTACAAATCATATTGCATAATAATCACTATAATATTTAAAACAAAAATGAAATTAGTATGAATTAAATAGGTTTAAAATTGAACGTTTTCACTGCTGGTCTGAGACTGTAGACCCCTCTGTATATGCATGTGTGAATTGTATGCATGTCCATCTACTCCTCCTTTGCCTGATCTGTCGTCAGAAGTGCCTTTTAGGGTCAGAGGTCTAATAAAGCCACTTAGGGGCATGGAGTGGGGGAATAATCACCCTGTCATATTCTCCCTCCTCTCTTCTCCTTCTGTTTGTTTTCATTTCTCTCCGTTAGGCTTCATTTCCGACTAAACCAGGCAGAAAAGCCTCCCTTGCAGTCCCCTGTATTATCACCATTCTCTATTGTTACCAAATGCTGCGGTAATGGACATTTCTCCACTCCAATTGTCATCATGAGCCCAGGCATGTTTTTCTTGGAGTAACAGGATTTGATTAAACATGGCCACCAGCAGTGCTGAGTTGGTAATGTAGCGCCCAACTAATGTAGCGGACTTTAAACAAGGGTTTCTAGGGGGCTTGGGAGGAATTCTGGGTATTGCTAATAAAATGTATCAAATATGTTGCGAGCTTCAGCTAGGGCTGGAATCATAAGGCTAATGATGCGAGCAGAACCGTCTGAGTGATGTCTTTATAATGATGATGACAAGCTTGACGTATTCCCAACAATCTGTAACCCATTTATGCACTGGGTTCATCACTCTTGTCCTCTGTTTCACCAGCTCATTCTCTTTCCCTTTGCAAATTATTGGACAGGCCTTTTCACTTCCTCTCTCATTCTCATTCATATAAATGCAGCAGTTAATGAGAATAGAAATGAAATGGAAAAACGCCCCTCACTGCATCCGTGACTGGTTTGCGCTTAATATTTGTGAAGTCAGGACAGGAGGTGGCTTAAATCATTCACACATTGCGCTTGTGAAAACATGCAGCTTGTCTTCCTCCATTTCGTGAGTGATTTCGTTGCATGTCGGGCGCTTTGCGAAGCGTGGGCCAGTGGACGGTAATGGCGGATCATGTTGCTCTAATGTGATGAACTTGATACCCTTAGCCCCACCACTTCCCACTCATACACACACAAATACGCATACACAATATGTAGCACTGACCCCCTGATGGACCATCTCTAGTACTTAAGTATTAGCTGTGAAACAAAGGTTGATGTTAGCTCTTATTGGAACCTCCTACCAAAATAAACTCACTTTCACTTGTCCAGTTTTTGCGACGTGCCATTTTATTATAGCCAAGAACTGATAGCGATTTCTTTGTTCTTCAGTAATTTGCAAGAGCATGAAGGGGAAGGTAGTGATTAACCATGATATTTAAAACATTTAACATTGTTGTGTTAATACTACAGGTAGGATAATATCTTAAATAATCCAGTGGCAATAACTATATGGGGTGTGTTTCCCATACAACAACGTAACTTGCTGATTAACTACCAGTATATTGGATAAATTAACCAACTAGTCTTGACTTTACCAATTTCTCAAAACTGTAGTAACATTGTCACACCTTCATCAACTCCATCGTTGATGTGTTTGCCATTTTGGAATGGCCAGCATGTCATCACTCAAAGTAAAAATAAAGAAGTTTTCCAAGATGCCACAACATTGCACAACCTCTGATTGTAAAAAACGTTGAGATTTAAATTCCAGAAGAAATGGGAATGTGTTGGTTTGTGTTTTTATATGTATTAACTCAATATTACAGGTTTTAAACTATGGTAACTGTAATGTGTTTGCTAATGGCTTAGTCTTGTTGTATTGCAAAACCATCAGCTGAAGTCTATTGCAGATATAGATATTCAAACATGCATACTGTATATTCTTGAGTTCTCATGGACCAGCTTTGACCATTCCAATATGGTGGACGCATTGCGTATAGAGAGTCATAGAAACAACCACTAATGAGGCATCTATTTAAATACAGTAGTCAACATTTGAAGTGGATCAAAAAAGTTCATCAAGGTTGTCCTAAGACAAGAACGCATTTTGGTTTTAGGTTTTAGGACAACTTTGATGAAAGGTTTTGATCCACTTCAAATGTTGACTAGTGTATATATCTATAGTTTAAACAATATAGGACTGTTGTTAATGACATCATGCGCATGTGGTGGAGTGATGATAACTACTAATTAATTAATTTGAGATCTCAGAGAAGGTGCTGAAATTAACATGGCACCTGATGATTGCTTCACTCTTTTTTCTTGCCCGTCGTTTTGCTTTATTTGATGTTTGATTCATCACAGGTTCCCTCTTTTGTCATACTTTGCCATTTCCTTATGCATTTATGCACATGGGTACTCTTCAAAAACTATGCTGATAGTTAACATGATAAAATATGAACAGTAGATTGAAACGGACAAGAGCTGTAATTCCAAAAACATAAGTGTGTGATGCTGTTTGTGAAAAACTATGGTTTCAGTATGTTGGTTACGACGGAACTTACGACCATAGTTAGATAAAGACATGCAAAAAAATTAGTTTGTCAGTGTTTGTTTTTTGGATTCCATAAAAAGATGCTGTGTTAGACACCTCATTCTGCAGTAATTGCTGATCAACAGTAAGTTCTTTATATATACTTTTTGTACAGTTATGGTTATAAACTCTCTCTTCACTTTCCTACATTACTAAAAACTCGAAAACACAAAATAAACTAAGTTAAAGATGAATTTAACTTATTGCTTTTTTTTGTTTTTTTGTTTTTCAAAATTTTTATATTTAAAGGGATAGTTCTCTCAAAAATGAAAATTCTGTCATTAATTACTCACCCTCATGTCGTTCCAAACTCATAAGTCCTTCGTTCATTATCGGAACACAAATTAAGATATTTTTTGTGCGCAAAGAAAAAAATAACGACTTCATTCAACAATTCTTCTCCTCCAAATCATGTCTTCTGCCATTATCGAGAGTACCTCTGGATGTAAACAACGCATGCGCGTGCTGCTGCTTACTATACATTGAACATGCATGCACTGCGTTGTGGTACTCTCCATAATGGCGGAATATGTGATTTCAATTATTGAATAAAGTAATTATTTTTGTTTTCTATGCGCATAAAAAGTGTTCTCGTAGCTTCGTAAAATTGCGGTTGAACCACTGATGTCACATGGACTGTTTTACCGATGTCCTTACTACGTTTCTGTGCCTGGGAACATTTCAATTGCATTGCTGTCTATGCAGGGTCAGAGAGCTCTCGGATTTCATCAAAAATATCTTAATTTGTGTTCCGAAGATGAACAAAGGTCTTACGGGTATGGAACGACATGAAGGTGAGTAATTAAGGACAGAATTTTCATTATTGTATGGAAGGATTTTCTGGGCTATTTTCAAATAGAATTGCAAATTGTATTTTCAATTGCGTTTTCCATATGTGGACGCATAAATTGTGACATAATCCAAATTACCGTTTGCATTTTCGCTTTCGCAAACGCACAGTGACTGCCACATTTCAAATGAAAAAGCAAAGGCTATTTGCAACTGTATTTCCCATGTCTTACGAGTTATGAGCCTGTCATATTTAAATAGCAATATTAATTTCCACGTCTGGTTTTTCACTCTCTGCGCCGCGCATATAACCTGCCAGAACTCAAATGGAATCGCAATTCCTTTTGCATTTGAATTTCCGATGTCTACACTGAAAGCTGTCAATCAATGTGAAAGGTGGGACTAAACTAGGGGGCGTGTTTGTTTTTTGTTTTCTTTCTTGTTTTCACGAGAAAACAAGAAAGAAAAAATGATAATATGAATGGCCGCTTAGAACTTCCATACTATTAAAGATTAAAAGAAAGGAATAAAATGTACTGTAATGTGTAGAATTGCACTGTCTGTTTTCTCACTTGCATCAATCAGAGTGTAAACAGTGAGAGATGTTGAGACAGGTGAAAAGCGTTTGGGTAATAGTGAATTTTGACCTATTGTGCGTACCGTTTGTGGCTCTGTTATCAGGGGATAATCGCTGTATTTGGGGTAAAAAAGACAGAATTATGTATTGTGCCAAGAAGGTTGCACAGTCTGTTCGTTCACACAGGCACGAACTGATTGGCAGCTGCCTTTATCGGAGGCTTTACCGATTACCTCCATTGATCAAAGCATTCGGCACGGTCATCTGTGAGTGACGTCACCCCCCAAAACAAACACGCCCCCTAGTTTAGTCCCGCCCCTCATATTGATTGACAGCTTTCAGTGTAGACATCGGAAATTCAAATGCAAAAGGAATTGCGATTCCATTTAAGTTTTGGCAGGTTATATGCGCGGTGCAGACAGAGTGAAAAAGCAAATGCGGTAATTAATATTGCTATTTCAATATGACAGGCTCATAACTCATAAGACATGGGAAATACAGTTGCAAATAGACTTTGCGATTTCATTTGAAATGTGGCAGTCACTGTGCGTTTGCGAAAGCGAAAATGCAAACGGTAATGCAAGATTTGCAATTGCATTTGGATTATGTCACAATTTATGCGTCCACATATGGAAAACACAATTGAAAATACAATTTGCAATTCTATTTGAAAATAGTTCTGAAAATCCTTCCATATTTTTGGGTGAACTATCCATTTAATGCAGTAATATCATTACTGTATTGCATAATCATGTAGAAAAAATCTGATATTGTAGCAGAGCCAGTACTGATGTATAGAAATATTTCACTTGAATATAAAAATTCTGCCATTATTTGCTTGTCCTCATGTCATTTCATAGCCCTGTGACTTTTTTCTGTGGAACACAAAAGAAGATATTTTGAAGAATATCCTGGCAACTCTATTTCATACAATGAAAGTAAATGGTATGGATGCTGTCAAGCTCCAGAATGACAAAATATGACTGCTGCACTGTGTTCCAAGTCATATGATGTTTGTGAGGACTGGACCACTGAAAATCTTTCTCTCTGAAGCTTTTAAATCAATTGTGCTGTTGTTAGATATGTCGCATCAGGTTTAAGGTAAATTATGACAATTTTCGTTCTTCGGTGAACTATTCCTTTGAGTACTTTTCTGTCTTTAACAACCATGCAACACACATATCCATTCCGGCATTATGAGCATTGCCAAGTGAGTCTGAGGAAGTGAATAGCTCTTCGTCATTTTCAGTGCAGCATTAGTAACTCATTTTTCTCAGTCACTGAATCATCGGAGGGTTGATATCAAATATCTTACATTCACTGATGATAACGAATTAACTTCAGGGTTACTGCTAAGGGGACCACACACTGAAGCAGCCTCATTGTGTCTGGATAGCCTCTATCTGTAGGCCCACCCAGTAGCTTATGGTGTGTTGAACAGAGGCCTCCTCCACAACGCTCCTCGACGGAGCTGCTTTTCATTATGTCCGGAGGATATGGCCGACTCCGCTCTTCTGGATCCAAAAGAGCAGGAGCACTGGTACCCCCTAAACACTAACACACCAGAGGGTAACATAAGCCCAGCTGAGACCCCCTCCAGAAACCTGAGCCCTTGGGCCAGTCGCCCGCCACTGCCACACTCACACTGTAGCTGTTCATAAATCACTCAGAGCTCAGTTCTGCAACCACCTCTCTCTCTCTCTTTCTCTCTCTCAATCTCTATTCTGTCCTTGTGCCAACTCTGGCGCTCCAGAGGGACAGCTGGAGGGAAGCATAGTGTCCCTGAACAACAACACGGAAATCTGTGCAGGACCACTGGAGGATGATGGGTAATTGCCATTGGGCAATATGAATGCTTGAGTAATTTGTTGAAATTGGTAGAAGTACAGGGCACAGGTATATGTGTGAAAGTCATTTACAAGCAGGTGTTGTCAGGACACTAAGCTTGTGTCTGACTTTTCAATTAATTTTCCGCTGGAAATTTGGTTGTTGTTGTTTTTTTTTTGTTTTGTTTTTTTTGTATCATTATTAACATTCACCATATGGTGAGCTAATGTGGAATGGAAATTTTGGTAATTTGTTTGCAGTTGATGTGTCTTTAGTTTTGTCATAATATACATTGTTAATCTGGTAATACTTTACAGTAAGGTTTCATTTGTTTAATGTTACTTAATGGATTATTAGAAACGATCACTTTACAGCATTTATTATTCTAGGTTAATTTTAATTATATATTGTTACATAAATATGCATATACATCTTTAACTTTTAAACTTGTATTACCATTATTTTATGAACAAACATGAATTAATAATAAGCTATAGTATATTTATAAATGAACCCAGATTAATAAATGATGTAAAAAAGTATTGTTAAAGGGATTGTTCACCCAAAAATGAAAATTCTGTCGTTAATTACTCACCCTCATGTCGTTCCAAACCCGTAAGATCTTCGTTCATGAGAGTACCACAACACTTATGCATGCATTCCTCTGCTTGCAAACAAGGCGCAGCGCATTCGGGTTCTACATGAGAACGCCAGCTCCTGCATCAGCAGCGCCACACACATGCGTTGTGATACTGTCGTGAATGCACGTCAAAGACTGACACGGAAGTTGTTGAATAAAGTCATTATTTTTGTTTTGCTTGCGCACAAAGAGTATTCTCGTAGCTTCATAGAATTAAGGTTGAACCACTGATGTCACATGGACTGTTTTAACAATGTCTTACTATTTTTCTGGGCTTTGAATGTGGTAATTGTGTTGCTGTCTATGCAGGGTCAGAAATCTCTCGGATTTTATCAAAAATATCTTAATTTGTGTTCCTAAGATGAACAAAGGTCTTATGGGTTTGGAACGACATGAGAGTAATTAATGACAGAATTTTCAGTTTTGGGTGAACTATTCCTTTAATAGTTAATAAAATTTTTTGTTGTTAAAAGTATTGTGAACAGCTAATATATTATTAATGTTAACAAATTGAACCTTATTATAAAGTGTTACCAATTATATAGTATGTATTATATAGTGTATACTATGTGGATACCAGGAAGACTATGGACCATTTTGTTGAAGCTAAAAGGCATTCAAATAAAGATTTTTTTTTCTTTTATTTAGCAAGAGGATGCATCAAAAATCACAGTAAAGACTTTTTATGCATTGTTTATTTCAAATAAATGCTGTTCTTTTGAACTTCCTATTCATCAAAGAATCCTAAAAAAAATTTATCACACGTTCCACAAAAAAATAATAAATAAAATAAAATAATTCAAAATTGCTTATTTGGTGCTCAAGAAACATTTATTATTATTAACATATTAGAATCATTTGAGGACATAATGACCGACAGTTCATCTTAATGCTTTAAAGAAATAAATTACATTTTAAAATATATAGAAAAAGTTAAATTGTAATAATATTTGACAGTATTAGTGTTTTTACTGTATTTTCGATCAAATAAATGCAGCCATGGTGAGCATAAGAGACTTATTTCATAAACATTACAAAATTCTTACCATTTGACCATTAGTGCTGTTCTTGCTGTGGAGGCTACAGAACATCCAATGTCACTTCAATGTCTCGGTTCTGCGGTTCTTTCATCGAGTCTTTTTCTTGAGAGACAAGCTGGAATTCATCCGCAGTGTGTGTGTGCGTGCATGTCTGTTACTCTTTGGATTTTCATCACCTCATAACTCAAAGGCCCAACAGAGTCTATGATTATTTTTTTTGTTTCACTAGATCTAGTTCTGCTCTAGAACTTTCAGATGTTTCACTGTGAGCATGAAAGGCTGCTTATGGCATTGCACTTCTGTGTTTATAGCTCAGTATTGAAAATGTATGGATTTGGGTTTGTTCTTAGAAGGTTTGCCTCTTAGAAAACTTTGATGCAGAACTCTTCCAACAGTGTTTGTATAATTATGATAACTTGAGTCATGCAGCTTGTTGAAGCATGTTGTTACTTTTCACCTGTTAAACTATAAAACGCCACCTGAGCCATATTCTTAATAAATGTGTGGATTATGCACAATATATTCGTACATATGAATTTCTCTCTAAAATGATGAAGGATCTGTGTCTTGTCAATATTTGGACACACACAGTTTAAAATTACACTCTACCAGCATCTGTCCTGTCAAGCGTACACTTTTTCAGGAGGGTGAGTCGAGGAGGAGCAATGATCAGTATGTAAGCGTATTAGTGCTGTGTATCTGTTTGCGAGCTCGGACAGTGTGAAATTGTCTGGATACATACAATAGAGCGAGTGTGGGTAGATTTGCCTGTCACTGTTGCTGTCAAACCCTCTGTCTGCAGCAGGAAATGGGTGGGGCTTGAACCCACCTGCCCTGTCAGTCACACATAGGACAGCTGCGCTGGCGTCAGGGTGTCACGGCGACGGCCATCCATCAGCAAGCTGTCTCAGCAGGTTTGCCCCCTCCTGTTGCCAAAACTCACATTCCAGTAATGCCCAGGACCCCAGCATTCCACAGCCACCTCTGGACAGCTTGACCCACTGATACAGGCTTGTTGCACACTCCAGGACATGTGTGTGTCCCCGTAGAGGTTATATTACTCATTTGCACTGTGCTCTGATGAGAGAACAGTATTTAGGCACTAACTTTATGATTTTATAAGGCAAACTGAGGAATTATGGACTGACCTTTTATCAGTATGTTATGTTTACATTTAATGCAACTTCCAAATATATAATGTTGTGATGCCTAAATTCACTTTATTCCATTTAGAATTTTATTTTTTTAGCTAAATAGTATAGAATTTAGATTTTTGACCATTTATCAGTTATTGCCTATAATACAAAAATAATAATTGGTTTATTGGTATCAGCCAGAATTTTAATGTGGGAACATTTCTTATGATTGTGATTTTTTTTTTTTTTCAAATGATTCCACATATAAAAATTTGGAATTTTAATTTTTTTTTTTTTATTTACATGCTATGGTTATTTTTCAGTTTTCTATTTTCATGAAAAAATTGAATTTTAATCCAATTATTCGTAATTGTATTTATTTTGCAAGCATACATAGGACAAAACATTACAGACAAATGTCATGCTGTCTGAAAATGTTTGGCACTCTAAATTTTAAATCCTTGTTTTACTAATTGCAAAATGAAATTATTAATGAATTTGCAAAACAATAGGGGCCAAGAATGCTGCACTTGTCTTTTCACTTAGTCAACGGTGACTACACTTTTAACTGTTTTAATGACATAGCCTAGTTAATTAATGAATTAATTTATTTAAAAATTAATTATTTTGGTTTTAATTAACTTATGCATATTAAATTTAGCTACACATTATTCCAGGTTCTTCAAGCAGGCATTTTAGTGATGGTTATGAGCAGAACTGTGGTTTGATCTGTTAAGGTGGCAAAGTAGTAATAAGAAGATGTACTAATGAAGCAGAGCGGGATTTACAAGCCTGTTTCCACCTCACTGATTGGAGTGTTTTTGAAGCTGCTGCCACTGATCTGGACGAGCTCACAGAGACTGTGACATCATATATCAGTTTCTGTGAGGATATGTGCATTCCTACCAGGGAGCTGTTTCATAAAACAAATTTACCAATTAAGCCAGGTTTATTTCAGTTAGTCTGACTTATTGTCAGTTGATTTGGTTCAAAATAAGTCAGACTAAGTGAAATAAGCCTGGCTTATTTGGTAAACTTGTTTTATGAAACAGGCCCCAGGTCTCCTTTAACCTACAACAACGACAAACCATGGTTCACTGCAAGACTCAGACAGCTCCATCAGGCTAAAGATGCTCGCAGGAATGGGGACAGATTCTTGTATAAACAGGCCAAATATACACTGGAAAAGGAGATCAGAGTGGCAAAGAGGAATTATTCTGGAAAGCTAAGGAACCGATTCTCTTCCAGTGATCCTGCTTCAGTGTGGAAAACTCTGAAAGATATCACCAATTACAAGACACCATCCCCAACATCACTGTGGAGAATCAACAACTGGCAGACAATCTGAATGAGTTTTATTGCAGGTTTGAAAAAACACCATTCACACCTCCTGCAACCCCCCTCCTGCACTGCAGATCAGTGAAGATGATGTGCATCAGGTCTTCAGAAAGATCAAGAGAAGGTAGCCACTAGGACCAGTCAGTGTGACACCAGCCTGTCTGAAAACCTGTGCTGACCAGCTGGCCCCAATCTTCACACAGATCTTCAACAGATCACTGGAGCTGTGCGAAGTCCCCTCATGCTTCAAACGCTTCATCTCAAAGAAACCCAAAATTACTGGACTTAATGACTACAGACCTGTGGCTCTAACGTCTGTGGCCATGAAATCATTTGAAAGACTAGTTTTGGCTTATCTGAAGGACATCACTGTACCCCCTGCAGTTTGCCTACACAGCAAACAGGTCTGTGGATGATGCAGTCAACATGGGACTGCACTAGATCCTTCAACATCTTGACAGACCAGGGACTTATGTGAGGATCCTGTTTGTAGACTTCAGCTCCGCTTTTAACACCATCATCCTATCACTCTTCCAGCCCAAATTAACTCAGCTATCCATCCCCAGTGGATCAACAGCTTCCTGACAGACAGGCAGCTGCAAGTAAAGTTTGGAAAATTCTCATCCAGCACCCGTACGATCAACACTGGCGCCCCCCAGGGTTGCGTCCTCTCCCCACTGCTCTTCTCCCTCTACACGAATGACTGCACATCTAAAGACCCCTCTGTCAAGCTCCTGAAGTTTGCAGATGACACCACAGTCATCGGCCTCATTCAGGACGGTGACGAGTCTGACTACAGACAAGAGGTTAAGGAGCTGGCTGTCTGGTGCAGTCTTAACAACCTGGAGCTTAACATGCTCAAAATTGTGGAGATGATGGTGGACTTCAGGAGAAACCCCCCTTCTCTCCCCCCACTCACCATCATGAACAGCACTGTGACTGCAGTGGAGTCATTCAGATTCCTGGGCACCACAATTTCTCAGGACCTGAAGTGGGACAATCACATTGAGTCCATTGTGAGAAAGGCCCAGCAGAGGTTGTACTTCCTTCGCCAGCTGAGGAAGTTCAACCTGCCACAGGAGCTGCTGAAACAGTTCTACTCCGCCATCACTGAATCCATCCTCTGCACGTCAATAACTATCTGGTTCAGTTCAGCTACCAAATCAGACCTCGGAAGACTACAGAGGGTAGTCCGGACTGCTGAGCGAACTGTACTTATCCAGAGTGAGCAAAAGGGGTGGCAAAATCACTCTGGACCCTTCACATTCAGCACACTCCCTCTTTGAACTGTTGCCGTCTGATCGACACTGCAGAGCTCTGAGCACCAGAACGGTCAGGCACAGGAACAGTTTCTTCCCTTAGGCAATCCATCTCATGAACACTTGACAATAAACGTGGAACACACAACACTATTTTACATTATTTATTTAACACACACATACTTATTTACACTTCAAATTTGCACATATCATACCTGTACATACATAATTGTCTATATTATATATTGTGTTTTTGCTATTTTGTACATTGTCTATTTTGTATATTTGTATATTATTCTTTTTATTATCTGTGTCCTGTCGCTGTCATTCTGTTGCACTGTGGAGCTTCTGTCACTATTACAGATTCCTCGTATGTGTAAACATACCTGGCAATAAAGCTCATTCTCATTCTCTCTCTCTCTCTCATAATTATCAAAGGTTATTATTGAGGGGTATTTATGGTCTGTCGTGAAGAAATACAGTATATGGGTTTCTTTTGAACCACAGATAAAATCTGTTTCAAAATCAGCTTTCAGTATTTGAACTTTTAGTACTGGCTGTAGAGTTACAGGTTTTTGAATAAACACACCCCCCAAACTAAGAACAAAACTCTAAGCTCTGAGAAATGTGGCATTAAAAATGGAACGAAATGCCATATACAGTGCCACTTGAAAGTTTGTGAACCCCTTGCAGAATCTGTGAAAATGTGAGTAATTTTTACAAAATAAGATAGATCATACAAAATGCATGCTATTTTTTATTTAGTACTGTCCTGAGTAAGATATTTTACATAAAAAAAGTTTACATTTAGTCCACAAGACAAAAAAATAGCTGAAATTATTAAAATAACCCCATGCAAAAGTTTGTGAAACGTTGGTTCTTAATACTGTGTGTGGTTACCTGGATGATCCACAACTGTTTTTTGTTTTGTGATGGTTGTTCATGAGTCCCTTGTTTGTTCTGAACAGTTAAACTGAGCACTGTTCTTCAGAAAAATCCTCCATGTCCTGTGGAATCTTCAGGTTTCCAGCATCTTTTGCATATCTGAACCCTTTCCAGCAGTGATTGTATGATTTTGAGATCCATCTTTTCACACTGACAATTGAGGGACTCAAACACAACTATTAAAAAAGGTTCAAACGTTCACTGATGCGCCAGAAGGGAACATGATGCATTAAGAGCTGGGGGGTGAAAACTTTTTGAATTTGAAGATCAAGGTAAATTGTACTTTATTTGTTTTCCGGAAAACATGCAAGTATCTTCTGTTGCTTCTGAAGGGCAGTACTAAATGGAAAAAAATTATATTTTTACAAAATAAGAAAAATTTGGACATCTTCATCCTGTTCAAAAGTTTTCACCCCCTGGCTCTTAATGCATTGTGTTTCCTTCTGGAGCATCAGTGAATGTTTGAACCTTTTTTAATAGTTGTGTTTGAGTCCCTCAATTGTCCTCAGTGTGAAAAGATGGATCTCAAAATCATACCGTCACTGCTGGAAAGGGTTCAAATATTCAAAAGATGCTGGAAACCTGAAGATTCCGCAGGACATGGAGGATATTTCTGAAGAACAGTGCTCAGTTTAACTGTTCAGAACAAACAAGGGATTCATGAACAACCATCACAAAACAAAAAACAGTCGTGGATCATCCAGGTAACCACACACAGTATTAAGAACCAACGGTTCACAAACTTCTGCATGGGGTTATTTTAATAATTTCAGCTTTTTTTTTTTTTTTTTTTTGTCTTGTGGACTAAATGTAAACATCTTTTATGTAAAATATCTTACTCAGGACAGTACTAATTAAAAAAATAACATGCATTTTGTATGATCTCTCTTATTTTGTTAAAATTACTCACATTTTCACAGATTCTGAAAAGGGTTCACAAACTTTCAAGTGGCACTGTATAAGTTCCAAAACCATAGTTTTGTCAATTTAATGCTAAAGCACTAATCTGGACAGCTCTTTTTTGAGGTATCAGGAAAACCTAGGAGGTTTTTTTTTATTAATTTTTTTTTTTTTTACCTGCAATTTCAGTGCAACGCAAACAAAATCAAATACATTATTTGCCTAAAGATTCCCACCCATACATATGCTGTGTATTTTTATGCATTTTTTCAATTTGTAGTATATGTCCCTAACAGACCTACTATGTAGCACAATATAAAGCTGAAGATTAACCACTGTCTCAGTGTTACAGTTCATGATCACATCATGAATATAAAGGCTCATCCTGAGCTTATGGCCTGTGCCAAGTAATAGGCCATGTCTGGATCTTTTTTGCTGGCTGTGTTTGCTCTGTGTTCCTGCTTCACTGCTCAAGCCTCAGCACTAACCTTTTCCTTTTATGTATGGCGCTCACAAGGCGGTTAGATTTATGGAGGGAGACAGAGTCTTCATCTCTGGGACTCTAGAAATCAAGATTTAGGGCATAATTAGTCTCACCTCCCCTCCCCTATCTACCTCCTCTCCCAGTCTTTGCTCTCCTCCACTCTGTGTGTCGGCCTTCAGGCTCCTCACTGGTGTCGGGGGAGTTCCTCCACGTGCACTGGGCTTTTGAGAAAGGCTATTAAAAAGCCATTCATTAAGACACCACCTCCCATGGTCAAAACAGACCTCACTGCCTTAACACAGCATCTGAAAGTGTATGTGTTTGCATGTGGAGTGTTTCTGATTAAGATTGAAAAGTTTACATAAGGTTTTATATGAAATGTCGTTAAAAATTTAATTTCTTCACTTGTCAAGGCAGTAATTGTATGTTCTTGCTCTCTTCATTTAGGTTCTTGTCTCAAATAGGGGGCAGTTTGGATCAGATGGGCAGCGCTGCGCTCAGGCAGAGTATTGAGAGCAGTGTTAAGAGCAGAGGTCTAGATGTCTTGGCCAAATCTCTGGACACCACACCTGAGACTCTTCAGCTCATTGTGGATGGACTCACTCAGCCACCTGGCTTTGACATTCGTCAGGGTAAGTGTCTATCTATGATGTACCCACACTTTCCTCTTCATAAAGGACAGTATAAACTTTGTGTCTGAAGATTTATGCAGGCCTCATCGATAAAGATTGCTCACTGACCTGAGCCACTTAACTCTGTCACTTTCCCTTTTTGGGCCAGTGCTGTTCCCACAATCATATTCCTTGATTTTGTACATTCATTTTCTTGACAACTGCTTATTATGTTCAAGTTCTTACATCATCATTGTTCAGCAGAAGTGTTTATAGATTTATGGAGTTACATTATAGCTGTGATTTCCAGCTTGATGCAAATTACAAAAGAAAAATACATTTCTAAAAATTAAAAATGTATAATTTTTTTGTGTTGGTTCCAGTGAAAATCATAACTACTGACTCACAACTACTGTTGACGAGCCCTTTTTTGATTCATCAAATGGATCATTCACCCAGATTACAGACTGTTTTGCACAAGTTTAGCTGAGTGTCTGGACAGCTTTTCCAACACCTTTTCATGACAATCCATAACATTTTAAAAATTTGGCGTATGTGTTGCGAAGTTGTATTATATTGATTTGTACGTTTTCTTTTGTACGAGCTGAAATCATTGAACGCAAACCATCTTTTAGCATTAAAAAATACTGTCAGGATTTATTGAAGACATGCAGTGCAAAATTAGCACTGAAAAGGTGTGGATTTTTGTGGCTGAACATATTGCATATGTATTTGTAGGAGTTTCTCTTTCAGACACAAAATTTATGAGAGGAGAGTTTTTAAATTGATTCATGTAACGCTAAGGTTTGCTGTAGTCAATCAAATAAGCATGTCTTAACCCACTTTGCGCTTCACATGGCTGTGATTGTTGCTGCCAGGTGGAGGCACTGCAGAGAACAGAGAGCGCGTGTAGGAGAGAATTTTTTCCACCGGTAGTGATTTATTTTGAATACCAGAGGAAGGCATTATCTGAACATGTCCTTATGCTAATTTGCGCTGCTCTTGGTAGACTGCGTTGGTCATTATGGAAATGAGATGTTGCATCTGTGTTCAAAGGGTTAGTTTACCCCAAAATTAAAATTCTGTCATTAATTACTCACCCTCATGTCATTCCAAACCCGTAAGACCTTTGTTCATCTTTGGAACAAAAAATAAGATATTTTTGATTAAATTTAAGAGCTGGCTTGTGCATTAGCAGCACCAGATGCTTGCGTCGTGGTACTCTTGTGAATGCGTGTTGAAAACTGACACGGAAGAGAAGAAATTGTTGAATGAAGTCGTTATTTTTGTTTTCTTTGCACACAAAAAGTATTCTTGTAGCTTCATAGAATTAAGGTTGAACCACTGATGTCACATGATGTCACATGGACGATGTCTTACTATCTTTCTGGGCTTTGAATGTGGTAGTTGCGTTGCTGTCTATGCAGGGTCAGAAAGCTCTCGGATTTAATCAAAAATATCTTAATTTGTGTTCCGAAGATGAACAAAGGTCTTACAGGTTTGGAATAACATGAGGGTGAGTAATTAATGACAGAATTTAAATTTCTGGGTGAACTAACCCTTTAAGTTGAACATTGTCAGTAGATCACCTGCAGAACTTTCCACTCGCATTGGTGTTTTTTTGGAATTGCGCTCTCTTGCTAATTTGCCTTGTTTAGTAAATCTGGCCCAAAGTTGACAACTCAAAAAGTTGTTTTCTCATGAGGTTGGATTGACTTTTCCATTCAATGGAAGTGGATGGTGACCATTAGCTTTTGAGCTGTTATGCTCAAAAAGGATGAAAAGGCACCCTAGTTGCATAATAAAACGCCAAATCATACACTGTATTTAAAGTCAGTACAGTGGCTTTGGGTGAGGAAAAGATTGAGGTTCAAGTTATTATGCACAGATAATCTTGCTCGATGGCTTTTGGAGATTCATTAAATGGAAACGAGGAGCTAGGACATGGTCCTATAAATATCTCCTTTCGTATTCCACCAAAGAACGTAGATCATACAGATTTGTTAGGCGGCTAAGTAAATGCAAAATTTTCATTTTGTGTTGCTTTAATAGGCACAATAGACATGTAGGATAACTACACAATATAGACAGGCTAATGCAAACTAAGTGCATGGACGTTTTAAATTTTCTATAATGTGGTTCGGATTGTAGCCTGTGGCTAGGTTTTGAATTCAGTTTAGCACAGCACAAACCAAAGTATCAAAGTTCTTTCTCAACATGGCCGCTGTGCAGATCATAGACAATCCTGGCATCTCATACTCTTTTTCTCCCTCCCATCTAACAATTCTCCTCCCGTCTCCCCTGAGTCCGTCTCTTGTCTATGAGATGACTGGGCGGCACTCCAGGCTTTTGAAGTCTTGCCGCGTAATTTGGGGGAAGACCCGCATTATTAAAGCAGACCTGCCGACAGATATATCATTAATGAGAGAGAAAGCTGTGTAAAGAGGAAAGGAGAGTAGCCTTGATCCCAGCGCTAAAATCCCCCAGTGACTCTCCGAGTGAATAAAAACGACCAAACAACAAATGCCTCTTCTGGTTTGAATGTTAAGTTCAGACATCTGAGAAGACATTGTTTTCCTTCTGCGGGTGTTGATAGTAAATGTTATGTTTCATTAAAGGTGACAGGATTATAATTGAGATGAATGTCTTAACGTGTTTTCAGGGTTGGGGAGCAGAGTTCATTATATGCAGAGAAAGATTTTCTTTGGGAACGGGAGGGTTTTTTTTTTCCACACTTGCAAAGATTATGACAATGCTCGTTGAAGTTGAATTAAGACTCTTGTGGAGGAAAACCTCTATTTGTAGGTCTTTTAGAAATAAGTTAATCTGAAAATGCCACAAAACATTGCACATCTGAATAAAGTGTTTTTAAACATCATTGATCAAGATCATTAGCAGAGATGGTCGCAGACGATGAGATGTCACCTTGTCAGTGTCGTGCACTAGACAGGACACTAGATTTCTCATCAAAAGGCTGCAAGCTCATTTCCCCTGGTTGGAAGCCTGATGGGTTCTGCTCTGTAGCCAGCTGTATAAATAACTGCCATGTGAGCAGTGCTCTAGGTAAGGTGTCCCGGATAAGAATAATCAGAGATGAATGTTTCCTGGACTGCAGAGCCTGCTGAGAGGCCATGTTTATGTAAAAAGCACCTCCCAAAGAAAATCACTCCAAAAAAACAGACAAAATGGACTCGGAAAGAAGAGGTTTGAGAGGCCTGGTAATTCTATTTGTTTTAAACCATTAACTGAAGCTTGTTTCTAATGTCTAGCTTTGGAGTTCTTGGATCAATTTGGAGGACGGTGCTCAAGACTTGAAGGGAAGGAGGCTAATGTCAGTCTTAGTCACTGGAAAAAGACAAAATCTGTTTAAACATTCTATCTTTCCTTCTTTCCATCTTTGTTTCTAATGGTGCGGTCACATTTACCATTGCTTGGCGAAATTTCGCAAATTCCACTAATTTCAATAGGAGTCCAAGCGTTTGCGTGTTTTGCATGAGGGCGAAAAAGTTCCCCACACGAATTCATCATAAATGACAATGTAAAATTGTTTGCCCATGAAATTTCACTAATATGACTGTACCTTTACCCTAATTATTTTCTTTTTTATTGTCCTCAATAGATTTTGAGCAGGCAGATTTCAAGCGGGAAATTGTGTCCATGAATGACCTACACGATGGAATGGTGGTAACAGGCCGTGTAACAAACACTGCTTTATTTGGAGCCTTTGTGGACATTGGAGTCGGACGTTCTGGTCTCATCCCAAAGCATTTCATCACTCCGGATAAGCTTCCTGTTGACCAGCGGCAAAGAAGCCTAGCTCTCGGTCCAGGTGAGCGGGTAGAGGTACGGGTCATAAATGTGGATCTTCAGAGGAATCGGATCACTCTGGACCTCATTAGAGTTCTTAGATAGAAACTATTCATTGAAGGTTTGCTGTAGTCAAGTCTAGTTTTCAACTCTGCATTCGTGTCACATGTAAAAAAAAGTTCATATCTTTTGTTCTTGTTCAAAGATACAGTTTTTGTTCTGTTCTACATTTGACCTGCTGTTACTGTAGTTTTCAAAACTTCAATAAAATAGATATCTTGCTCCGTGAAACCTGACAGGATTATAATTGAAATGAATGTCTTCATCAAAATATGATGATTCTTGTTGCAAGTGATGCTCTTCCTAAAATATCGTCAGTTACATATTCTCAGAAAATTATTAAAATACCATCTGGAGAATATTTACTTAATTTAGGCATATTAATATGACAGTTGTTAAGTTGGTAAAAATAATTGAGTTAAACGTGAAGTTAACTGTCCTTAAAATACAGTTTTTGTTGATTATAAAAATACAATCTTTTTTTCACTCCCTTTCATACCTTTGCAACCTCCAATTTAAAAACTTGTGGTATAATTAATGGTTGCAATTATATGCAAAACTGAATGCAGTTAATAATAATACTTAAATAAGAAACTTGTTCTTTTTACATACGTATTGTTGTTTTGTTCTGTGTTTCTGTGACCCAGTGTTACTGTAGTTTTATTCCAGTACAGCATAATTATGATGCCTAAAGAGGGCGTTTTCTGGATGCTGTTGCTATGGACCACTCAGGATGCAGTCGCAGATGTTACGCTACCAAACTCAGGCCTGTTTGATTGACAGCCACTTATCAGGCAAAGAATGGGGGGCTTCTAAAAGCAGCTGCCACACTGCAATATGACTAGAGGCCGTGGGGAAAAAACGAAACCTAATTATCCTAGACTAGCCACGTGCTAATGAGCCACTTCAAAATTAATCCCACGCTCCCTCGTCTCTATTATCTAATCTGTTTGTGTTTATATGACACAAATTAAAAAAATGGATAAATAAGAAACCTGAGGTGCCCTGAGCACTTAAAACAAACCACAGGGACTGAATTCCAAATGAGTGTGTGATATTTGCATTGGGGACGTTGCTTTGTATTACAGAGAAGTTTCATCAGAACTCAGCTGCAGCGGAAGGATTGAAGTTTCATTGTATGATCAGGTGTGGTGGATTTTACATTGTTTTTATTCAATAATTCTGCAGTAATAAGCCACAATTCTTTTTTTTTTTCACTATCATTTGTTGACTCAAGCTGCTAAAATAATTGTTTAGATGGATGGTATCTCTTTTTCCATATCTTAATTCTTTTAATGTCTTAATGTCAATTAGTAAACATTTTTGTCTCTCTTTTTGTCTGAAGCCTTTGTGAGCATAAGAGCCTCCTTTAAAAAACATAAAAAATCATGTGTTATCAAACTGATCTGTTATTTGTTATCTGGACACAAAGATGCTTTGCTCTGCTGTTGAAGGGGTCTCACCAAGAAAGGCAGAGGGTAGAACAGCTGGTCTTTACCACTGACTATATGGCCATGTGTGTGCAACTCTTATCTTATTTACAGACTTCACCAGACCATTTTCTGGGATTTTATCAGAACTGCATGTCCTAAAGTCAGATAAAGAACACGTGTGGATTTATGTGCATGTGCTGCATTTTATTTGTTAAAACATTTCTCAATCTTTCCCATTACATGTTTTTTCATTAGCTGAATTAAGAAAAGCACATGGCTTAGATGTGATTTAAACATCTGGTCCAACCACGCAATGTCTTTGGCGATGATTATATGTGGAGAATGGGTTTTGAAACTGACAGTTTATGATGTGATGAATGCAGAAACCCAGGGCAGAGTACCACTGTACCAAACCCACATACATACTGGAAAATTTTGGAAATTTACAGTTGTGTTTAAATGCGGGAGTGAATCCTCCAAATCACTGGTTCTCCACCAGGGAGCCAGGGCCCACTAGAGGGCCTCAGTAAGTATGTTTAATTGGGCCTCAAGATGGCTTAAAATGAGACAAAACAACCTTTAACAAAAGCTAAAACAATTAAAAATCAAGATATTACTTATTGACTGTTTTTCATTGAAGAACCAGGATTCTTGGAACAAGAAGTCTCGGAAAACGTAAATATATGAGAAATTGTAAAAGTGTGATTTCTAGACCTTGCAAAACTCATGGAAATGGAAAAGAAAAGTCACGGGGTCTTTGAATATTGTTGTGGACAATGGGTGGCTTTGGAGTAAATAAGGTTGAGAATCGCTGCTCTAAATTATCGTTTAGAGTGTGAACAGAATTCTGTAGACACTCCTGAAACTGTAGTGATTGACATATGATTACCATACCAACTTAGTGTCTGTGAACTTGCTTTGCTTTTTGGCGTCTGCTATTTTTGAGGAAAGAAATGTTAGCAACCATTGACTTTAATGTCTGATTGAACACTGAACTTACTAAACTTTGTGCTTGGATTTAAGGGATTCTAGACCCCATTTACTAATTGTCCACACAGGAGAATGAGGCAGATTCAAATGGACGTGTCAAAGAGACGCACACTGTTAAACTGCATATAACAGCCCCTCCAACCAAGAGCAGAACACTTCCCTCCTTTTCAGTAAATCAAAGACACGTCCCACAACTTCCATAGCCACACACAACTTCCACACTTAAAGAGTGTTCCAACTGCACCCACTGCTGCCGTCATCAAACACAAGCAAATGAACATACCACTAATGTGCCTGGACATTGAGCTTCATGATTGAATCATTGAAAGCCTGTTCTGTACGCTTGTAAAAGCTTCGTATTATTTGTGTGGATTTCCCATGAAGCCAATATTGCGGTATGGTTGCAGTAAAATCTAATTAGCCTACCATCCTACAGAAGAAAAACACTATGAGTGGAACTGCCATTTTACTGCAAAAGTACTTTGCGTTGCCCAAGAGGAGTGAGTTTATATGTCCCTTTAGAGAGTTCAGTGTGTTCCCACTGTTAGTTTTTGCACGGGTTTCGATCACTCCGTTGGGAGAGAGAGACGATTTGTACTTGTCTAGTTTGGGAAATGAGAGTGAATGGCCATAACTTCTGGATATGGTGCCTTTCAAGGGTATTAGGTTTTAGCTTGTTAGGAGAGTTGACAGTGAAGAGTGAATGATGAATATAATATAATATAATATAATGTGGTGATATAGATACGATTTTATGTAAGATTTTATGTTTTTGAAAGTTTGCAAAACGTCTCGTATGCTAATTTATTCAATCACAAATACAGTAAAAATAGTAATATTGTGAAATATTATTACAAATTACAATACATTTTCTATTTTAAAATATTTTAAAATGTAATTTATTTTTTATGTCACATGACCCTTCAAAAATTCTAATATGCTGATTTGATGCTCAAGAACATTTTTTACTATTATCACAGTTGAAAACAGTTGTGCTGCTTTATATTATTTTCGGAATTCTATGATAAATAGAAAGAACAGCATTTATTTTAAAATATTTTTAGTAACAATGTAAAGTCTCTACTGTCACTTTTGAATATATACTGTATATAAAGAGGAAGCTTTTTTTCTTTTTTTTACTTTAAGCCTGTTTATTTGACTATGCAAATTTAAGATTGTATAGTCAGTTGCATTATTATTATTATTATTATTATTATTATTATGCATTTATTGTTGTTTTTACATCCTGTGCTTTGGTCACACAGACTATTTAACAACTTCATTCTCTCAGACCCAGTTTGTCCTCATCAGCTCTTCTCTGAATGCCTTAGGGCAGGCGAATGGCTGTTTGCATTAGGCTGCACCTTGTCAACAGAGCTTATAAAAGCTGTTGTCCCCAAATGAGAGTGATATCAAAACCTCAATGCAAGCATTGGATTAGCAGGCCCATAGGGAGCCCCTCTCTCCCCCGAGCCCCCCCCTGCCCTCCAACCCTACTGAAAGTCATCTTGCTCCCTCTTTGGCGGCCATTAGACTAACTGTGTTACCCAGCCTGCGTATCCCCTGCAGCCCCTCAGCTCATCTCCACTAAGTGGATAATGTCTTTAGACTGATTATGAGAATGAAGGATGCTATTGAGATGGGGCCCTGCAGCACTGAGTCCTTTACAGACCAAATATTTTCACAGCGGTCCAGGTGTTTCGCTCTCAGAAAGAGGAGGGCTATAACAGGGGACTCACTAACATGAATGGCACAAATGTGAGGAGAGACATTTCACTTACAATATTAACTTAAGGCTGTAGTTCACCCCAAAAATGAAATTCTACTCACTCTCAGAATGCTTGAAATATATTTTTCTGTTATTAAGCAGAAGTTCAGGCTGTTCTGTGAAAAAAAAATTATGCTGTGATTCTTCAAAAATGTGGGGGAAAAATGATTTTAGTATATATTGTATATATTTATTATATAATCTCTCTCTCTCTATATATGGTGTACATATTTATTATATAATCTATATTTATACTATTATGTTCTTTATATATTTTAAATTATATAATACTTTTTAATATATATATTACTTACGTATATAATCTTTACAATACAGTATATAAAAACAGATAAATGTGTGCATGTATAAATTTATTTTTTATATATTATAATATTTATGCTATATAATCTTTTGTATTCTAAATCTACAAATGGATGTAAAAAAAAACTACACTATTTTTTTTGTAAATTAAGTTGGAAAAATAAAAAGATTATTATTGGATTGCATTTTACAAGACAATAATTTAGTCTTTTATTTTGAAGTATAATTTAATTGTAAACTTCAAAATTTCTTGTTTAATTTAGTGTGTTGCATTTATTTGTAATTATTTGTAAAATTTAATAGCAGTTTCTAGCAGTTTTCTTTAAAAATATTTATTTATGGCATTTTGCTCTTATTAAGATAGGATTGTGTAGAGTAGACAGGAAGCGAAGTGCGCACACAACGCAACGGCAATAACTGTTGGCACACTCCCCTCTAAGCTATCAGCACCGATGTGAAAATTATTTCTACTCCAATTTTTTTCATTAAGAGTGTGTGTGTGTGTGATTTGAGTGACACAGATGTGCATACACAATAAAATGCTTGCTAAATCATTTTGAGCTGAACAATCCCTTTAACAGAAAACTGTGTCTGTCTAATGGATTAAAACTTTTTCCACCAACACAAATTGTTTAATGTTTGGTTGATTCAGTCCTTTTGGCCTTCAGTATTATTTACCAGACAGGCTCTTTCCTCCTAGTCCCACATTTCTGTGAAATCCCCCATCAGAAATGTTTGTGGACTCAGTAGACCTCTTCCTTTTCTTGGGTCATCAGTAAGGGCCCCTTGCATGCTGTGATTGACAGGCTTGAGTAGGAAGTTGTGTTTCCACTCGCCCTCACCTCACTGGTCCCCTGATATGAGAAGCCTTTATCAGTGAGACTTTCTGTAGACCTCCTGACTTTTTCACAGCTCTCATCTCATATGCATATTTCGTATCCACGGATCATATTCACCCACCGGAAGGAAAAGGGGGTACACAGGAGGGGAAAAACCCTATAATGTCCAGAGAAACATGCAATACTGTGGTCTGAAGTTGAACATACACTGTTGCGGCTATAAATTTGAAAAAAATAAGAAAATAAAATACCAACCTGATGTTTTATTGTTGTTCTAATACATCTTTGTTTATAACTTTTCCTACAATAGAGCAGATTAATGGTTATGATTTGAATCTACATTGAAGTAAACTGCACTTTTGAATCATATCTGAAAAATATGACGACAAGATTTTTACATTGTTCAAAAAGTCATTTTTTAAAAGAAATTAATACAATAAAGGCTTACAGTATAGTGTTACAATAAGATTTCTAATTCAAATACATGTTCTTTTGAACTTTCTATTAAATCAAAGAATCCTGAAAAGATAAAGTATCATGGTTTTCACAAATATTAAACAGTTTTCTGTTTTCAACATTGATAATATTAAGAAATGTTTATTTAGTAGCAAATCAGCATGATTTCTGAAGGATCATGTGACACTGAAGTACACTTTTGATCAAATAAATGTTGTCTTGGTTAGCATAAAAGACTTCGGTCACACTTTATTTAAAGGTCCAATTCTTGCTATTAACAAAGCATTAACTATGACTTTTGCATCATTAAACTCGATTTGCTGCTTATTAATAGTTAGTAAGGTAGTTGTTAAGTTCAGGTATTGAGTATGATTAGGAATGTAGAATATGGTCATGCAGAATATGTGCTTTATAAGTACTAAAAACAGACAATGTGTTAATAATAGGCATGCTAATTAGCAACTAGTTAATAGTGAGAACTGGTCCCTAAACTAAAGTGTTACCGAGACTACTTCTCACCAACCCAAACTTTTGAATTATAATGTGTTTCTTGTTACATAATAGCTTTCATCATTTACTTTTATGCGAGGTCTTAGAAGATTTATGATTTAATAATCAAGATCAAAAAGATCATGTATGTTGTTTGATATTAAATTTTTTTAATGGCCTCAGAGCATATCTGCTTTGCTCCAGACAAAATGACAATCACATACAAATTTATATTCATCATTGCATTCTAAAATGACCGTTCAAATCGCTGTCATTCAACACTTAGCAATTCTCTTAAAGACCCATTTGAGACCTCTGATTTGTGTTGATTTATTAAAGTTACCGCTATAAAATTGTGCAAGATTACTTGGTGTACTATTCAAATTACATTGTTTAATAAGTCCCCTGTAGCCAGTGAAGTTCATTGTAAGCAGTGGTAATGACAGGGGAGGACATGTCCTGACGTGTCTCTGAGCCGCTGATGGCGGCTGCCAGGACATGAGACCTGCTGAGCAATTACCTTTCATTTAGGATATTCAGCTTCTAAACAATGAGGAGTAATAATACCTTATCAATGTCAGACTGACTTGTCACATTATGACAGATTTACTGTTAAAACAATACCACTGGCGCTCGAAAGCAGACCTGCTCTGAGACGAGCCGTCTGCGCTCTACATATGGGCCGTTTCCAGCGCTGTCGCTACATCACACTGCACACTCCCATCCATGTCACACATCCACAAAACCTGTAATGCACTGTTCTCAAATGAAAATAAGTCTTAAGCATTTCTGACCGTTTAATTTTGAGTTTGAGAACCGAATGAAAGCTCTTTGACACCCATAATAAACTCCAATGTGATCCATTTTTATTGGGTTACATTTAAAACGTGATGCTGTTTTCTTAACGTTTTGGGAAGCTTTTAGAATAATTTGTTGATTTATATCTGCGAAGGACATTTTAATAAAAATACTATTTGAATTCTTAGTGTGGGTGTGTTTGTGGGTGGGTGTCGGTTTCTCTGTGCATTCATTTAGGGAAGTAGGAAGGAAGGAGGTTGTCCATTAATTGTATTGCTACTTGGCCCCAACACCTTTAAGACAGCTGATGATAATCTATTTTTCCCAATGGCCAGCAATTCAGGAACAAGAGGAGACAAGCCTGTCATCAAGAGCTTTCAGTCATTTTGGCAATTAGCAGTGCAACTGGCTCAGGAAAGTGTTTTTTCAGTGCAAGTGTTGGCACTTTTGCTGTGTCAAATAGATGCAAGATGTCTGTTTTATGCAATGGACTCTTGCCTCTCAAAGCAAGTGGCATCAAGGCTACAAAGATATGTACAGAAGTGACACATAATTTAAATGCCTTGTTTTCAGTTCATTTTATTAAAGGAATGGTTGACCCAGAAATGATAATTTGCTTCACCCTTAGGGCATCCAAGATGTAGAAGAGTTTGCCTCTTCATCAGGACAGATTTGGAGAAATTTAGTATTACTTCACTGGAGAACACAGTATTATGGACAGATGACTCATATTTTAGCTGGAAGCAACAATTTGAAACTTATAAAAGCATCTTATGAATTTGCTTGTTAAAAATGCAGCTGTTCACTTTTTGAGACATTAATTTAGTCGTGTGGATTACTTGTGGATTATTGTGATGTTTTTATCAGCTGTTTGGACTCTCATTCTGACGGCACCCATTCACTGCAGAGGATCCATTGGTGAGCAAGTGATGTAAAGCTAAATGCTAAAATCTGTTCCGATGAAGAAACAATCTATATCTTGCATGGCCTGTGAGTGAGTACATTTTCAACAAATTTTCTTTTTGGGTAAACTACTCCTTAAACTGCTATCCCAAAGGGCCTTTCAGGCATAATATAACATTTTTTTGTGGGGATCAGAGTTCAGGATGTATGTGACACTTCAAGGTGTGATGAATCATGCTGACCCCTGTGGCAATAAACCTCATACTCAGCAAGTCCAAACACGCTTCAGGTCTACTAGTTGTTATCTATGTTTTACTTTTTATTAAGAAATTCCTCGACTTTGAGTTTTGCATTATTTACCGAAGATTTGTTGGCTAATTTGTTGACTCAGAGCCTGTTTGCAGATTTTGGGCTGTCAGATTTTGACCGAATTCTCTGAAAATTGCATAGTGATAGACCATGATTTTTTTGATTCTGACTGAGATTCTATCCAGGACAAAAGTCTGATATTTTGAGCTGATTTTAGAGCACATATTGCTTCATTTATCATGCATTTCCTATCAACGAGGCATGTTTCTGTGTGAGTTTGTGTTCGGAAAAGCTTGAAAGGCTGGTGGTCTGTGATTCTCGTTTGTTTAGTTTAATTTAACCATATAATCGGTTTCAAGTTAATGATGACTAGTGTTTTAAAATGTATTCAGATTTGAAAAGCTGTATATTCCAGCTTTTAGTCTTGATAAATAATTAATATGAACATTGAAAAAGATAAATATTAAATTTGACACTGTTAATAGTTCTGAAGTGCAAGGTAAATGTTGTTTCATATTCATTTATCACAGAACCTACGAGCTGTAATGAGTTATTTCTATCTGTCTTGGTGACAAAGATTCTTCTATTTGCTTGTGTCTGTGTCCGTCTATATCCTGCCTTGTTCCATCAACGTGGCCAAGAAATTACAACTTCAGAAACTCCACCTAACACTCAACATGTATGATGCCCATGCTCCCCAGGACAGAAAACAGAGGCCAGAAGTTTCTAGGCCAGCGAGCCGTCAACAGAGCTCTGAGTGAGCCAGAGTTTTACACTAAGCGCGTATAGCTGATTTTGTCTCGGGCCAAGCACAACACTGTAATGTTTCTTAAAAGCATGACAAGTTCAAAAGCTAAAGCCGTAGGCTGACTCATTGGGGCCTTTTCACAGGGGCCAATATTAAGATATTAAGACTTAACAGCAGGAGGTTTGAAGCAGTACACTGCTAAAGCCTGTGTATTGACAATTAAGATCCAAATCAACAAATCACATTATAGTGGTGTAACTGTGGTATTTACTCAACTTGCAATTGAAAGAGTAATTTATGTTGTATCTTAAAGATTAAAATAATGTAAATTTAAGGCTACACTACATGACTGAACAGATTTTAAACACTAGCCATCATAGATGATAACATTGGAAAATCTTAGTTGACATGCAGAGACAGCAGCTTTCAAGCCTGTGTGAAGCACAAAGAGCACGAACAGGACAAAACTGACGAGAGCACCTCCGTGGGAAGACAGTGATTGGAGCTAAAAGATGAGACACAACAAGTTACAGAAACACGAAAAAAAAACACCCCACAGACACGAGACAAGCACATGTACACCGCAGAGACTATGACGGGACAGATGACTGCTGTACGTTCATGCAGCAGGTGTTCAGTGAAAATGTGCCGTGAAAATACCTCAGTTTACGAACATGAGTTCGGTTGTAGAATGTTGTTGTCTCTCCCGTAAATAACAAAACTGTGTGTGAACGTAACTGTATAAAGCACTCAAGTACAGGCCTGACAACCGTATTCTAAGGCGATTACTCACTCATGAAATAAAATTCACAAATTTACATAGAATGTTTCTACATGAGAATTGAACCTTGGTGTTGCTAGCACTATACTGTACTTGATTGAGCTCTGGGTGTTAGATCCGTTTTTTATGCAGTGATATATGCATCAGTGGAGTGCTTAGGCCTACTGACTGTTTTGCTTTCATTTCCTCATTATTTCGTAGTCTTTCATCATTAGATATTCTATTGCAAGAAGACTGAGATAGAGGATGGGTACTACTTCTGTCTATCTTGCTTTGTATCTTTCTCTGATATTTTATAAATATCATATTAGGCACCTTAATTAAACTAGCCAAACCCCCAGCTGGCTTATGAGGACCATATAGTTTATAAGATTTTACCATGATCCGAGCAATCAGGTTTAAGATGAACAATTAAATACAAGTTTATACAATATAGTTCATTTGTTGTCAGACTGCAGTTGAATTTTTGGAGGGAAAAATAATTTAAAAAATCACACAATAAAAATAAAAATACGCAAAACAAGGCAATATGAATTGTCTTACAGAGAGAAGAATTTATTTCTAGAAAGAGACATATATGCTTTTTTTCAACATTTTATCACTTATCGTACATTCCCTTTTGCCATTTTTCAATGACTTTTTATTCATTTTCCCATGGAACAGGTTTCTCAAGCTTTCAACATGCACAAGACATCTGAGATGAAAACAAATAACATATCGCTGCATATAATATTTAATGTTGGGTAATTTGTTTACCTCATGACTATTTTTGTTTGTCCTCTTGATTCCGGTGAAATGGCAAAGAATACCAAGGAGTTTATTTTCCTTGGAGTACTATGACAGAAGTAAGGACAGTGTTCAAATATTGTAATCGGTACAAGACAGTTCAAGGGAATGAAAGTCTGTATTTAAGCAAATTTTTATAAACACCAAGAACAAACAAGGCAACAGCCCATAGAGCTATCATTTCATTAAATATAATTTCAGCCCTCACTCTTGGCAAAGTGGATGATGCCCAGACAAAGTATAAACTGTAATGTGAGATATTGATCTCTGATTGTTTTTCACATGAGTAGAATCTATTTGGTGTGTGAGACTATGTCAACGCTCTTTATGTTCAGTGAGGACAGTAGTACTATATGTCAGAGCTTTATTGAGGAGCCCATAATTTCCTCCATTTCCCTTGATACTTTTCTGGAGACACAGCTGGCCTAGTCTGACGTGCATCTCAGCCATTGTTTCTGTAAGGGATCAGCTCCCAGCTGAACTCACATCCTGCCTGTGAAGGAAGCAAAAGGGACAACACAAGAATGTGCGCACATAAGACTTTTTTTTCAGAGCAGGAGAGTTTAATGAAGCCTAATGAAGATGTATTTTAGTGCAAAGTGGGTTTGACTGTTCTGTTAAGGGACATGGCTGTTAGCATTCCTTTAAAGCATTAAAACAGATTCCCAAAGTTGGCTCAGAATTTGTTTGCATCACCTATTTGGAAGCAACATAGATGTCTGGATTTTGCCATACACAGTGCATAGAATTGATTTCAAAATCACATCTTATATCTGGTCCAAATTTGTGAGACAAACAATGACAAAACACGATGCATCAGAAGGCCACTGTTTTGCTCTCAATATAATTTAGAGCATGTAAAAAACAAGTAACCCCCAGGAGTTCAGTGGTCTACACACTTTGAACAAGAGTTTCAAATGAGCATGTTTCATCCATGGCTTCCAATGCAAACAAGGGCTGAATTTTGGCAGTGGCCACTGTGCTTTGCTGATACACAGCTGTTAATTGTCCTATAAGGGACTTGGTGAAATCTGCATACTGTGTGGTAAGTAGGTGTGCAGCCCTGCTTCTTGCGATAGTACAGGCCTCCTTCCTTAAGCCTGAATAGCACTTCTTGGCACACGTGAGATCAGGTATAATGATGTCTTTGGCTGCCGGTACACTGTAAATGAATTCAAAGCGCTTGTGTTTATGAGCGATCGGGCTGCTTGGGGACAGATCAGAAGCAGGCCCGTAGCTTAAGCTAGAGTTACGTTATATATTTAGTCAACTGATCTCATATTTTCAACTAAAATTATATGGAAAGGAATGTCAAAACCGACCAAGCTGTGAAGGATCCAACTGAAGAATTGAGCCTAGTGATGATAAGAACTGGAGGACCTTTGAGGAATTTTGCAGACTTAAAATATAAAGCGCAGCCTATCTGAGTATGTCAAGATTTGTGTAATGAGGGAAATTCCGTATGGTAATTCTGTACATATGTGTAGAATATGCTGTCATTTTCCAGATCTGGCCATTGCTATTTTTCTTCTTTCTGAGAGGTATATTTTTCCTAAAATAACAAGTGAGAGCAGCAGATTTGAGTCTTATTTCTAATAGTCCAGATTAATGTTTTGCGGACCCTCGTGAAGAAACTGTGGCATTTTCAAAAAGCGTGCGAGCTGGAGAGAGAGGTGGAGTGAAAAAAGTGAGAGTGAGAAAGGAAAAAGACAAAAAAAAAAAAAAAGAATCAGGGAAAGAGAGAGGGGCGGTTTTTGTCATCATATCTCCAAAGCCTCAGTTCTGCATTAGACTCATGGAAAACTACTTAGAACTCCAGACGTGCTAGTCTTGCCAGAATCAGCTTCCATTCCAAAAGGAATTAATATTAATATTAGAGAGAGTCGACCCTGACATGTGCAATTTAGGCCAGAACCCGTATAAATCTATCCCAGAAGCCCTCGCTTCCGGTTGGCCGAGACCTGGAAAGCTGGAACTTTGAGAGCTGAGCGTCTGAAATATACATCGTCCAATTATCTCCCTTGCCCTGCTCGGGCTCAGAGCTCCATAAAAACTCTTCTGAGATGGACTCTGAGGCATTTCTGTTCCTCTTGCGGATAGGGCTCTGTGCCTCGTATCCCCTCTGACAAGCACTTAAATGTGAAGGACAAAAAGAATTCTGCAGTTCATCTATCACCTGTTACAGATTTGGGCTGTAGCTGAGAAGTAATAGTGTAGTGTTACCCACAGCTAGAAACAGATCCGTGAAGTATATTACTGAAACGTTCCTAATGTCGGCCTACAAATGGTTCAGCGTTTGCACATCTGGTTAGACACATATATACTGTATGCATTTATATATTGTTTGAATTTAATTGAATTGAACTCAACTTTCATGAGTTTTAATTTAAATTAAATTGGCCATGCCCCAAAAAAAGTTGAATTGAATCTAGAGGAATTGGAAATTACTGAGTTTTTTTTTAAAATGGAAAATGGAAAAATCATAAAAAAAAAAAAAATAATAAGAATATATATATATATATATATATATATATATATATATATATATATATATATATATATATATATATATATATATATATATATATATATAATTTTAAAAATTCAATTGGTGACATTTCAAACAAGCCTATAAAACCTTCAAACTTCAAGCCTTTTCAAACTTCTTTTTAAGCTTTCAGACAAGCTTTTGTCAAGCCATCATTGCAACCTTGTCTTGACCATTTTCTTATTAAAAATTACACATATTGCAGTTCTTTGAATTTCAGTTCATTTTTATTGTACTTCCAAAATTCAAATGCAGTTCAAATTCATTAACTGATTCTCAATTGCATTCTCAATTTCATTAATTTAGCCATTATTTGCCTTAATGTATCCTTAAATCCTTCAAGACTTTGCACTGTTAGCAACTTGTCCTTTATGATACTATGCTAGAAAAGATTAAACATATATTATTTCTGTGCAATGGGTGGTTAGTAAGTAATGCGCTGTAGAGTCAATGAATCGCTTATTGTAGACTCCCATGAGAGATCTTACAAATGGAACATCTAGCTGTTGGAATTACAGTTAAAGGATCCGTTTCCACCAGAGTGTTATGAAAATGTGATTTTCATTTCCAGATTTATCGAACTTAATAGATAATATTCGGAACTTAATACTACATCTACACAATGACTTGACTGAGCCACCAGTGTTAGTAATTCCTGAGCTCGGTCAGGACCCTACTGTTCTGGGGCCTGTTTCCACAGCCTCTCAGCAGGTTCAGTGTGTAGCCAATGCTAATATTCTCTGCACCTGTGTAATATGTGCTAGAGATCTGACTGCTTAAGTTAGCCGTGTCTGTCATGCTAGCTGTTTTCATCTTGCCGTTCATTTATTTCTCTTTGCCTCTGGCATGCAACTGCCTGTGATGGAGAGAAGTTGAGGGTGTTAATGTTTTTTACTTTTGTGCAGCAGAACTGGCTGGCAGGGAGGAGAGTTGTCCGCCTTAAAAGTCAAAATGACTAAGTATGACAAAGTGAATCAAGTGAGCTAATATTTGAACTTTTTTGAGCCATGATGGATTGAGTGTCCAACACTGAGAAATATCTTCATAATATTTACTCAAATACTCCAGGAAATGAATGCCTCCAAATGGCAGTTTCAATTTACACCCTCTAAAAACTTTCCTTTGCTCCCACACACTCTTCCCTTTACATCATGTTTTCTTAATATCGTTGTACTTTTTATAAAAAAGGAAATGCTAGATTGTGGGACTGTGCTGATACTTACCCAAGTGCCAAAGCAAAGTATAGTTGACGTATAGTTGAGTATAGATGATGGAGAACCACATACGGGTGAGCGTCTAAAAGAGTGCATATAGTAAACCGTTTTTCAATATAACATAAAATATTTCATAAAATAACAAATTTCAGTCTGGTAATTTTAATTAATTTGTATCTTATAAATTTGTTGTGAATTGGTTTTCGCTAAAAACACTGTCATGGCATTGAACGGCTGTTTTTTTTTTTTTTTTTTAATTTTATAAATATATATATTTATATTTATATATATATATGGAGAGAGAATAAATACCTTAGACAAATAAAAGACCCTGGATTTTCTACTTTTTGGTAAATGAAATAATTTAATCAACATTCTGTTTATTTTTTATTACCAAAGAAGTTATATTCTCTTCACCCCCACCATGAAAATTTTTCATTCCATTAAAACTGGTGACACTCAGGAAATGACATCATTGGGACCCTTTCAACAGCATGGCAGGAAGTAAATACTCTCAATCTGTTTTCCTTTTCATTTAGGTTGTGAAGCAATGTGTTGACTGCATATGGCTTGATCATTTAACTCTGTAATCAGAATTATTGGAAGAAAAAATTATAATAGAAATACAATACCAAATAATACCAAACTAACATGTGGGCCAAATTAATGCCACCAGGTTGATAACTTATAGCAGGCTAAATCTGCAACCCTGTTACCCATTATTCCATGTTTTTATAAATGTTATTATAATTTGCCAAAGAATTCATTAACGTTTTATTTAATGGTCATGTTGATTTATTGTTTATTTTGATAAATAATTAGGTAACACAACTGTTTTAAATTAGACATGCTATATTTTGGTAACAGGATTGTAAAAGCATCCTAAAATAAAATAAAATGACTTATTTAGTTTGACCTCTTCAGACGGACAAACAACATTTCAGTATCATTATTGGCTGTACCTCAAAATAATCTAATAATATATTAATTTACTTAAGGAATTAGTGTATCACTATAAACCAGTAGTATTTTGTGTTAAAAAAATAAATAAAACTTTTTAAAAGGTATTTCTTTATGAGACATGTCATAAACCAGGCAAATGTAAAAAAATTAAAAAAAAAATACAAAAAAAACTGCAGTATGACATTGTGCTGTGTACTGTGTGCTATTATTAGAGTTTTAGTCAAAAATGCTGTTGTTTTGCATTGTGTACTATGAGCTTGCGTACAGTTTGTAGTGATCCTTGTTTAGGCTCAGGGCAGAGGAACGGATCTGAGCAGAAAAGAAGTGGTTTAACTGAACATGTAACCTTGAGAGTCCGGGTAGAATTACAGGTGTACTTCCTTTCCCAGGCTCAGAAAAGGGAGTGTAAATCTTTGTGGCCGAGGAGAGATGCAGCCAGGCCTGCTATTGTCATACACACACGAGTCAGGCAGGTGAGCGAGTGGGTCTTGAGATTTGGGGGGAGTGAGGGAGAAAGAAAGAGAAGTGAAACCAGAGGCGCCTTGCTGAGGAGCTCACCTGGGGATGGAGCGGCGTTCAGACTTATTCAGGTGTGAGGAGGGGTGTGTAGCCTCACCTTCACACACACACACAGACACATGATACTTCCTCTGGTCCCACATCCCAGCATGCCTCATTTCACATGAACACCATCTTGCCAAAACATCAGTGCACTGATTAGCTCTACTCAGACGTATGTATTTATAGTTAAAGATATTATTTGGAACGCTCTTAAAGGCATAGTTCACCCAAAAATGAAAATGCTGTCATCAATTATTCATCAATTATTCAGCCTTGTATGACGTTCTTTCTTTTCTAGTAGGTATTTTGAAATTCCTTTTAGATACAGACTGGCATAACTAGCATAATACAAAAATATTTTTTTATATTATAAATAAGTTTTATTTTAGATTTATTTTGAATTGAACTCTTTCATCAAAAATACAATAGAAACAGTTATACTGTGAAATTCTATTAAATTTTAATATATAATATAAATAAATAATATAATAAATATTCATAAATATTTAAATTGTAATATTTCACATTATTTGTTTTTACTGTATTTTTGGTGAGCAAGGCTTCTTTCAAAAGAAATCATAATTATTCCAAACTTTTATGTAACTGACTCAGTGTCGGTAATTGCTTTAATATGTTTTATCTCTTATTCTGAGATCACAAAACGGTTTTAAACTTTACCACATATTCAGGTATCTTTTTTATTCGTGTTATTTGCATAAAAAGCACATGATAATGCTTTATACACATGCTCTACCAAGCGAAACCCTTTGTGACCATCTTCTGGCTGCTGTTTGCAGTCTTTATGTGGATTGATTTCAGCAGCAACGTGATTATCCTCATCACTTTAGCGTCCACAGCCTCTGCGAGGCAGCCTATCGTTTCTCAGTGCTGCAACCCTACACCAATATAGCTAGAGTTTATTTCGCCCGTTTATTTTTACTAGCAAATCTCTTCCTTCTCCATTCCTCCCACTCGTTAGCCTTCCATTGTTGGAGAGGAAGAAAGGAGAGGATGAGAGTTTGCTAAACATGTGCGCTGTTGGAAAAGTATTCTGGCTTCCCTTTCTCTCAAACTCTAGTTTTCATCCTTGCCAAACATGCTGCCACTAAAACACAGCAAGACATTTTGTCATATTGAATTATTTTAAATGATTGTGTAAAGTACATTATTGGAGTGATGGTAGTGTTTTAAGCTGATGTCTTCTTAGTTCACATTACACAGATGGCCTGTGTCAGTTATAGACTTTATATGAAAACTCCAATTGCAGCCTTTTTTAAAATATCCTTCACTGTGTGATGTGTCCATAACATTTAATTGATATTTTTTTTTTCCTGAAAAATGGTGATGGTGGAATCTGTGGATTTTTATTACATTTTCAGCAAAACTTGTGAATCAAATGGATTGAAATTGTAATTTAATTAAATTTAACTACATTTAATCAAATTTAATTTTTTATGTAATTAAAAGTTTGGAGTCAGTAAAGAAAATTTTTTAAAGAAATTATTTTATTCAGCAAGAATTCATTCATTTGATCAAAAAGTTACTGTAAAGACATATATAATGTTACAAATATTTCTATTTCAAATAAAAAAAATAATAAAAAAAATCAAATAAATGGCATTCTTTTGACCTTTCTTTTAATCAAATAATCTGTTTTCCACAAAAGTATTAATCAGTGAGGACTGGTGTAAGGTCTACTGAAAATTCAGCTTTGCCAACACAAGAATAAATCAAATTTTAAAATGTATTAAAATAGAAAATATATTTTATATTGTAATAATATTTCACAATGTGTGTGAAATATTTATATATATAAAAAAAATCCATTCCACATAATTAAACCGATTTTTTCCTTCAAAAATCAAACCGAGGAATCAAATGTTCTAGTGTTTGAGCTACAGAAATGCCTTTATCATGATTTTTACAATACTATTGTGCAAATTTTTCACCTGTATAAAGATGTTTGGTTGGCCAGAGCTGATGTGTTGGATTTTGTGTTGAATTCAATTCCACATTAGTATTATAGATAATCTTTAGCAAATGTAAGATACCTGTGCTTACCATTGACTGTACATATAGAGCAATTTCTTAAAGATGCGGTCACACTTGTTTGGAGTTTGGAGTCCAGTTCTCAATATTAATTAACTATTAACTACAAATTTTGCCTCAGTATACTCCTAATTTGCTGCTTATTAATAGTTAATAAGGTAGTTGTTAAATTTAGGTACGGAATAAGGGATCTAATATATAATCGTGCAGAATAAGACATGAATATGTGCTATATAAGTACTAATAAACAGCAAATATCCTAGTAATATGCATACTATTTAGCAACTAGTTAAAAGTGAGAACTAGACCCTAAACTAAAATGTTACCGAAGATGCATATGTCAGTGGTTTGCTTTGTAACCAGCAGAGGGAGGTCAGTCTCTGGGGAGTTCAACAATAGCACCGAACACACTGTATGTGCTAAAGCGAGACGTGTCATTCAAAGGTCACTTGTTCTTCATTGAACAAGAGGCCTTTGAGAAAATAAGTTGTAAAAACAGGTTGCTGGAGGTCAGCACTAACATGTGTTTGGCAACTCGATGTCCTGTTGGGTACCTGAAAGACGGCATGAGAGAGGTGTAATGCTTCCTGTGTAAGAGTGTGTTCAGACTTGACTGTTCTGGCAGCTTCTTTCTTCGGCTTGGATGAACTCTTGCTGACATTAGTCAGAGTGTAACATCTACTATGACTACATCCATATTCACACACACACACACAGGGTGACCGGCTGAACGCAGGTGAGAGGAAAGCCTGAAGGTGTGAAGGTTGATAGTTTTGCGTAAAGTTGCAACAAGTTTTAATTAGACAAACCCAGCAAAGCCAGCAAGACCTGTTAGACCTAACTGTCACTGTTCAGAAACAAGGACATGAGACAGTGTGTTTCCTTTGTGTCAAATCAAATCGTTTAGAAACGCATGTACGTCTGGAAACGCATATTTTTACAATGAAGGTACTGTATATGTGTGTGTACATGCTCTTCTCTGGTTTCCCAGTCAAATTATTCAAACCCGGTGTCTGTTTCATAGCAAGTGGCAATGTCTACACCAGATGAATAATAATGTCTTTGTCTGGCTTGTAAATATGTGCTGTTTCTGAGTGTTCAAATATGTCTTGGCATAAATGATTGGCATATTAAATGTCTTCGTTGAACGTGCACAATGGCAACGTAATGTTTTGAGTGCATAAAAAACGGCTTATCAAATTACATTGCCATATGTCTACAAAATTTTCACTCGGGATTAAAAGCACTTGAGGATCTCAGAGTTTAAAGAGGCTATGAGAGCTTTTAGGCTCCCGATTTAAGGGTGCTGACAGGCCGTGTGTTGGAGTGACGGCGAGTAGTTAATGACTACCTGTTCAGGTGAGAACAGCACCTAGTGTGAAACCAGTCTGAAGACTGTCACTGACAAGGGAGGCTGGATAGAGGCTGATAGGCCAGAACTTCCCCTGAAAGAAGGTAAACAGCAGGGTTAGGATGACAGCAGAGGAATGCGAAAAATCCACTTTAATGGATCCCTTAGTGTTCCACAGGGCAGGTCAGCGAGTGAGAATAGAGAGGTAAAAGTGACAGGCTGAACTTTTGGAAGAGCTGTACAGAAGAAAGGGAGGACGGAGGGGTGTGATGAGAGACTGGCGGCCTGTCAAACGCATCTACGGATGTAGGTGGGAAAGGAGGGACCCGCTGGATATACCAGAGACGGGACTCTCTACACAGTTACTTATTGTTCAAAGGGAAATGGCTTTCAGTAGACCTTTTGCACACAGTCATGCTCGCTTTGCGCTGCTGACAGATTTATCTTGGAGGACGTTAGCGAAAGGCTTAAGCTTTTGAACTCTGCTGTTGCGCCAAAAATATTACTCAACTGTGGCATTACATCATTAGGACTTTGTATTTTTAGGTGGTTGCAATGACTATGTTGGCAACTTATTTAGGAACATATTACAAAAAACAGTGTGCTTGAATTTAGCATGAACTTGCTTATATTTTTACTTATTATGTAAAGACTTAATGTGATTTAAATTTGGCGCGAGGATAACGGCCTTATTCTGTGATTTACTATAAACACTTCAGTTGTAATTTCTGTGTAATTCTGATAAACTGAAAGACTTGTTGAAATGCAGTTTAAGGTGATTCATACATTCATGAGTTAAATTACGCTGAATTCTCGGTTCTAATCCAAACAAATCTGCTATCGGTGAAATGTAGTTGCATTTGTTGACAATTGTGCCTGACCGCCATAGGATATCCCATGTTAATGGGGTGTTAATGGGTTTCTTTATTGCTAGGATAATACCTGTGGACTTTTTGTGTTTAGTGACACTTTAAAGAGACAAAGTGGATCTATTACCTGCTAATTCTTAAATTACTTAGATAACAGAGCAAGACTTATATTTGATGGGTTTACAGAGTAATTGGTGTAACTGGTTTGGGTTTCTCTGACCTTTGACCTTTGCCCGCAGAGGCTAAAATGCACCTGCAAGTGTGTGTCACGACCCATGTAACCTCAGTCACATAGGCCTCCCTTCAACAGGCGAATACTGGTCAAGACAGCAGATGGATACTAAAACAAAAATATCTTTTAATGATTTCTCTTTCCTCCATCTATAAGGCCATATAATCAAAGCAAAATCAGATTTAAGAGTGTTTTAAAGGTATAGCTAACTCAAAAATAGAAATGCTGTCATAATTTACTCTCATGCTCTGATGTCATTGTAAATAAAGTTTTTTTCTTCCAAAAAAAGATGTTTAAAAGAATGTTTATGCTGCTCACTTTCAATGAAAGTTAATGGTAGCCAATGGAGACCATACAACTCATGCATTTTATTCAGAGTCCTCTAAATCCATTAGATAGATTTGTGCTAATTTGCTAAAAATTTGTTAGTCTCTCCAAAACGTTGCTACTCTCACCTTAAAAACCTCTCGTTTGAATATTGTGGTCACCATTGACTTCCATAGTATGGAAAAAAGTAATACATGCTATAATTCTGACATTCTGCTTTATATAATGTGTTAAAATGACATAAATGTGAGTAAATTATTGCAGATAACTATTCCTTGCATTTACAGTGGGTACGGAAAGTATTCAGACCCCTTTCACTTTTTTCAATTTTGTTATGTTGCAGTCTGATACTACAATTGTTTAAATTCTTTTTTTTTCTCATTACTCTACACTCTGTCCTTTATAATGACAAAGTGAAAACAGAATTTTAGAAATGTTTGTAAATTTATTAAAAAGAAAAAACTGAAATATCACATTTACATAAGTATTCAGACCCTTTACTCAGTACTTAGTTGAAGCACCTTTGGCAGCAATTACAGCCTCGAGTCTTTTTGGGTATGACGCAACAAGCTTTGCACAACTGGATTGGGGGAATTTCTGCCATTCTTCTTTGCAAATCCTCTCAAGCTCGGTCAAGTTGGATGGGAACCGTCTGTTGACAGCCTTTTTCAGGTCTCTCCAGAGATGTTCGATAGGGTTCAAGTGAGGGCTTGGCTGGGTCACTCTAGGACATTCTCAGAGTTGTCCCTAAGCCACTTCTGTGTTGCCTTGGCTGTGTGCTTAGGGTCATTGTCATGTTAGAAGGTGAACCTTCGGCCCAGTCTGAGGTTTTGAATGCCCTGGACTGGGTTTTCATTAAGGCTATCTCAATATTTTTGTGCATTGAGCTTTTCTTCTACTCTGATGAGTTCCTCAGTCCCTGCCGCTGAAAAACAGCCCAACAGCATGAGGCTGCTACCACCACACTTTACTTTTGGGATGGTACTCTGCAGGTGATGAGAAGAGCCGGTTTCCTTCAAACATGATGCTTAGAATTGAGGTTCATCAGACCAGGTAATCTTGTTTCTCAGAGTCTGAGGGTCCTTTAGGTGCTTTATTGCAAATTCCAAGTGTGTTTTCATGTGTCTTCACTGAGGAAAGGATTGAGTTTGGCCACACTGCCATAAAGCCCAGATCGGTGGAGTGTTGCAGTGATGTTTGTGCTTCTGTAGGTTTCTCCCATCTGCATATATGATCATGGAGCTCAACTAGAGTGACCACCAGGTTCTTGATCACCAATCTAGACAAGCCCCTTCTCCATCAATTGCTCAGTTTGGCTGGGGACCAGCTCTTGGAAGAGTCCTGGTTGTGCCAAACTTCTTCCATTTGAGAATTATGGAAGCCACTGTGCTCTTGGGAACCTTCAGTGCAGCAGAATTTTTTTTGTAGCCTTCCTCAGATCTGTGCCTCAATACAATCCTGTGTCTGAGCTCTGCAGGCAGTTCCTTTGACCTCGTGGCTTGGTTTTCGCTCTGATATGCATTATCAGCTGTGAGGCCTTTTACAGAGAGGTGTGTGCCTTTCCAAATCATGTCCAATCAATTTAATTTACCACAGGCGGACTCCAATCAAGGTGTAGAAACATCTCTGCAATGATCAAGAGACATGGGAGGCACCTGAGCGAAATTTCAAGTGTTGTTGCAAAGGGTCTGAATACTTATGTAAATGTGATATTTCAGTTTTTTCTTTTTAATAAATTTACAGACATTTCTAAAATTCTGTTTTCACTTCATCATTATGAGGTACAGAGTGTAGATTAATGAGAAAAAAAAAGAATTTAAACAATTGTAGTATCAGGCTGCAACATAACAAAATTGAAAAAAGTGAAAGGGGTCTGAATACTTTCCGTACCCACTGTAAAAAGCATAAAGCACGACCCAAAGGATGCATTATCATTTGGAAAACCAGCAAGAGACATAATAGTGACAATGACTTGGTGAACGAGCAGGTTGAGAAGGTTATTTTCTGAGAGGTGGTATTTATGGTGTGAGTGTTTGTGTGATGGATGAGGGGATGTAAAGAGAGAGTGTGTGAGAGGTATTAGTTGATATTTCCATGTGTGTGAGTGTTTGTGTGAGTATGGAGTGAGAGAGAGAAGCGAGATGTGGAAGTTGATGTTCCTTTCCCTCAGGGATGTGACATCCCTGCAGAGGAACAAAACCAGCGTGGTATTAGTAACAGGATACACCTATAGCGCAAACTGGAAACTTGTACCTCCTTATCTAGAGGGCAAGTGAGCCGCTTTGTATCGTTTTCCCATACATACCTGATCCACCCGATAAGGTCCTGTTTGTGTCTGTAAGCTCTCAATTTACAAAAAAATTCCCCAACGATCAACCAGCGCATAAGAAAACAATATGACTTTCAGACTTCTACAGATAATAACAACTCTTTCAATCAATATAATTGAAATTGTTATCAATACCAGATAATTACTACTTTAATAATGATTGTACAACTAATACAATTAAATAACACGTTAAATGTACAATAATTCTTCAGATTTCTGACAGTTTGTTAACTAGTGTTTCTTGACATATTGCAGGTTTAACCTGACAGTCAGCTGTGTGTGAACATTTCCTTGTCTGTCTATGTGTTTATCAAGACTGTGTCATTGTTTCATTGCTGGAGTTTCCTGAGAACATCTTATTTCTTTTGTGTTTCTGTCTGTTCAGTATGTCTTGATTTCCATTTTTGTGTGCATGTTTGTACTACAAATACTACAAATTTGTATTTTGTAATTTGACCTTTTTTTCACAGAAGAAAGGGTCGGTGATGTATAAGTAGAAAGGAAAAATCTTTTTACATTTTTAATTAAATTACAGTACATTTGCCAGTTCTCTTTGTGTTATTTTTTTCACTTTATACCATTTTCAAAAAGTTGGTGTAACAATTAAATAAAAAGTAACATTTTCCTTACACCTTGAATCATAATTTCCCCCCCCAAAAAATCAAACCTTTAAGAAATGTATTTTAATGTCTTAATTTATAATATTTATAAACAAATTATAATCTTTTTTTTTTTTTTTAATTATAATGTAATATTTTAAGAGGCTTGATATAATTTCCTGTTTTTATTTATTTTTTTCTGCTTGTTAGTTGCACCATGACTTTGCGCCAAGCAGTGAAGCTGTTTTGTTAAAATATTTTTAATTAATAGTACAATATTATGCTAAAGTACCTTGGAATCAACATGCATGCTCATCATAGAAGTTATTATATGTTTGAATATATGTTTATTTATTTATTTATTTATTCATTTATTCAGACAAAAAATGAGCATCATGTCATTGACCCTAATTCTGTGATATACTGAAATTATATCAGCTCAAGTTCTTTAATGTTAAGCTTAGGGTGGATGTTTCTGTAGATTATGATAATAGCAACCAGACATTAGCAGGGAAAGTCTGTGGTGAGACACAAATTAAGACACAACTGAGAGCTCTATTTGTTACCTTGCCTTAGGTTATACTGCTCAACATGACATCTCTGTTCATCCTTTCTCATCAGCTCTTTCCCTCTCGCTCACCGCCTTCATCCGTTTGTGTTTCACACTGAGTTCCGAAGAGTTTTAGGTTGCGTGTTTTTCACCTTTTTTCCTGAAAAAGTAAGGCGATCCGATCCAGCTTTCAATTTTTTTCCCCCAGAACAATTGCAGAAGGTCTGTGCAAGTGCAGACGGTAGAATGAGACAATGAAAGAGTTCAGGGCTCACAGCCTCATCTGTAAAATCTCCCTTCTCTGGAGGATGTCCATCTGCCTAGTATCTGGTTGCAGAATAGAGAAACAAATTTAGTCCATTTTGACAGAATATTTCACTTAAAGTTAATGGTAAATGTGTGTTTGGTCCAACCTGCCTCTGAATTCAAGACCCGCTTCCTCTGAACCCAAGCCCTGGGGTGCTTTTTGGTAATGACTTTGTTGCGGTTCAGTTTAATTTCAGTGCTCTATCATGTATCATTCACAACTCTTCAGTTTGTCCACACCTGAGGATATCATGCATTCGTACATGCTTCGCTTCAGTGGAAAGGAGGTTTTGTTGTTTGTGTAGTGATTTTCATCGATGATAAGCTCCATACTGTGGTTCTGTATGAAATTATCTTGTTTTCAACTGAATATGGTGTCTAACCTGACCGAGGTCTATAGAAGAATCCTTTTTGATTCCCCAAATATTCTTTCTGTGAACAGAACCTTTTTTTTTTTTTTTTTTAACAAATATCTAAATCTAAAAAAAAAAAAAAACTTTAAAATCTAAAAAATCTAAAATGAAATCTAAAAAAGATCTCTTTTTTTTCCATTAAACCTGTATATATTTGTGTGTGTGTGTGTGTGTGCACATATACAAATATACATACAATATACATATAAACACACATCTTTTTCTTTTTCTTTTTCTTTTTCTTTTTCTTTCTTTCTTTCTTTCTTTCTTTCTAAATTAAAATGGATTCATATGTATATATCAAACAGATTAAGCAGCAGTTTTTTTTTTGTAGGTAATATTTTTACCGTAACCATAATTTTTTTTTCTGCCGAAAAAAGCAGCTGTAGTTTGTCATTTGATTTTTTTAAACATTACATAAAAATAGAAAAGTCTTCGTCATCTTAAAATAAATTAGATTTTTCTGTCATTACAAATCTTTTTTTTCCCTTTGAGAAACATTCTCCATTTGATGAATGTTCAGTTGGCGCAGAATGTTCTTTAAATCTGAGCACTTTTAAAAGGAGTGTGTCAACACGAGATTGATTTCTCTGCATTTGACTCCAGTCTGCTGTGTTTATATACAGTACAGCCCATTCCCTACACAGTGGCTGTGGAAGGAGGCATAGATTTGGATAGGCTAAATGGCAGTACTCTGTAAGTGAATGAAGCAGTGGTTAGCATCATGATAAAATATAAGACCCTTTTGGCGAGCTTGCAGGCAACATAGACAGACGGCCATGACTCATTGCTACTGGAGCCAACCTGTCTGCAAAAGTACTCAGAACCTGGACCCTGGGTCAGACGCCCCCCTCTGCCTTCTCCTCTGTCCCCCAGCTGCTGGCCCTTGACAGGACCACAGGCGGCCCCATACATGGGGGTGTTATATGGGCTGTTTGATCACCCCTAGTTTCATTTTGTGTGTATGTGTGAAATGGAAAGTGGGTGTGAGAAAGATACTTTATGTAATTTGCTCCATAATCACTTGTCTCCTGTTTTCCTTCACCTATGGTTTTATAACAAAAGTCTAAAGGTTTTTCTTTTAAAGCCCTTTCCCCTGGGCTCTTCAGTAGAAGAAGGGTGTTGGGTCACAAACCACCATGCAGTCATTAGTAATGTTTCTATTTTAAACCACAGCTATAAACAACATGCATATTTTCTTACAGTGAAAACAAATAGACTAAGTTGCTGAGAAGTCTTTATCTATCAATAAACTGAATATTTATTTTTTTTAGTTTTAGCTGGAACTACTCCTGCAAGCAGTAGATGCTTTTTTTTCCCTGGAAAGCAATTGGGATCAGTCTGCTGTTGTTTTATTAATCAGTCCCCAATCACACTATTAGGAACCTGTTCCTCATCTAACAGTATCTCTGTCTGTTTAATTTGCCTAACCAAAGTAATTTAGGTGGAAAGCAATATCACATTCAGGGCATTGTCTTCATTTCGCCCGCTGAATTAACACTCATAGAATGTTAATAAAATTAAACTTTATTCTGGTTTAATTTGGATGACTGTTGGATTTTAAACCATTACTGTTGCAATTGACAAATGTGGCCAGCTTTTCATAATTGGACAAGAGAGAAAAGTCAGTAACTTAAGAGTAGTAAATCAAAAATGCTGGAGAGCAAGGCTAGTTGTCAAACTTTTTACACCAGAGAATATTTGTCAGGGTACGTCAATTTTTGTATTGGCACATACGGTACCTTAAAGTCTTGGTTAAAGTCATGGCTAATTTGCCACTGAACATTTCCACTGTTATTGCCCAGAAAAAAGCAGGGTATGTTGTTACATTATGAGGGGTAAGTTGTCACAATAAAACTTGCCATTAAGCAGGCTTACCTAAAAAATAAATAAATAAATAAATAAATATCCTTGTCCTATTCAACCTTTAAATTAAAATCCACTTTCATTACTTCATCAATATAGCAAATATATGATGATAACGGAATTGCAACATTATTTTGGAACATTAATCTAAATGGTTTAAAATTAGATGTTTGAATCCAACATATAAAGTTTACTAGAGAAAACACACATTTATGTAATTTTACTTCTGACTCAAAGTACAATAGAATGTGGTGAAAATTTACTGGCTCACAAAGATACAGACTAAAAGACATAAGAACCTATTAAAAAATAAGCTAAAAAACCCTGATCATAGCATCTTAATTTATTTAAAACAAAAAAAACATATTTCATGTTGACTATCATAATGATTTGAGAGTATCAAAAACATCCGAGTAGCTGCATCAGCTGGATACTTTCTGTTAAGAAACAGAGCTAATTAAGGATCCTAAAGGCGGTCGTCAAAATGTGGTTTCAGCCACTGAGTGCCAAAATCCCTTTTCTTCTCTCTCTTTACCCTGCATTAGAAATTCCAGCCTGGAAAATCTGAACATAATCCGAAAACATGAAAAGGAAATGAGTGTGAATGTGAGACGGTGAATAAACAGGCTTGGTATATTTCCATAGGGTTCTACGTTGCTGTGTGGAGCAACTGGAGCCGGGCCATATGTGTCAGGAATTATTAAGGCTCCGTCTTTCAGTCCACTGCGTCTGTCTAACCTTCTGTAACAGAGCTGATGAAGCCATGCCTCTCCTGGTGTCCCTGATCCTGACCCTTGACCCCTACCTGACCTCTTACCTATCTAGCCAACCCTGCAACTTCTGTTGGTTTCTGACATTATCTGCCACATTATCCTGATAAGCATCACTATTATGACAGCTTGATGATACAGATACCGGAGTACTTAGTAGAATATTTAAGCATACTGATGGTGAGAAATGCACTGTCTTACAATGAACTGACTCTATCTTGATATACTTAATAATTTGGGTTACTATATAGTTTAAAACACACTGTATATTTTTAGGAACTTAACGCAAGTTCATGTTTGTTTTATATGGTTTTGAAAATGTTTTTTTATATATATATATTTTTTCAAGAGTTTCTTATTATTGAAAGAGATTTATTTATTATTATTATTATTATTATTATTATTGACTCAAATATCATTCATTCATAAATACCATTCTTTTGGGGTAGTCAAACCACATTGCATTTTACAGCCTGTCCTGAACTAATATTGTCATGTCATAAAAATGTAATTATCTGATATTTTCTGAGATTTATTGACTAAGATACAGTCATTGTCTACTAGTTTTAAATGAGGCTTTTTTTCTTCTTCAGGATCATGAATATATATATATATATATATATGTATATCAAAATGAATTTGAATTCAGAAATATGCTCATAATAGAAGAGGTATAGTCATAGTCTGTATGAATTGGATTTTAATGTTTATTAATAAATTCATAGATAAGACAAAAAAAAGAGTATCAGTGTTATTGTAGTAACAGTGTTTATAGTTATTGTTAATTTTGAGTTACATTCATAAAGTTTGTTTATTTTAATTTTAGTTAAAGTTTTAGGGTTTTTTTGTCATTTTTATCTGTCTTTTTATGACTTTATAAGTTTTATAAAGTTTCTTTCTTTAGTGCCTTGGCAGTAAGCTAAAATAAAATATGTTTTCTTAGTTTATTTATTTATTTATTTAAAGTAATGATTTTTTTAAATGGTTTTATGTTTGTTTGTTTTTTTTAAGATGTAATGTGAACCAGATATATATATATATATATATATATATATATATATATATATATATATATATATATATATGAAGAGTTCATTTGCAAAAACAGATAACGTTTTTAACAATTTTCACGTTTTTTCATTGTGCTTTCCAATTAAACTCAGTCAAACTGCAGTTGAGTTATTTTGATTTTGTTAAAAAATAACAAAAAATACAATAAAATACAATAAAAACATGATAACAATAAAAAACATGATTTTTGAAAATTTAAAAAATGGAGTTATCTGTTTTTGCAAACAAACACTTCATATATATATATATATATATATATATATATATATATATATATATATATATATATATATTATTATTATTATTATTATTTTTTATTTTTTATTTTTTAAATATACCAGTGTACTATGTGGATTTCAGAAGACTGGCTTGGACATTAGATACTATATGCCTGTAACAGCCTCAGCACTGGCAAACATTTTGCTTATAAGTAACACGCTGAACTATCATGTAGGTGACAGGAACTCGTCAACAGTACATTACAGTGCGCGCTCATTCCATGCGACCCGTCAGTGAGGATATTGCATCACTGAATCCTGGAAGACCCATCAGCCTCCTGGCTCTGGGAATAGTGGGGGCTTCCCTCTCTCTGGCAACAAGCAACCTGATCAGCAGGCATTATCACCTCATAATTACAGTCCTTTTGGACATATTAGCGTAGGCGCTGTGATCCGGTTTCAATGCGGAACCCAATTCTCCAACACATTCCCCACCTCTCCCATATTTTACAGATGCCTTCTCAACAAACAAGCCTTGTATAAAAATATCCCCTGGCAGTAATGGTTCTCCGTTGCAGTAGGCCAGAGCGTTAGTCATGTGATGCGATGCGGCCAATGGGCGAAGACGTGGGGTGAAGCGTGTTGGGTTACCTGAGTGGGGCATGATGATTTAGCATGGCGATGGTATTTATATCAGCAGTGAAAGTGTCATGGCGAGAAGGTCAGAGGCTTGAATAAACACATGAGTCTGCCGTATCAGAGAGAAATCTGCTTGTTAAACATGCGAGGCCTGTGTGAACACACATTTACACAGAGCACATATGCTCCTAGCGCTTGTGGTTTTGTCATATCAGGAGGCCTGTCTGACTCGATGAGATCACTCAACGAGAAATCGAGAGTTACCTTTCCCCACTTCTTTATAGCACAATTTATGTCAATTGAAATTGAGTGGAACCAAAATCAAATGTACTGAGTCTGACTGAGGTGATAAAGTGCATATTTCCCCAGTGTAGTAATATGGTGGAGTTTCTTTCACACTTTCTCACACACATACACATACGTCTAACAAGTCACACATGCAAATCTCTGACCTGCAGAGTGGGAATAATATGAAAGCCATGAGAAATAGCAGGTTATCAGCATGCTCTCTCGGGTTAGCATTTACTTTCCGTGTGCTTCCCTTGCGTATCAGTTTCAAATGACAACAGTGGTGTAATTGCACCATTCCAATGTGTGATAGATGAAACCCTTATGTCTTCCCTCGGTCATATGATGAGAAGAAAAAAAAACCTGTGTTTATTTTCTCCAGACAGCTACGTGCTGTCTCAAATGGAAACTATTACCTGAAGCCATGCTAGGCCAAACAAATATCTTTAAAAGCGGAATAATAAAACAAATTAACGTAGACTGCGAACAAAATATTTGAGCCCTAAACACTAGTTCTAAACTCTAGATTTATGTGGTGTTGGACTGAAAAACAGGCTTTTGATTCCAAAGCTGAGAAAGCATGAATCTCTGCAGTGAACAATTGCCTTCTTTTAAAACTAATTGCTACAATCTATTTCCAAAAGCAAGAGATTTATTGATGCTATTACCTATATTTTCACCCATAAATCTTGAGTGAGTTTTCAAGCTTTAATGAGTTAACCGTTTCAAGTTCCCTCGCCCTCCTCCACCAAGAACTCATATCATTCCATAGATAGCTTTCATATTTGTTGAGTTAAACGCGTCAATCCTCATTCAAGCTCTCGGACTCGAAGCAAATGTGGGCCTCCAGGACACCTGTGTGGACCATATCAAATGTGCTACTCAGTCTGTCTGAGTGGCACACACACACACACACACATATACACATACACATATATAAATAAATAAATGTATATATATGTGTGTGTGTGTATATATATATATATATATATATATATGTGTGTGTGTGTATATATATATATATATATATATATATATATCTACACACACACACTTAATAAGACAAACTTTTTGAAAAACTGATATTACATGTGTCCCTTATTCATATCTGGAAGAGGTTTCCTTTCCAGCTTTTGTCTACAATATAATGTGTGTGTGTGTATGTATTTATCATTAATTATATAATTAATATATAATTATTTATTATTATAATTTTTTAACTATACTTTAATTTTTTTATTAATAAAAGGACACCGATGATAAATATGTGTAAGTAGAGGAGATAATTCATGTATTCATTCATTTCAACTACTTGGTCATAATGTGCTTTTTAGGGGATGCGAGTCAAAATTTGCTAACTGGTAATAATGGAAAAAAAAAGTGTTAAAAAAGTTTTAAAAAGTGATTTTTCTCTATTATTTACAACAGTACCTGCATTTGTATGAGTTTTAATAAAAGATATTTGTTAGACAATAAAAACAACTTCAAAACCACACCTTAAAATGAACTTGATGTTCAAAAGTCAACATTTTTGTAATAGCTGAATGTAACATTTTTGACAAACCAACCATGTCAGTCTTTGAATAACATATAATTTATTTAAGCCACAAAATAAACTTCATTTAGTAAAATAAGTATAATAAACTATGTTAAAAGCATTTAGAATGTCTCCAGCAAATTTTATAGTTACCCAAAATTTAAAAGTTCCCACTTTACGCATGTTATTACATCCGTCAAAACCTAAAAACATTGACATAACACTCTCACAGGCATAAATCACTTCACTGACTACTTGCCAGCTAGGAAATGAATAATTAATAACTTAGGGTCCATCTGTTTTCACATCTACGATGTCTGTCAAATAATAACATGCACAATACACAGTATTTATGAGAAGAGGAGGTTCAGCAAGTACACGAATTTTCAGGAAAACCCACACTACCGGATGTTTTGACTACATCATTGCTTTTCTGAGCAGGAGAAATAGCGATCTGAGCAGCTTCAACATGCTGTCTGTCAGAGACAATCCCTGCGTCCCAATGTGCATACTATCTATCCTAAATAATATGTGAGATTAGAATAAATGTGTCCCAAAGCATAGTTTGTTGAAAAGACTATAAGTCCCCAGATAGTCTACTATTTCCATTTTTGATCTGTGCACACTCTAATGGCTAATATTGCCCACAACCCATTGCGCTTTGGCGAAGGGTTCGGTTCAGAACTACAAACACGAATAAAAAGAGTTTAAAAACTACAAACATGGCGGATGTGTGCAACCAGCGGTTAAGTAGTGAGTTTAAGATAAAGGGGTTTGAGTTTCTAATAATCAACATTTTACCTGGTAAAAATATTTATTTAATTTTATCCATGTTGAAAGTCAACTAAATTTGTTTATTTAAATGTAGCTAAAATAAATTGATTGCAACCACTTACCTTAAAAAAATTTAGTAAATTCAATGAGTCATTTTTTTCAGTGAATGTGAACATTTATAAATATCCATTTGGCCATTAACTTTTAAATGCATCACTATGGTAAAAAATGAGCATAGTTCTCCGCATGAAGACCCACAGCTGGCAGATCCACATGCTACTATTTTTCTCTCCGATATGGTAGGAAGTTAAATTAAATAAAATATGGAGTATGTTAACTGTGACGATGATTGACAGGCCAGTTTAGAGTGACAGGATGCGCATCCGTTAAAGGCGCAATTGTATGACATGATAGTATGTCCCAAAGCTTGTCTACTCTTCTACTATACACTCAAAAGTGTGTACTTTTTCTTCACAAAAATAGTACATTAAGAGCATAGTATAAGCAGGTAAATTGGGATGCAGCAAATAACATACATGACACATAATACACTTGAGTATAAATATGCTCTCAACTTGCTGAAACTGAATCAGAATAATCAGAGAACTAAATGATATATTTCACACTGCATGCTAAAGGGATTAAATGGCAATCCAATTGAAAAACCTCAACGGGTTAGTGAACATCGTTCAACATGTGTTGGTTACTGACAGAAACAGGAAGTTGTACGTTATAATTTGACGTTTTTAAAAAGCACATTACAGTAGTCCAGTTTGACTCTCATATGCTGATGTAAAATATATTACTGAACTTGAAAGGTGATCTTCTCGGTCATCTGAAAGGTTAAGGCAATTATCAAATTTTGATAAAACGTTTAATTTTTTAATAAATTTTTACATGATTTGTTACATTTAATTGCCCCTATTAGCAGATTTTGACTCGTGTCAAATTAGTTCTCAGTTCATGTGTCTTATCACCATAGGTATAGGTCATCACATTAACTACAAACGTTTCAACATTCAAATAATTTATTTTTAAATTTATTTTGTTTTATTTTTTGAGACATGTTGCATGATTTATTTTGTAACATACTTAAATACTTGATTTGATGTTTTATTAAAGGCATGTACATTATCCATGCAAGATTAATCAAAATGCTCATGAATTGTGTGTGAGTAATTTCAAATCAACTGTAAAAGGGTCTCTATTTTTCAGTGTGCAAAACTTAATTTGGGTTTTATTTTATTTGAGACCTTAAATAAATCTGAAAACAGAATAGTGCTTTAGTAGCTTAAAGGCAGAGTAGGATGCTATCAGTTCACATGCACAGCACTAGTGATGGGGATTGTTCTGTGTTTTGGTAGGTGCTTAAATTTTGTAACCACTCCACAGCTGCAGCCCCAAAAGAGGAAATGCAGAGTTTGTTAATGACTCTTCCCTCACTCAGGCAAAATTTTATGGTGCTGCTCTGTATATTTAGCAATTATACTGTAACATATCTTCATTTGTAGTGGTAAAATGTACCATTTAACATGTGCTTTGCAAAGTGTGCAAGTACTTCAACTCCTGGAGGATGAAGCTATGAAATCCAGAGAAACTATTTTTCTTAGAGGTGGACAAATAAAGCTGTCTCCAGCCCCCAGTGAAAGCTCCCGTTAAAGAGTGCGACTAACTCATCTTAATGGAGTGTTATTTTTCTGTTCCGTCTCTCTTGGTAACATCATAACATTTTCCTTTCCCACCCACAAATGTGAGCCCTGCCGTCGACATGGTATTAGTCAAGCCTCGCTGTCGGAGTCTGGCTGTGCAAATTCAGACGCAGGCCTTCGTCACCTGTCAATCAACGCCGCAGCATTGTCCCGGTCCAGCCACAACATCTCTGCAGCTGTTTTGGCCCCTTCCACCTCACCAACTCCACCCATCGCAAACGCTTGCTTTTTGTTAGCAAAATAAGTGCGTTCAGCCAGTTGACCAGCTGAAGTTAGGTGATAAGTTCATGTTAATGTGAAGTTTGGAGTTCATCTGCAGGATATGAAAGCTGTTTTTGTTTTTTCTTTTAGCGCTGAGTGGACACAGGAGTATAATCGATCCGTAAGGCGGTGTACATATATTACGGCGACCTGCATATACCATATTTCGTAGTTGCTCCCCTGTTGCTCACCTCTGGGTTGCAAATGTTCTTTTACTACTTAAATAGTTCCATCTCCTCCCAAAAAACATCCCATATGGTCCCCCATTGTTCCGACTGCCCTACTCCCCAGTGTCATGCCTTGTCACTGTTATTATAGGCTTACACTCACAAGACGCCGTGATTTGTTGTCCTCTTCTGGCTTTGAAGATCTAAAGAGTAGTGCAGCGTGAGATGAGGGGAGATGAAGATGAAGTCGACAGCCATGGCCTTTATACAGCCGCACACATAAACACACGACGAAGCATGACTATACACAAACTCTGACAACCCCCGAGTCAAGAGGCGCGGGTCAAGTTACGATTTCCCCTTTGTGTCTTTAAAAATCCGCAGATGACAATTATGGCGGATTTGATTAACTGAGAGAGAGGCGCAGATAGTCGGGTTTTTTTTATGAAGGACCGGCGGTTCGGGTTTCACTAGCTGTCATTTATATGGCCAGAGAAAGGCAGGGGGAGTCCCTTTACTGCTGAGCTGGGGCCTGGGCCCAGACTTCAAACACTACTCTTCAGCATAGCTCTTCACTTTTATAATGCGCAGGGAATGAGAGAACGCGCATGCACAGCACTTAAAATGCTACATTAGAGGAGTTTTGAGGAGCAGAGTTTGAACTCCAGTGGTCTTGCTTTACTTGGACCTGGGACTTGAGACCTGTCCATGTGACAGCTTTCGTCTCCATCGTGATTCAGTATAGATCCAGTGTGTAACAGATTATACATGGTATAAGTTGTATTTTATTTTATTTTATTTTATTTTATTTTATTTTATTAAAAGTATTTTATTTTATTTTATTGTAGTAGTAGTAGCAATAATTATTATAATAATAGTAGAAGCAATAGTAGAATCACCATAATCATAGATTATTTATTTGATTTTATTTTGCTTATATAGCGCCTTTCTAAAAACAAATATCATGTTGAATACATTTTTATTCTTTTTAAATGATGATGATTATTATGATGATTGTTGTTGTTATTAATCATCATCATAAATATAATCAATTTTATTTAAATTTTAATAATTTTTAAATGCCAGTGATGGTGAGTAATAATACTAAAACTAATTATTATTATTATTAATATTTACAATAAAACAATTATTGTTAAGAATTTTATTATTATTATTATTATTATTATTATTATTATTATTAATCATCATCATCAACATTTAAAAAATTAATAATATAGGTGCTATATAAATAACTGATTGAATTAATTGATTAAATTGATTAAATTGATGATTAATAATAATAATAATAATTACTATTACTACTACTACTATTAATAATAATTATATTAGTTAATATGCAATTTTTATTAATAATAATCATCATTGTCATCATCATCATCATTTTTCTTTAATCAAAGTTCATTTTGTAGAATAATAACATTATTTATTTTTTAATGATGATATCATCATCATCATCAAGAATAAAACTTAATCTACAAAATGACCTTTAGTATTAAGTATTGTTATTATTTTATTATTATTATTACAAAATAACAATACTTCTAAAATTAAGGCCAAATGATTTCTGTAACCTGTAATCAGCAAACAGCAAATCCAGTCTCTTCATAAGGCCCCTTTCCTCCTCTCTCTAAACCAAGACCCCCTTTTACCAGACCATCCATGACAAAGGCGGCCTGTAGTCCCTTGCGTTCGGTCACGAATGGATTGGGCCCACTTGTTTTCACAAGCACCCCGTGTCAATGGTCTAGTTTATTGAGACAGGTCTCCTCTTGGCCTGTGAGGCACTCAGCCGATGGACGGCACAGATGAGTAACCCTTGTGTATAAATAGCTTCCTTCATTAAATCAGTTGTTCTCTTAATTGAACTTAAATAAAGAATGACTTATGCCTGCCAGCTGGTTTTAATAGAGCAGACTGGCTTGTAGTGTATAAGAGGAGCATTATTTCAGCGTGCCGGGCCGGTGTACTGGGTGTTATCAACGTAGAAGGTGAAAACAGGAGAGACCACCAGCCAGCCTAATGCATTCTGAGGTTTCATTGGTTTATTTTCCTAACAATGAAATAAATGGTTTGGTAATTAAATTTTCGGCACTGGCTTTAGACCTAAAGGGCATTTGTGACAAGTGTTAATGTATGGCGAAGATGCTGAGAGGTTTGACACAAAACACGGCAGCCCCGTTTTGAAACGCTACATGCTCTTACACACTTTTCTCCACCATCTTCCAAACCTGCAAGCAATTTTTGCCGTGAAAGTCCAATCAAACTCCTCTGCCAGGGCACAGTTTGCATTAATCTGCTAACCTAATGCACTGAACTCTCTCAGCTGCACTGTGATACTTTTCTCCAGCCATTTTTTTTCTGTCTCTCCTCCCTGAGACAAGAATTCTTGAAGTGAGCCGTTGTTTGAAAGCGTTTTGTGGTCTCTGGCAGCAGCAGCTGATGGAAATTTGCTGAGTTGGAGCCCTGAAATGTTGCAGCTGTCTCAGAGGAGCTCGGCCACAGCTCTGAGTCTCATTGCTTGGCTGCTGGTCAAACGGAGGGAGAGCACTGATTGACTCCCTCCCACCCGCTCTTGATTATTCCCTTTCTTCCTTTACGCCTTATGCCACTCGATCATGTAACACTTTCTCGGTCATTTTAGCTTTTGCATTTTGGGACCCCCAATCTTGTCCAGCTTATAAACCAAAGCTATTACCTCATCTGTGGGTCAAACATTTATGAAGATACCTTCCTCCTCATTGTATGGTGGAAATCGAATAAGGTTGCATTGCTTTAGCCCATGTTTACAGGACCTGCTGATCCACAGGAGGAAACAGAGAGCCATTTCTTGACCATAACTCACAGTTTAGGGGGGAGATGCTCCAAAATAGCGTGAACTCATTTGTACGTGTGCTGCACTCCACTAAGAGGAAAGCAGCCACTTGTCGTCTGGAGAGATTGAGTAATGTAATCCTTCACAGCCCAGCAGCACCACTGCCACATACCTCACTAATAGCAGGTTGATTATCAACAAGACTGTCCTTTAACACATTCCCGACATCTGCTTTCTGTCTAAGCTTGGAGAGTGGATCCGAATAGACATAGCAGAACACTCGCACACACCGTTTTCATTGTAAGTGTTTTAAAAAAAACACCTTCTGATTCACAAATTATATATACGCACATTTAATGCATGTTTGTAAAATTGTGCACACATTAAGACTTTGATGTGTTTAAATTTAAGCATTTAGACTGTCTAATGCTGCTTCTGCTGTAAAAGACATATATATGATATACACATATATACACACTCACACGTATACACACTCTGTTTCATCCATCTATAGTATACAGGCTCTCAGTGACATCCTGTTGACGTTGTTTGGCACCGTTTTGATTGAGAGTGTTTTAGATGAGCTGATAATGTCAGCTAGAGCCATATCCTCTCACTAATGAGCTACAATGAGCTCTGACTTTTGTTAGTGTCACTTCCTGGGTAGAGTTTATAAAACTTAAGCACTATCCTGGAAGGCCCTGAGTTATTGAAGTGGGTGTTTTGTGTGTGTGTGTGTGTGTGTGTGTGTGTGTAATTTTGCTGCATTGTCTCAGTAATGTACATAACACCAACTGCTACAATGTCTAAAAAAATACTATATATAAATAATATATAATAATATTAAATTATAAAATATAATTAATTATATTAAAATTATGAATTTGTATAAGATTGTTAATAATATAGTATTATGAATAGTGCTGTCAAACGATTAATCGCGATTAATCACATCCAAAATAAAAGTTTTTGTTTACCTAACATATATGAGTGTACTGTTTATATTTATTATGTATATACAAATACACACACATGCATGTATATTATTTAAGAAAAAAGTATGTTTATATAATAAAAATATTTATATCTAATATAAATTATACGAATATAAATATATACATATAAAAATATATAAAATATATCCTTTATGTGTGCGTATTTATATTCACAGTACACACACATATATTATGTGAACAAAAACTTTTATTTTGGATGCGATTAATTGTTTGACAGCACTAATTATGTATAATTATGTATATTATTTAGTTTAATTAAGTTTTAAGTGATAAGTTCATGTAACTTAAAACTTAAGTTTTAAGTTTTCTATAATTAAGTTTAGTTTTTATTGGTGTTAATCAATCAGAGAGATATAAAAATAACAATAATGGTTTCGACCTAAAAAAAGGATACGAAAAGTATCCCATATCCTCTAAGTCAGTCAGAAGATTAAATTATGAGTGCTTTCACAGTCAAAAAATAAGTAAAAAAGAAATTAAATAAAATAAATACATGTAATCATACATAAAAATGTATAGATGAAATACAGCTTATGTATATTATTTAAATATTAAAATAAAGTAAGGTTTTTGTCTTAAAAAAATAATTGAAAAAAATCTTAATTTGGAAAGTCCAATCAAGATATTTTGAAATTATGCCATCATCAATCCACACTTTTTTTTTGCTTTAAAAATGTCAAAATTGGTCCTTTATTGTTTATCCTTATTAGAACACACTAATCAAAATTTACAGAACAGAAGTACTAAGCAGACTTTTTCTTCATAATCTTAAGGCATTGAACAAAAACTACCATCGGTGTCCCATCCAACAAACAAAAATAGCGCACGATGCCCCTGGTCTTATGATATTATTGGCAGTATGATATTAACGTATAACATCAGTGCAGCAGAGCAACTCTGAGTTTTTCTTTAATGATGGCTTAAAGGCCTTACTACTGATTCACTGGTTCCCCACAAACTCACATCGGTTTGATTGACACATGCCTCCCTGGTTGTAGGGACATGTTGCTGATTGAGGCATGGCATGCGATTTCCCACTGAACCCCATCCCTGATTTTCACTCATCACGAAGCCCTCTGAAAGTCCACGGTGTCTCCCCTTAGAACTGATTCCTCCAGCTTCTCGGTTTCCCCCTCGTATGGCTCCTGTGGCCGAGGCCAGTCGCTTGGGCAGGCAACAAATGGAATCAATTTATACCCCTGGAGCAAGGTGGTTTTGATGACATCTAAAATGTTCACAACGTAAACTCTGAATATAAACATTTCAGGTCAAGAAGAGTTTAGAAATGTCTTTCATAAACATGCGCAGGGAAGATTTTTGACTTGTTTTTGATAGATGGCCAGTTGTGTGTTCAAAAAGTAATTCAATTTGTCATGCTATGTCCTGACAGAGAGAGAGGGGGGGTTGGGGGAAGGTTTAGAAGATGCAGAAATGAATAAGGTCTTATTAGTTCTGACCAGACATGTGTATTGTGATACAGTATCTGAATTTAGAGAAACTGAAATACACATTAAATAATGAAACCATCTGACTGATGAGGTCCAAGTGAAAAAGGAGAAATAAAAATAAATAAAAAAATATATATATCTCTACACTCTAAAAAATGTTGGGTTGTTTCAACCCAACTTTGGATCAAATATGGACTAACCCAGCTGTTGGGTTAAATTTTTACATTCAATTTTTAATCCGAAAGTTGGGTTAGTCCATATTTGACCCAAAATTGGGTTGAAACAACCCAACATTTTTTAGAGTGTAGAGATATATATATATATATATATATATATATATTTCTATATCTCAATATTACGATCACAATTAAAAATATATATATATATTTTAATATATTTAAAAATGTAATTTATTCCTGTGATGGCAAAGCTGAATTTTCAGACGTCATTACTGCAGTCTTCAGTGTTGCATGATTCTTGACAGATCATTCTAATATGTTAATTTGCTTTTTTATTTGAATTTGAATTATTTAAATTACACACACACACACACACACACACACACACACACACACACACACACACACACATACACACACACACACAAATAGAGGTTTAAAAATACAGATCTTATATATAATTAGTAAACACAGATGAGTGATAAGCAATATCTGTCTTTTCAGTCAAAACATGAATATTGTCTATTGTCTATGCAGTCTGTTGATTTATTTATTTATTTTTTCATATTTATTGACTATTTTTTATATATTTTATTATGGCTTTATTTTAATACAATTTTCTCTAATACACTATTTTTACATTTAACTGATATTTGGTAGGTTTAGGTGTAGAGTTGGTGTAGGGCGATATTACAGTTTGTACAGTATAAATACAGTATGTACAGTATAAAAACCATTAGCATTGGAATGTCCCCATAAAACATGGAAACACAACGTGTGTGTGTGTGTGTGGCATATTATGTCATTTTATTCTGTACTTAAGCAGGTTGAAATTCTCCTTCACCGCTCACTTTTAAAATCTTACACAAAAAAAAAAACAAACATTTTACTGTTAGTGATCAGAAGATATTAGTGATGCAGTGGAATGAAAGCTAGGCTGAATTTTCCAGCCTTGTGGTTTTAACGTTAGTGTTAAAGGACAAGGTTAGTGTTAAAACCCTACACTGTAAAAGTCTCTTTCTGCAGCTTGACCATCTTAATTGATCCTCCATTAGGGCTTTATAGACACTGTGTCCTTCGTCCTGTGCCTCTTTTATAGATACTAATAAAATGTTCAAAGTCCCTGTGCAGCTCCTTATCATGCAGCAGTGTTTTTATGCCCTGCTTACACCGGGAGTGTGACTGTGTCTCTCTACTGTACAGTCTGATGAGGGTACGGTTTCACGGCCCCTGCCTTCATGTCGCAGCCTGGCACCATTTTATGACTGGAAAAAGAGAAAGAGGAAAAGAGAGAGGCATTAAAAAAGTAATGTAAAGATATACAAGATGGGGTGGGGGATGCAGGGAAATAAGCAATGTTTATTTTCTAATTTGTACAAATCAGTTTATGCTAAATGATTACAGTATTTTTTTAATTATATACACACATTTCACAAAATAATTTACCAGTTCCCACAAAGCTATATAAATAAAGCTTATTTTATCTACATAACCACTGAATCTAGTTCACTGGGCAAACAGTGAAGTAGCGACTATAATGACAGGCCTCTGATTACAGTCTGTGTATATTGAGTTACTTATTGGTTTCAATCATATATTTCTATTTCTAGGTGGAAAAAAATAAGATGGATTTAGGAATGAGGAATGTGGTGGAATTAATAACTCTAGAAGGATATGATGTCAGCCATTCCTGTAAGTACACTACTGTAAATGGTGAGAGCGAACATTGTCCCATGTAAAAACATATATTGTTTCAATTTGAGAAAGTATAGCAAACTGATTATATCAATTTTGCTTGAGTGTTTTTGCAGCTGGTGTTGACTTTTTACATTTTTTTTTTAAATGACTTATTTTAGAATTTTAAAAAGTTCTCAATAAGACGTGCTACAGCACTGAGAATTGTGACTGATTGATTGATTGATTGATTTAAAGAATGCACCAGAACTGCAAATTGCATGGAAGCAACAATGTGTTAACAGTTTGTTAACTATATTATTTAGCGTGACTAACTGTGTTTGATGTGTGTTTGGTACAACAACTGAAAGGTTACAGTCTTTAAATCTAGAAATAATAATAATTATTCAGTGTTTATGCATGGGGGAAATAAATAGTGAGAAAGTGTTGTGCTTGTATCTCTGTGAGTGTTAAATATGATGAATTGTGTGGAAACATACCGACTCAAACCCTTTTGCATTCACAGATTTTTCTTTGTGTTTGGTCCACAATCAAACTACCGAGTAGCATATATTATCTTATTTAAATAGTCTTGATTTCCATGAGGAGATGCAAGAACAACTAAACCTAAGTGAATAATCTGCTGAAACACCTTAAGCCCCTTTCAAACTAAATTACAAAATCAAAGTAGCACTTGCAATAATTATGCTAGTGTTTTTGAATCAGGGTACGAAGGAAAACAACAATTAACAGTGAAAGTTCCCTCATTCACTAACTTTGTCTACTCGCTCTGATAGGAGAGGAAGTATCTGTTTACTTTGTGATTACGACAATTTTGCTGTCGCGGGGCAGCAAATTCAAACCAGTCGCGAGGCTAGATTACTCCAGACAACACGAAGCCCGTACGGCCGCGCACATCCAGTGCTCCGCCTTCGGCTGAGATTTCTTTATGGTGGCTTCAAAGTAAAATAAACCTTTATACGTAATTACAGAGAATTCTGTATATTTTTCTGTCCATTTCCCTCTAACAAAAAGGGTATATTTTAAGGGCCAAGCATGTCATGCTTAACCACCGGCCTACAAAGTAGATCACACATCGGAGGACCTGACCCGAGTCTCTTGTTTATTCAGAACAAATTCTAGAGAGAGGGTAAAAGGAGCCTTATTCATTGCACATTCCAAATCACATGGACTGTCATATTTAGACAGTTATACATATATCCCTGCTTCAGAGTTGCCATGTCGTGAAAACATTATCAAAGTAAATATTATGACTGTAGAAACGTTCTTTTATGCAAAGAGCGCTAGTGTGAAGTCGGGTCTGATCGTAGTGCCTCGGGCTTGAGGCGGTGAGACGGCTGTGAACATGAAAGCATTGCGGTTGCTTAAAAGCATAACCAGGTTATCAGCCAATTCATGATTGTGTTATTATTCTGTGCTACTGTTTTTCTTATCAGTCAGTCAACATTTCAGGAACATGTCAGGAAACAAGCTAGAGATGCGTTTGGCTGCATGTCATGCAGACCTGAAAGCATGCACCTCAGAAACCCCACACGTGTGTATACGGTGAGATCTGGACAGTGTCCCCGTGGCCAGAGAAGGATGTGAGCAATTACCAATTCTCAAAACACTACTTTACCATAGTTAAATATATTACACGCCTTACACCCGCACCGGCCGCGGCCCTCTCTCGCTGCAGCCTGGGATACGTGTACCTCACAGAAATCCAGCCACCTTCAACAGGCATAGTCTACTGCAATTAACCATCATCATAATCATCATCATCATTACCATCATCATCATCATCATAATCATAAACTCACTGAATGTGCTTTGTACAAGGTGCTTCACACTAATTTACACCAGCCAATGTTAGTTTTTGTTTTATTGGCACTTTTTTTTTCTTTTTTTTTATAGGGAGAGAATTTTAATATATTAAGATGTTATGAAAATATCCTTATCTTATATTTATACAGATGTACAGAAAAAGATTTAGGGCAGAATGGGGAGTGTTGTAACAGGGTTAAAAAGTGAAATTTCATGTCCTACTTATAAATGTTAATGGTTTTAAATGGATAATAAAGGGCAGAACTGGTACTAGAATTAGCAGATTCTTATTTTTAATGTGATATATAACATCAAGCTTTATAATTAATATTAATATATGGTGTATAAACTATATATAGTGTATACACTACATTAGACAGAGCTGTTGGCTAATACATGCACAGACTGTGTAGCATAGGATTTATGTATTTCCATGTTTTTTACTACTTTATTCACACCAAAATTAAATATGTTATTTTATTCTCCCGTGTGTCATTCCTTTATGACAGACTTGCTTCTGTGGAACACAAAAGAGGATTAATTTCTGAATTAATAAAAAAAAAAAAAAAAAAAAGATTATTATTGTTATTATTATTTTATGTTCCACAATAGAAAGTAAATAATACATATTTGAAACTACATGACTATTTTATGACAGTGTTTTCATTTTTGGATGAACTATCCCTTCTTACCATTTTTAAATTATGGGGATGAGGAGGAGAAGTACCACAATATAAAATAATGCACAAAATTTAAATGGACATCTTTTCAGTGCGGTAGTTTTCATCAACAGCGCCATTTGTAGCTATTTGACGTTGTCTTACACTGTTTAGAAATAAGCTGTGGGTTTCTAAACTACTTGAATTTGTAGCAGCCAACATGAGAATATTACATAAGAATTTGGGATCCAGCACAAAAACAAAACGGAAACAAACGCTGAAACTCTTAACACTCCCCCGGTCTACTATAGCGCACTGCTGATAACACTGTAGCCTATATATGTAGCATCGACTACATATAACTTAATCTTGTTCGAAAAGAAATCCACAAAATTCCGATAGTTTCTTAACTGCATCTCTGCTTTAGTGTGATACTTTGACAACGGCTTGAAACAGGCGTCCCGCACATAAAACCTCCATAAAATACCCGAACGTTTTGTACTAGGCGCGCAGTGAGTGCGCATGCAGCAAACACACACACACACACACACACACACACAATCCCTCTGGCCATGTGGGTGTCCACCTCTGTAATCCCAATAGACTGAGTCATTCTGCATTCAATATGGGGAGTAGCCTAATTGCCCTTCAATGCGAGGAAATGCGCAACGCATTGGTTGCGCACACTGCAGCGCACAGGCCCCAGTGACACTTGGTGCTGTAGCCCATGGAAAAGGCGGAACTGGTTCATTTTGATCCTGGATTTAGGAGATTAAACAAGCCTGATTGCCACAAATCAAAACCTGGACTGTAATTAGTGAACGCGGACATGGCGCTATGCATCAGAGACAAATTAAACAAACAATTATATCTGTCCTGGGTAACCGCTTCTCGGAAGCTCAAGTTAAACATTCAGTCGACTGACACGCACAAGTGAAGTCTCTGCATTAATATAGCTATTTCTCTAAAGCTGTCAGACGCAATAAAGAACGCGACGCAACATTGTTTATTGCGATTTTTCAGTGGTGAAGGCTTTTCCTGAAAGTTGTAAACTTTGCAATTATAAGAGCATTTAGGAATCAAATCCAAAGCATCAACAACAAACACGTGAAATGTTTACCATTGAAAAAAAAAATGTTTTAATATGATCTACCTCTCGTTTAATTAAAAAAACCGTTTAATTATAATAATATATTATATATCTAATAAATTATTACGCGTTTACATATGTAATTATTATTATTATTATTATCAGATTTAAATACAGATATTTTGTGGACAATCTTATAGGGTCACAATCTGAGGTCGGTTCTGATTTATGGAGAGGCACCGGGCATCACTTACACTCAATCACCAATTCAAGCTCCTCCGACATCACGCTAAACTGAGGCCTGAGGGCATAATGTGTCCACTTGGGCTGAAAGCCGGTGTTAGGTTGCAGCGCAGTAGCATCTGCCTAATAGATATTGCAGAGTCTGAACACAAATGGGCTTCTCTTAGTGTAGCTGTATCACTTCTCACCGCTCACAGGTAGAGTCTGTCTGTATAAATGCTTTATCTTTTAAATGGCCGCATTTAACCGCCCCGATGAAAACAATCACTGAGAGTAATGTGTTTAGCTTTAGCTTATTTTACAATTTAACACGCCCGCCTCTACCGACAGAGACTAAATAAGCATCCACGTTTTGCCTAAACATTGCACATATTGTTCACGTTTCTTGAAAGATAAACTAGGCCAAGGCAGTGTAGAACATATTAAAAATCCGCTTTCAGTGTGGATCGGTTGTATCTTAATATTTTAAACCTGCTAAACTCACTTATTCAGTCTGACGCTTTCCAGAGCGCCGGTTTAATGATTGTTGTCAAATCATATGATGAATGACTCCACAACTGCAGCACTAGCAGAAACATTGAGTTATTTTATGTTTTTTTTTAATGACCAAACAAACATAAGACACATGGAGGACACATAATATAATATAGTATAATATAATAAGATATAAAATATAATATAATATGTTCTTTCATATTTTGTCAAGGATTCTTACTGCCTATGTGTATGTAATTGGTAGGTGACATAAGTGAATGGCATAAACAATAAATCTCAGTTCCAAGTAATTTCTGATTTTCACAAATTCTGTCAAATAAAATTAAAACCATCAAAAAATTATTACTTTGCAAAGATTGGAATTACAAAATGATTAAATTTGAGGTGTGTGTATGTGTGTGCAACATCCTGATTAAATTAATCATCCTCAAATCACTAAACCTCTAAATTGCAGTAATTTAGGAGATAATTAGTCCTGCATTAAGTCCTTTGCAGAGACCAATATAATCTGGTTTTATTGCTTTACATCTGTGGTACAGAGTTACAAATAATTCTTGTGTGAATATTATGCAAATTCCCACCAGGCGTCACACACATCCTCAGGGTAACTTTGAGAAATAATTAAAATGAATGAATACATATAAACACACATTAAATATAATAAATTTAACCTATAATATTATCGAAAATGCAATTCATGATAATAATTTGCATTTGCCGTGAGCTGCAATGGTTTGTAAATGTATAAAGGTGTTTACGAGCGAGTGTAGAGAATGAAGAGTGGGTGTTTGTGTGTGTGTGTGAGATGCTTCACTTGTGGTCTCCATGGTCTTGTAGAGCACAGATGAAGGTTACCAACTCTCTGTGTCAGTGTGCAGGTTACTGTTTCTGTGGTCACATTGGCCTCTGTCTAGGTTTAAGTGTCTGTGTGTGTGTGTGTGGCTGAGTGCAGACTTTGGCTCAGGCTTATTCTGATATATTACCATTTGATCCTTCAGTTTCCTGCCATTGATCAAGCTCCACCTATTCAGCTGATGGGCCAGAGGAGAAACTCGATCACCTAACAAGAAAGAAGCAGAGGAGAGAGGAAGGAGAAATTGAGAGAAATGGTACTAGCCTTCACCACAGCCTCTTCTTTTTCCCATTCTTACCTAAAATACATCCCCCTCTGTGCATCTCAGTTTTACTGTATCTACTTTACATTTACACATACTTAATTAATCAGCAACAGCTTGTCAATGTAAGCTGGCTGTGCTTTGCATTCAGAAATACTATCAGGCGATTGACAATATTTAGCTTGTATTTAGCATCTTCCCAAAACTACAAAGTGTTGTAGTGTTCACACACACAGCAAAACCGTCTTGTATATATGTCACTTAACCACTGACAGTCATTAGAGTATCATATTTACTTGAAGGTTATTAGCTGACATCTGTCATTAAAGCAAATATCAGGAGAGTGGCAATTATAGTCGGTGGACTCCTTTTACACTGACATACATCATCCTCGTCTTCTCTTTTACACTTTTGAACACACATACACACTGAGACACTGAGTGACAGTAGATCAGCTCTCCTGGCCCCGTGGAGGTCATAACCCACACCATCTGGATCTGATCGCGCTATGCACAGAAAGGTGCTGGGTTTGCAAGGTATAGCCTCTTTAGCAGTGGGAACCTGCTATGCAATCGATCTCATAAGCTGGGCATCTGAATGCGTATTCATACTTCTGTGCTGCTGAAAGACAAGTGTAATGTTTGGAACTAGTGTATGGAAAATTCAGATGTTGGCGCCTTTTTTTGTGATGATTTAGCCGTCCAGTGTAAATGTAGAAAACATTACAGTCTCTCCATATGAAAGGGGGAAAGAAAACAATCACAGAATATTTGGTATTTTCTGAAAAAGAAAACGTTGACCTGCGTCTGTCAGGAAGCTGTTCAAGTCTATGCTTGGCCTCAAGAGCTCAAGTCATTCACTCCAGCGGTGTAGCTGTCAATTACTGTCCTTATCGGCTTACAACTGGAGAAGGTGAGCGAGTGACAAACCTCTCTTTGAGGTTTTAGGTTACACAATATGGTAACAACAAACTGTCACTGGGCTTTAGAGGCCTCGTCGAGGAACCTGGGGAATTCCCACCCTGGGTCAATGCACATAGTGTCTGATTCCAGAAGGTTTGGACAAGATTATCTCTATACAATGAACTTGAACTTCAAGATCAGTGTATTTAGTATTCAACAGGGGCGTTTAGTCCATATAATGCTGTGAATGCTCTGCATTCAAGAGAATGAGTTTGTTGACTGGCTAAAAAGGAATTTACTGTAAATTACTGTACATTTACTGTAAATTTTTCTTGCCATTTGAGGTGTAAAATAAGGATTACATAATAAATTGTTGGGAATACATACTGTATGTAACTGTCCATAAATTAATTATTTGCCAAACAACGGTAATTTTCTGCAAATCTGTGCCAGTTACAGAGGGATTTGTTTGAGCAGATCCACAGCTTTGCCGCCTATGCGCTATTGGATGAATTGTTATTGTTGTTCTGCGTTCTCATTGGTTTGTGGGTGATTACATGCGCAAGAAAGGCTGTCTGTGAATCGCTTAACCAAGCGGAAATGTGTGCTGTTGCTGCAAGATCTCGATTACTGAAAAGCACATTGCATTTGATGTAAACTAACTCAATTGGAAAAATAGTTAGTTTTTTTTCAAGCAAAGGTAGGGCTGGGCGGTATGGCCAAAAAATGATCATGATAATATTTTTATAGTCGATATCGATAATTATCACGATAAATTTCAAATCTTTATTTCTTTAAAGTTTAAAGGCAGATTTTTGCTCCTAAGTTAAAGTATGACAAACACTTCACGTTTTTGAATTCTTCACACATTTCCAGTCACTTTTCCTTAACAAAATAAATATTTTAATAGAAAAATTAATCTCTTCCTTTCTGCATGTTCTAATAAGTGATAGTTTCAAATCATGAAAATCATGAGGTTTGTGTTGCCTGAATTTGAGGATACATATCTTCAGCACAGTTTGCAGTGCAAGCTGCAATTTTAATAATATAAAATTTTTTGTCTCTTAGAAATGCACATTTGACAGTAGTTTGAGCTGACAGTAGAATTAGCTTGAGTTAGGATGCAGATGTAAATTTATCTTCATTATCAAAAAAAGTAACATCTGTAAAAGTTGTAACAAACTTATTTTCATATCATGAAATTTAATTATTCTTACCGTTTGAGTTTTTTTTTTTTAAATTAACCATTGATCTTTCATAGCATACATTTAGATCATGATAACCACAGTTAAAACCTCAATACCATGGTAAAAATGTATCTAGAGGTGCATCTCAATAAATTAGAATGTCGTGGAAAAGTTCATTTATTTCAGTAATTCAACTCAAATTTTGAAACTCGTGTATTAAATAAATTCAGTGCACACAGACTGAAGTAGTTTAAGTCTTTGGTTCTTTTAATTGTGATGATTTTGGCTCACATTTAACAAAAACCCATCAATTCACTAACTCAACAAATTAGAATACTTCATAAGACCAATTAAAAAAAAAACATTTTTAGTGAATTGTTGGCCTTCTGGAAAGTATGTTCATTTACTGTATATGTACTCAATACTTGGTAGGAGCTCCTTTTGCTTTAATTACTGCCTCAATTCGGCGTGGCATGGAAGTGATCAGTTTAGGGCTGCAACTAACGATTATTTTGATAATCGATTAGTTGGCCGATTATTTTTTCGATTAATCGATTAATCGGATTTTTAAAACGCAAAATTTTCTTCGTTTATTTTAATGACAAAAACACTTCCACATTCTGCCCAGTGTCCTTCAAACAAACGTGCCAACTGAATGCTATAAAAACATACAGTGCTTAATTTATTAGACCACCTGTCATAATAAAGAGAAAACACAAATATTTTAGGAATCTGTCAAAGAATTGTTTAAATCTAAAAATGTTATTGTCATTTATTGGGCAAATAACAAACTGAAACAACTACATTTTTATTCACATAAAAAATAGCCTCCTGCCTTTCATAACAGCATGCATTCTTGCTGGCATTGTTTAGCTACTTTTTGACTGTAATTGGGTGTCTGAAAAAATCTTTCATAGATCTTTCATTCTTTCATAGATAACAGAAATAATTATATTATAGCATTAGAAATAGCCCACTGTTACTAAAGAGCTTACGCATATTGGAGGACTAACCAATACAGATAGCAAAAAAATGATTTTAGTAAACACCAATACTGTTAGTTTAGAGCAGCAGTGGCACAAAGCTTACATTATTTGTTATAAACCTTAAATACATTTGTTTTAATAAATTTGTTAAGCACTGTATATAGGCCTATAGTTTAAATCTCTTCATCAAAAATTAAGATAATAAAGATAATAAAGACGAATAAAAACACAAATTCAGTGTTAACCAACTCTTTGATCACAGTCACGTTTACTGTAATTTCTTTATCCTGTAAAAGGCGGCTATGAAGCGTCTGATATTTATATTCAGACAACTATATGCAGTTATCCCTTTACAGTTCTTACTCTCATAAAATACGTGCACTCCATGTTGACTTGTAAACCTTAATTGAACGTTCAACAACAGATATTTCAGCACAATGAATATTTTTGCGCTGAATATTGTCTCCCTCTCTGACGCGCGTTCACGCGTCCGCCGCGCCGGCGCTCATTCAGTAATTCGGTCATTTAAACTTAACACAGACTGTCAGGATGGGACTTTATGCAAAAATGGAAATGCTCGCGTGAATTTGTGACATTTACAGATAAGGATATGACCGTAAACTGAACGTTTTTGCGCTGAGGACGCACACGCATCTGTCAAAGCGCCTGACAGGGCAAGCCATTACGCTAATGCATTAACTTAAAGCTTAAATAAACAATTCTCATGTTTTGTGCAGCTTGAATCACGTACTTCTCCCGCAGCATCTCATTCGGTTTCCTCCACTATTTTTAGATGCATTTTGGCCACAGAAATGCGTTATTTAGTGCTGTAATTTGACGCGACCGGCTGAAGTTGGACGTGCACTGTGGACAGACCCGACTAATCGATAATGAGAATCGTTGTCGATGATTTTCATTATCGATTATAATCGATTTTATCGATTAGTTGTTGCAGCCCTAGATCAGTTTGTGGCACTGCTGAGGTGGTATGGAAGCCCAGGTTTCTTTGACAGTGGCCTTCAGCTCATCTGCATTTTTTGGTCTCTTGTTTCTCATTTTCCTCTTGACAATACCCCATAGATCCTCTATGGGGTTCAGGTCTGGTGAGTTTGCTGGCCAGTCAAGCACACCAACACCATGGTCATTTAACCAACTTTTGGTGCTTTTGGCAGTGTGGGCAGGTGCCAAATCCTGCTGGAAAATGAAATCAGCATCTTTAAAAAGTTGGTCAGCAGAAGGAAGCATGAAGTGCTCCAAAATTTCTTGGTAAACGGGTGCAGTGACTTTGGTTTTCAAAAAACACAATGGACCAACACCAGCAGATGACATTTCACCCCAAATCATCACAGACTGTGGAAACTTAACACTGGACTTCAAGCAACTTGGGCTATGAGCTTGTCCACCCTTCCTCCAGACTCTAGGACCTTGGTTTCCAAATGAAATACAAAACTTGCTCTCATCTGAAAAGAGGACTTTGGACCACTGGGCAACAGTCCAGTTCTTCTTCTCCTTAGCCCAGGTAAGACGCCTCTGACGCTGTCTGTGGTTCAGGAGTGGCTTAACAGAGGAATACGACAACTGTAGCCAAATTCCTTGACACGACTGTGTGTGGTGGCTCTTGATGCCTTGACCCCAGCCTCAGTCCATTCCTTGTGAAGTTCACCCAAATTCTTGAATCGATTTTGCTTCAATCCTCATAAGGCTGCGGTTCTCTCGGTTGGTTGTGCATCTTTTTCTTCCACACTTTTTCCTTCCACTAAATTTTCTGTTAACATGCTTGGATACAGCACTCTGTGAACAGCCAGCTTCTTTGGCAATGAATGTTTGTGGCTTAACCTCCTTGTGAAGGGTGTCAATGATTGTCTTCTGGACAACTGTCAGATCAGCGGTCTTCCCCATGATTGTGTAGCCTAGTGAACCAAACTGAGATACCATTTTGAAGGCTCAGGAAACCTTTGCAGGTGCTTTGAGTTGATTAGTTGATTGGCATGTTATCATATTCTGATTTGTTGAGATAGTGAATTGGTGGGTTTTTGTTAAATGTGAGCCAAAATCATCACAATTAAAAGAACCAAAGACTTAAACTACTTCAGTCTGTGTGCATTGAATTTATTTAATACACGAGTTTCACAATTTGAGTTGAATTACTGAAATGAACTTTTCCACGACATTCTAATTTATTGAGATGCACCTGTATATGGTTTCTAGATATTTTTATGAAAAACAATAGTGTAAATACATTTCATATAAATGCTCAAACTCTATAACTTAATCTCAAAAATACTGTAATTATATTCCATTACTCCTTTAATACATGTCTACATTAATAATAATAAAATTCGATATGAATGTCCCACATTTTTTGCACAATACCATAATGCAGTAAGTGTTACTACAGTAAATCCTTGGTAAATAATGACAATTTGTAGATTGAAAAGCCTTCTGTATCGTTGCACACAGTGTTTCTCCTGTTTGTCAATGCTGTTTCATCTCGCTTAAACTAGTTTAAATCACTGCACCATTTTAGTTCTTCACTTAATTCAAGCAAATCACAATGGATCTCACAGTGTCGGGTGACTGAGACTCATCAGCGAGTGAACGCATCTGCTTTAGTAAACTCGCGCTGCGCTACAGTTTGAACTTAGAGCCGAGCAGATAAACAGTCCATGTGGCGTGGTTCAAATGTTTCGTTCCGCTTTTGGAGCATAAACGTTATATCGAACATTTATCGAACTCTTGATATCGTTTTATTAAGGAAAATTATATTGTGATAATTATCGTTATCGTTTTATCGCCCAGCTCTAAGCAAAGGTAATTTTGAAAGTCCACTGAAAACATCATCTTACATTTTTTTGTCATAGACAAATTATGTTACAAGTTATTTGGCAATGTGCTTCAGTAAAATAATTTTTATTGTTCCATTAGTTTTCCACATGCTTGACAAAAATGTTGTGTGTATATGTAAGCCTGTGGGAAGGCATTGCCACCTGAAGGTTGTTCCTGGTGGCAACAGCACTACTTTTAAATCAACACCTGCCATACTGTTTCTTATTTGATTCTCTGATAAATTAGATAGCATGCCCAGTTAAGTTATTGCATGCCACTGGTATTCAGAATGTGAGACTATTGCTATTGAAGTGAGGATTGAGCTAAAGGCTATGTATGTGTTGATCTGTCTCTTTTTCTTGTTGACTGGATTTAATTTTTTTTTTCTAGACTATTATTAAGCACCACAGCAGTAAATCTGTGGCACCTTAAATGCTGAAGCCAACGGATACGTCTCGCACCCAGTGAAATATGAAGTTGGGTCTCAGTAGCCCATGTCCTTCTGAGGAGTCTTGTGGTGCCCTTGTCACAACGACACTGACAAACGATCAGGCTCAAATAACCGCACACTGCCGCTGTCAGTTCCACAGAGACATGTAAACAATATTTTGATGAAACTAAATTAAGCGTGTAAAGGTTTCTCTCTAGAACCACAGCAGACCAACACGCTATTCTACCTGTCACTGCAGTTGCCTAAATTTCACATTTCTTTTGCTTTGTCTATAACTTTTGAATTATGTAGCCAGAGAGTATGTGAGGCAGTGGACAGAATCAGGCTTATGGCACAAAATGTATGTAGATGGGAAAACTGTGCCAATTTGAATCTTAAAAAATGCAGTAAAACATAGTGTTTATGAATATAAAATGTGAATATAAAATTGTGTTTATGATTTTATTCCCCCATATTTTTCTGTAATAGATTTATTAGATTATATAGATTCAATTTTAATTTTAGATAGCATTTTTTTTTTTTTTTACTGTAACATGCTGATGTTCATGATTTTTGAAGCATAGCATATTATTAGAAAAGCAAAAGATCTTTTGTATAATTACATCCTATTTAATGAAAAATGCTGTCATCATTTACTCATCCTAATATTCCAAACCTGCATGACTTTATTTCTTCTGTGGAACACACACACACACACACACAGACACACACACACAAAAAATGTTTTGAAGAACGTTTAAAAAAAAAAAAAAAACATTGGATCTCACTGACTTCCATTGTAGGGACAATAAAACCTTTGTCAACATAGAAAGAAAGTCGTAAAGTTTTGAAATCACAATAAGATGTGTGTAGATAAGGTAAAGAGTTTGACAGCTTAACTAGCAAGATGATCACAATAAGTTATTACATAAACAATAAAATTCAAATACTGAATCACATTAAAACTCCAAGATAAAGTCAAAAACTGGTGTTCCATAATGTAATGTTCAACAAAACACCCTATTTAACGTGCAGCTGCAATTACTCAGCTAAAATTTCCCATTGTGTAAGGAGGTAAGATAAAATTTTGTTAGTATGTTTTTGATATTTTAATATCCAAAATTTGAATCACTGGACAAAAAGCATTTCACATGATACAAAAAATAAAACACTGTATTAAAACATGCATTAAAAAGCAAGGTTTTTCAGAAAGCTATAAAATATATTAACTTATATGTCCACTAAATGTATTCAGTGCTGTGATGTCAGTTTATTAAGTTACAGGAAGATATTTAGGTTCTACAAAGAACAGTTTTATTACCAAAAATGAACCAATCTCAATTTGAGATTTAGCTTAAAAAACAAAACATTGCAGCAAATGAACTGTTTGCAAAAGTCTGTTAATAACCTGTTCCTAATGGTTTAAAACAATTTCACTGTTGACCAAAGATCGCACCAAAGCATCAATGGTTGCCATTGTTGGTGAAGAAAAGCTGAAAGAAATGGGAAGCAATAAAACCACCCAAGGGCTCAGATTTCTTCCTCTTTATTCATATCTCCCTCTAAAGCAATTATCCATTTAGTTTGCTAATTTAGCTTTTCCTTTACGTCTAGCATGAAGCAGGGAAAAATTAAGACCTCAAACAGAGAAAAAAGACATCTTATCAGAATACATCAGCCTGCCATCATAACTGTAAGTGATGGTTATTTCTCTAAGGGTCATTTCACTGTTTATGCTATTTCACAATATTGTTAAGCGGCCTGTATTTTACTTGTGACAAAACATCAGTCTGTATCTTTTCAGCAGAATCTTAAAGTAAATAAACGGGGCCCTACCATAGCACTCCCCTACTGAGAGCAGCTACGATTGCCCCATCACTCTTTATTATTTCTCTAGTTCACTCCTTGCTTTTATGCACTTTATTAAAAGCTGTAAAGTTAAGTGTCTTTTATATAAAATATATACAAATTTTATTTTATTAGACCACAAGCTATAGTTTTACTTTTTGACAAGAAAATAAGCTGAAGTGGAAAAAGTCACATTGCTCAGCTCAATCCAGAAGGCATTTAAACTGTCACTGTATCTGACTAAAGATATCCTTAACAGCATCGATGCATCAACAGAGGCCGGACAGTTGGGCTAATGTAGGTCTAATGCAGCAAGCGGGAGCTTGTTTTTATTACCGCGCAGCCCAGTGTTTGTGCAATTTCTCGATTTTCTAAAGCCCACGTTGACAGGCCCACTCTTTGAGCCAAGCCCCAGCAGATGTCCAAACATCGGTTAATGTAACCAGCAGGACCCGTGCACCCAGCACACAGAAAAAAAACATGGTGGCCAAAGCAGAATTACTCAAATGGAATAGCCATCTGATTTCACACATCTAGGAAACAGACAGTTTAACGTAATGGTGTGGTTTAACAGTTATGAACAAAGCAGACCATCTTCAGCCCATCGTAATCCTGAGAGGACGCATTTATGTGACTTTCTCTGTAGGAAGCGTTGTGATGAATCGCTTGACTTCTGACCCATAAGTAAGGGAAGTGAGGGAAGGAAGTATGTGTGTGTGGGTTTCAGAGCCATTCAACCAAAGTAAATGTATATCTTAAATATATATATTTCTATTTCTATATATATATATATATATATATATATATATATATATCTCAACATTACGATCACAATTAAAAAAATATATATATTTTAATATATTTAAAAATGTAATTTATTCCTGTGATGGCAAAGCTGAATTTTCAGACGTCATTACTGCAGTCTTCAGTGTTACATGATTCTTGACAGATCATTCTAATATGTTAATTTGCTTTTTTATTTGAATTTGAATTATTTAAATTGTTATAGTCAATGTTGAAAAGTTATGCTACTTAATATTTTTGTTGAAATCCTATATAAATAAGATGCTTTAATTTATTTATATTGTTACTAGGACTGTGTTGTGAATCTTTATAGTTTGTTTTATACAGCACAGAGAACTTCAAAAATGACAAGTCTAAGGTTTGAATTATGAGAAAATTTATCTTTTTGTCTAATCTGATTGCTAAACGGTACTTTACTTCTCTTTTATGTTCCCATTTTTAAAACAACAACAACAACAAAAAAAAAAAAAAAACAAGAAATCATTAGAGTGACCTTCCTTGGTGTTTGCTTTTGATCCTGTCTGCCTCCTAATGTAGAGTTTGAGGAAATGATCCAATAAAACAGGATCATCTGTCTAAGAGCAAGACAGCTATGAGCAAATCAATATGATACTGTATACTTCAGCGCCGCTCACATCAGTGAACGTTCAGCCTGTGCTGGTCCAATTCTGAGACAATATCCAGCAAAATAAATATATTTAATTATTATATACTAATGTATACTTATATTATAATCTTGATATAATGAGGTTATACAGTGGCTTTTAATTTATGCTCCTTTCCTGCAAAAAAAGAAAAAAGACTCTTCATTTAAAACTCTTATCTTAAAAAAAATAAAACAAGACTGTAAAATATAATGTCAGTGTGGTTTTAAGTTGTATGTCGTCTAGTCCAGCAGGTCTCGTCATCCTATGGTCAACGGTTTTAAACATTTTGTTTATGAGAAACAGGAAATAATGATAGTAGGGTGGAAGGCACAAGTTAAGATAAACAATCTGATTTTCAAACTCCCTCTGCAAGTTCATCTTCTTCTTTGATGAAGTCCTAGTCAAACTTAATTATGGCATAAATATACTGATTGTTCCTTACAGCAGAAGTTTCCGTTGAGGAGGAAAACTATATATCAAAGCCAGAAATTTTCACTCTTCATAACCAATTTATGGTAATTGTCATATTGATGAAAAGACAGTTATGAAATCTGCTTTTGTAAATGTCAGGTTTTCATTTCAGGACAACCCATTGCACAGACTTTCATGTCATGGTTCTCTATTATTTGTTTTTCCACTCCCTGTTGGGTATCTCGGCACAGTACGATAATGCTTTCGTTTGTTTGGGCCTCCGCTGAGGATGAGAAGCTCGTCTGAATCAGTCGTTGTTTGTTTAGTCGCTATCTACCCTCCATATTTGGTTTACAACTAAACTTTGCAACGTGAACTCTATGCATCAAAATGATGGTTCACTTGAGCAAACCGAAAACAGATCTGAAACAAATTTATGAGACTTTTGTTTTCAGACTTGCTTTTTCAAAAAACACAAAATTATAATTGTAAAAGCTCCAGGTTATGATGTAAAAAACACATTAAGAAACTAAAGTTTACCTCAAATATCTGCAGATATTAATACTAGCATCAGAGATTGAAGTAAATGCAGAGAGAAATGTAAGTGTAATCAACCGCTGTAGGGACCCGAGGCCATGCCGTTGTATCCCCAACAAGTCATCAGGATCAAATTGCTGTCCTCTGAGGGGATTGAGAGCGGACTGAGTGCTAACCATCATGGCTTCGCTATAAACACACAATCACACTGACACAGAGCCTATTGTGTTATGTAGCAGAGAAAGAATGGACAGTAGGGAAATGTTGGATGGAGAGAGGGATTGCAAGAAAGCGAGAGTGGAAAAGAGCTAAAAAAAGACGCTATAAAGGAAGAAAGTGAGAGAGCGACTAAGACAGAAAGGTAAAGGGAGCTCTGTGTGGATGGATGGGCCTGCAGGCCGTAGGGACCGGTGTAACAGCCTCTCGCTCTCAGGTGTCCAGTCGATAACTGATGCATTAGTCTAGAGCTCTGTGCCGGTTTTGGGTTTAAACACACATTTTCTTAATACAACATGACCCCATTTCCCTCTCTCATTAATCATGAAACGCAGTTAGACTGGCCCTCTCGGTCTCTGACAAAGGGGGCAAACCTACTGTTGAACCCTTCTCACACTGCGCACATTGACTCTTATGTGCCTGTTGACTGATTATAACTGCTGGTTGTTCACAGTGTAACTAAAAGTTAAAGGAATACTCCACCTGAAAATGAAAATCCTCTCATCATTTACTCACACTTATGCCATCCCAAAGGTATATAACTTTCTTTCTTTCACAAACTGAGGTTTTTAGAAAAATAAGCCATCTCTGTGAGTCCATATAATGAATTGGTCCCTCAAAGTTGATGCTTTAAAAACCATGCAAAATGAACACCACGATTACCGTGCACTGAAAAAAACAATGACTTTGAAACAGTTTTCGCTCAGAAATTGTTTGCAAATATTACAAATAATCATGAGGAAATGGCAATAAATGAAATCATTGCAATCTTTACTAAATCATTTTTACACTGTGACCCCAGTTGATTAATTTATGTCTTCAGAAGCAAAAATGATAGGTGTGTGAGAAAAAAAAAAACCTACTATTTTGAACTTTTTAAACTATAAACCATTGTTTCCAGCCATGAGGGTGTGTAAATGATGAAAGTATTTAAGGTGGAGTATTCCTTTAAACTATGATAAACTATAGATTCATTTGTTTTGATTTGTGACCTCAATATAAAACATATTTTAAACTTATTTCTTTTTGTATTTCCTGGTAAGCCTAAAGCTGGACATCCATGAAGGGCTTCTGCACAGCACTGCGACTAATGCACCGTTTCTGGAGCAACTGGTTTCAGCATCTCTTAAAGGTACAAAGTCTTAAAAGCCATCTACCTCATACACAAATTCCTGTGGTTTGTAAATGTTTCATGAAGTTTTGTCTATGGACATCCGTGACACATGCACATAGCTTTAAGACACACATGAGGGGGGATTTTCTAATTATATTTCAGGTCAGACTTTGTCATCAGCTCATGGATTCTAGTTGTTTGCTGTTTGCAATTGGTGTATTTCCAGCCACCCACACAAGCTTGTCCGTTCTCTTACCCAGCAGCCCTCAGTCCTTCGGTAGTCACATGTGTCAGATATTCCGCTGTGACTAAACATTTCTGCTCCCATTGGTATACACAGTTTGAATTCCTCAATTCATCTTATAAACTTGTTTGTGAAAGTAAACACTGTGCCTTACGGATACAGGTCATGATCATTATCCATAATTTCAACAAAATGGTACCAGGCAGGTCTTCAGAACAGCAAGAAAAATATATTCCGCTAATTTGTAAAAAAAAACAAAAAAAAAAACGATGTTTTCCAAAAAATTTAATGATAGTGAGTCCTTATGTTACTGATGACAAAAGTCTGACTTTTGTTCATTCTGGAATATTTTTTTTCTAAAATAACAATGCCAAAACCGTTAAAAAAAAAAAAAAAAAAAAAGTATGACATCAGTCAAAAATTTGGAGACACGTGACTTAATGAATGTCTATACAAATCACAAATATATGTATAAATAAATACATTTAATGATAAATAGTAAATTTGCTTTAAATAAAATGAATGATTAATAATAGTAATACTATTAATAATAATAATAATAATAATAATAATAATAATAATAATAATAATAATAATTAAAAATATATGTATTTGAGGTGGAGTGTGCAAAATCAAGGCAAAAGGTGGCTTCTTTGCAGAATTAAATGTTTAGTTTAATTTTACATTTTTGGTCATTGCATAATTACATTTGTGTATTTTAACTACAGTAGTCAACATTTGAAGTGGATCAAAAAAGTTAATCAAAGTTTTCCTAAAATGGGTATTGTTTTGGTTTTAGGACAACTTTGATGAAAGGTTTTGATCCACTTCAAATGTTGACTACTGTATGTTATTAATATTTTCCAAAGTTGTAATAATACTGAGCAAGTAAGTCTACATTTTTGATTGACTGTTGTTTTAAGTAATCAACTTTTGGTGTGTTTATTGTGTATTGCATTTACATTTGCAACATACTTAAATTTTCGATTCATAAACTTTTATACATTTATCAGTGATTTAAATACAATACATAGCATTGAAATAGTCATGTAAACACATTGGTCTAATGAGCTGTCATTATTCCCACAGTATAGACTGATGAGAGACTGCGACCAGTACATCCATCTTGTGTTCTCAAAGACTAGAGAGCTGAACCTGGGTGAGGTCAATACTGCCTTACTCTCTATGGGTTAAAGCTGCCTGTTTGAATGACTAGCGGCAGCTCTATAAAGGCTTGTGAGATTGTGCAGGAAATAGAGGAAACTGGAGTCTGAAGGAGACTGGGAGACGGAGGCCACAGCAGAGCAAGGAGGAACAGGTCAGATTGGGTTTACTGGCCTGTCAGTCTGTCAGTGATACCCCCATTGCATCAGTCCGTCAGCACTGCGTATAGCACACACACGGGACACACACACAGGGCACACGTGCACAGCTTTAAAAATACCCTTTCGTAACAGATTTGCAGATTGCTGCAAAATGACATTTTCCGGAAATTCCAGAATCCGGAGCTGATTAACACCCATTATGTGTAGATGCAAATAATGTGAATTTTTAATATGTTTCGCAAAGCTGTGTCATCATCAGAGGCAAAAACTTTGGAGAAATTTAATCCAAAACTGTGGCTGCATCGATGAGTGACAGGATGTTGCGGGAGAAGCAACACCATGTACACAGATACCTTCGGTGATACTGTGAATGTCTTCCAATATACACACTCACACACACACACCCCCACAACACACTCTCAGGGATGGTATTTCGATACACAGACTGGGCAGTATGGAGCGCTTTCTGTCTGTGTGGTTTCCTGTGAAAGCCTAGCAGCTGATTTTACCTTCAACCACAACAAAAGGCCTGACACCAAATATTCCCAAACATACACACACAACACACACATACAGAGAAGATGAGACCGAGAGAGGAGGATCAGTTGTGTTACAAATCCAATAAATCAGAATGTTTGTCTAGATGTGTAGCCGACCCTTCTTTCGGACATTAAATCACATATTAAACATTAAGACATCAGGTTAAGTAGTTCATAATTGTCTGTTAATCTGCCCTCTGCCACCGTGTTCAATATCACGACTGGTGAAGTTCCATCATGGCTGTCTTCTGTCTACTCAGGGACACTATCTGGCTGTGAACCTGATGGGCAGATCAATTTAGGCCTTGAGTTTCTATCGATATCAATCCCCTTGTAGCCTCTTACCCTGTAAAGGCCACTTAAGCACAAGAGGTCCCATCAAGTTAACATGGATTCCCTCATCAATCGCCCTCTGGATGGATGGACAATGGGCTTGGCAGCTATTTTAAAAGTTACAAAGCACATGTGTTATGTCTGATGGCCAGACGAAGAGGTAACAGTGGCGGTATTTTAAGCATGGCACTATGTCAATTGTTGTAATGTTAATGTTAAAAATGTCATGTAAACACTTCAGTCAGTCTGAAAAGTGTGTGTGTGTGTGTGTGTGTATATATATATATATATATATATATGTATATATATACACACACACACCCACACACACACACTTACATTAAATATAAATAAATTTACATACATTTACTCTATACATACATTTTCAGTTTTTGTAATTGTAATGTACATTTTGTTCAAAGATTATTATCTGTTAACAACGTATCTTTCTACGTTTGTACCTTTCATTTTAGTTGGACCATAGCTAGTAAATATTAAAAATGTAATGTAAACACTTTAGTCTTACTGAAAAGTACCAAATTTATTAAACCAATAAAATATTTAAATATTTTCAGTTACACATGCATATATTTTCTCTATACATACATTTTCAGTTTTTTGTTCATTTTGTTCAAAGATTATTGTATTATCCGTTAACAATGTATCTTTGTACGTGGTGTTAATATAATATCTAATAATATCTAATGTTGGTATATTGGCACAATTTCCATTTTTAACATTTTTAAATGTCCATTTTTATTTATTTTATATGTACTTTTATTTAACAGTCGTACTAGACTGAAACCGTACCTCAGACCTCAGTGTTGTGTTTTCTCTGTAAGACTGTCTGAAAGACAATCCTATCTATATTTGTTTACACATTGTGTCATGTGTACTTGGACAGAGAGGAGCCTGGCGATGCAAAAACCTGCTGTAGCTTGAACATAACTGTGTATATTATTGCACTTAGATTAAGTGTGGATGATAGATGTTGATGCTGCTTGTTTGGTGATCTTTTAATCTATTGCCTCATTATTAGAATAGTCAACAGTTAGCGTTACATCCCAGTTCATCATTCTATCTCACAAAGTTGTGCTTTCACCCCACATCTTCACGGAAGTCTCTGTTTTCTTTCTCTCCTGGAACTAGGACTATCCCTCTCGACCCCCATCCCTCTCCCATATACAGACTGTACCACTGCTTCATTTCTCGTTTTCCTCTCACTCTCACTCTTTCTCTCTCTCGCTCTCCCTCTCTGCCTCCTCCCTTGGCGCTCACTTGGGCGGGCAGCCGAATTCCTGTGGGCTATCCGGTTACCGGTTGCCGTGGAAACCGGTGGGAAGGCAGCTCCATTAATCATTTAGAGCGCGCCCGAAGTGGAGGTCAGCCTGATTGCAGCGGATAGGGTATCATCCCTGTGTCCCACCAGGGACCTCCTTGATTTGAATTAAAAAAGATTAAGCTCGCCCCCCCTTGTGCACCCCTACCACCGTGGCCCACCATCATCATCGGCCCAGCCGTATCATGTGACCATGCTCCATGGAGCCACGCGGATTAAGAGATCGGAGCTGTGCGTTTGTTTTTTAGAGACTCGCTGAAACATTAGACGTGCACAGGTGTCTACAACAAGGAGCCCAGGAGCTTGTGTAAGAAACGGACAAAGATCGTACGCACCCCTCCTGGGCTTATCCCGCTATATTTTCTTTCTTCTTATCCTCCTTTTCTTATATTCTATCAGTTACTTGTTGCTGCTCTTTGTCAAACTGGAAGCAATAACTCAGTTTTACTCTCCCACTGACATTTCCTTCTCTTTCAAGCCTATGAAATGGTGCATTTGTTGCAAAACCTTTTTATAACTTAATAGGAATATGATTTTTACGAGCGTGTAGGACAGCTGCTGCTGGCCAGACGTGCGTGGGTGAAGTCACTGTGACATCTCTAGGGTCGCAGTCCACCAAAGCCTGAAACCTGTCTGGCTGGGAAGGGATCACCTAGATGAAATGTGAAGAGCAGTGAAATGACCAAAAGCGTTAGTCCATGTGAAGTGGCCCTTGGGCCTCTGCTCGCCGGCCCCCTGTTCCCTAATGATGGCAGCATGAGTTTAGATTTACAGGGCCTCTGTGGGAACGACATGGAGAGCCATGAATCATCCAGGCTATGAAATAGTGGCACAGCCAGCTCCGCCGCAGTGGCTCCCAAAGGTGCCGCCAAATTTACGGGCGCCTGTAGCACTTCAAAAACTTGCCATAACTTAAATCCAAACGATTTTATCGTTCTGTAGAAGCAGAAAGATAGATACGAGGAAGGTGAGGGAGAAGATAGATGGGCTGGGGAAAAATTACAACCAACTTCATGTTAGTCAATTAAAATTCCAATGACAGCCACTTTCAGGAGTTTGGGAATCTGCATTCTGCGCACTGTAATAGAGCTTAAACTAATACTGATAGGTAATGATTTCAAGCTGTGTTGCTTAGATAAGTTGAGTGTTTTATCCTTGTATCCCAGTCATATGGACCAGCCCAGAAGAGCGATGTCAGTAAAATAAGAGCTCCAATGAGATTATTATCGGCTCTCCCTGTTAAAATTAATGATCTCGACACCTTGCTCGTCCAAGTTACAAGGCATTTGGCTGGTACGCCGCCTTGTTAATGTCCACTTTAATAAGTGTTTCGGTAGCACTTGCCTCACAGGGCCTGAACAGATGCTGGCCAGCAGGTCAAGCTGCTGTGAAGAGACAGAGTTCAGACCGGCGATGTGAACAATGTCTATGACTTAGGAACTCTGTGTGCGGAGATTTCACTTTTCAGATTTTTGTGGGCTTAGTAAGTGTACATTAGTAGCATTTGTAAAATTACTGTAACAGTAGTAGTGACAGATCTTTTCTTCCGTATTGTGGTGTACATCAGAGTGAAATGGATTATCAGATAAGAAAGCATGTAATGCAAGGACTTGGTTCCATTGGTTGATTGAATTGAGGCTGATCTGAATACAAGCTTGTAATTAATTGTAAGAAAGAAGCCGGGGTTAAATGATTAGAGGAATCCAGCACAGTTTCTACTGGAAGATTGAGTTGATTAAAAATTACAAATCTAATTCTAAAAACAGGAAATGCATGCATGGATGACTTGTTCACAACAAGATCAATAACATGCATTTAGAAAAGATCATGCTGATTTAATTTAATGTTTATAGCAGTTTTTCCTTCATCTGCTTACACTAAAACACTCTTCTTGTTTCATACAAATTGCAAATCTGTTTCCTTTTCCCCAAAAATCTTTAGTATGGCATGCGTTCATATAAAAAGCACTGTCTTTCAGAAGCCATAGCAGTGTTCTCACACCAGTTCTCACCATGTGAACACTAGTATGCGAATTTGATCAAATCCAATTCTGAACCTCAGAATGTATATAAACAGCCACACTTTTAACTGGTTTTGCATCCTAATGATGTTCAAATTAGAGGTAGAGTATAAATACTAAAGCAGGGAGAGAAAAGCCAATGAGAATGTTTGTCTCTGCTGATATATGTGTTACTGTAGTTGACCACGTTCTTTTGTTGTATGACAGAAATCCATATGAGCAGGAAAATCTTCTCCAGCCAGTGGAGGTGGCTGCTAGAACATTAGCATGGAGTCTTGCCTGAAGAGGCTACTTTTGCTGTCTTGCCAGATCTACGGTAGAGTAACATTGTCTCTGATGTAAATTAGATTGAAAATTTATTTGAATCTTTGGTCCCACTTTATATTAGGTGGCCTTAGCTACTATGTACTTACATTTAAATAAATCATTTGATACAGTGCACTTATTGTGTGCATACATGTTTTTACCTTTACTTATATTTTAAAAATACCTGCATGTAATTACATCTGTAATTAATTTCTGTAATAACATTTATAATTACACTGTTGACCTATCCCTTACACCTTAATCCACCATTAAACCTACCCAAACCACCAAACCTGTCCCTAACCTTATCCATATCCCGCCTCAATGGCAGCAAAAGTGTTTGGCAATACAACATAAACCCAAAAAAATACACTGTACTTTACTGTACTTATTATTATTTTTTGATTAAGTACATAGTAGTTAAGGCCACCTAATTTAAAGTGGTACCAAATCTTTTCATGTCACATTTTCACCTATTTGGCAAAATATTTTTACAGAATTGTGTTTTTTTAACAGTTTTCGTTCAACATGATTTATAGAACAGTACATTTAAGATTTTTTTTTTTTATAATATATTTAACTCTGCAATTATTCATATCCAAAGTTGTTTTTCCAGTAGTGAAAATACTTTTCTTCAATTGATTCTTTATTCTCCAAGAACAGTATTTTAAGCTCAACTATGTAATGAGTCATTGTTTTCTATTGATGTATTTATTACCTGCATCCTAGCACTGTAATTGATGTAGATTCATTGTATTAAAAGGTTTTGACCAAAGAGACCAATTTACACTCTTGAACGTGTATCAAACCCGACACAGATTCAAACAACGGCAGTAATTCACTCCAGTATTTTGTTTCTTCATAAAAACCTATTGATGTAGATTCTGTTGATAAATAAGGTTACAGTTGCAGTTTTGTGGTTATAATTTTGAGAAATGCATTATAGTCTAAGGAAATGTGCCTTAGCAACTAAGAAAAATGAGTAATATTTACAAATGCTTGCTACACGTGAAGTCATCATACCTGTCTGAGCCAGACATGTTTGATACCTTGTTAAACTGTTCTTTGTTGTGGATGAGGCCGGTGTCAAAGCATTAGCTGACTCACGAGGCACACTGGATGAGCAGCAGATGGCCTGTTTTCTCTGTGAACTAGAACTCTGCTGCTGTGATCTCTTTACAAATACCTCAGTCCACCCACTGAGTTGGTCACTCAAACTGAACATGAGCTGATAAGATAACCTTTACCACCAGACAAGCTGTAGATTGACCCTGGTGTTGAATGAACTAGAGCAACAATGTTAAAAAGAACTGGAGGGAAACCAAAATGAGAAAAAGAATAGTTCAATTTAAGAAAAAATTATCTATTATTTTAACATCGAGATGGGATGAATACAATAAGCCACAAATCATATTCAATTGGCTTTTGTCACTTCCCAGACTAGTTTTCATTGCCAAAAGTCACGAAGGCATCAGGAAATATGAAACATGAAATAAAACTGACATGAATATGCACTGCTCTTCATCTCCAATTTATTTGTTGCATGCTATTAAATACTAAGTACTGAGGGAGAGGCTTGATTTCTGGAACAGGTTGATGAAAGACAGAGACCGGCCGAGAAGGGAGAAGAGAGATTTTTCCTCACCGTTGTGGGGATATTCTCGTAGTTCAACTTTAATTAAGCACACCGGGCAAGTGACTAAGGAACAATGAGACATCTGTGTGGGTGCGTGCATGTGTGCGATTCTGTGGTTGAAAACCGCAGCCAGGAGCAGGTCTGCTTCAGTGATCACATGCTGCTGTTACAAAGATTCTGAAGACATGTAGGTGTTGTCGCACTTGTTTAACCGAGGAGTCGAGACGTGATTCACAATTCATAGTTTGAGGCGGTCTGAGAAAGAATGTGGAAGATGATAATGGCAAGAAGTTCCTGTGCATGTGAAGTCTGTCCGGCATATAATGAATGGATGGATAGGTAAAATCCAAACTTGTTTTATGTCTTTGGAGTGGTCAGAACTGTTTTTGAACCAGTGAACTCCTAGAGACCAGACTGAACGCTGATGACAGGCCCTAAAGCTACAACTACTATTTATTACTGCTGTAGCATTTCAGCACTCCGGTGAAGTGCATGTGAGCAGGTAGAGCGCAAAAAATGTATCACCCTTTCACTGATAAAACAACGGAGAGCAGAAACAGGGCAGCTATAAAAATCACAGATTGATTCCAGACCTGGATTTTATAGTCTGAGGGTTATAGAATATCTGGTCAGCGTGATTCTGCAGTGCCCCGTCTATTATCCAGATGACCAACCCACATAAACCGACTATTCACGTAATACTTCATTCTTTCTTTCATGACGAATTCTTTCTGTTTTTTTCTCTCCAGGGTTTATCCTCTTTTTCCTTTTCTGTCCCTCTAGTGGGATCAATGTTCTGTATTGACCTAGGATTTTAAAATCCTGCCTTTTGTTGCATGGACTTTGCTTTTATTACAGGATGGGTCTCATTTTACATATCAATCACTGAGATGTCACAACAGCTCTGAGCTCTTTAGCCTGCTCCGAGAGGACAGGAGGAGGAACTCCTTTAGGCCCGGATCAAGACCAGACACAGAACATCTCTTGCTCTCTCTTGCTTTTCCCTCTGGTCTCAATTCATGTGAAATGTATAATGCAATGGCACTTCTGTATACTCTGTACTCCTTGTCTGTTCCAGTATACTTAGATGCTTACTAAGTGCTGTTTTGTAAATTTGCAGTTTTATGTGTGAAAGTTGTAGTTGCAATAAGTGTATTCGACTTCATCCCAATGCATATATTTGAACTGAAATTCTATGAATTAAGTTGAACAGCTTTTATAAATTGAACTTGACTCGCCAATAAAACCCCCCTGTTCTGTCGGCAGGTCGAACGCAGGACAAGCCCTTCTTGCCAATCAAGAAGGACTGATCCGACTTAGTGTTTTGCAAAAAATGCAAACGGTGAAATTTATACTTCAACAATGTCAGCTTTCCTCCGCTTGCCTGTCACTCATCGGAAAAGGCAGCGAAGCTTTGGTTGCAGCCATTGAAAAAACATACAGATTCTCAAAAAGAAGATCCTGTGTCATTTCCTGTTCCTTCGTTCTCTTCCTGACCTTTCCTGTGTTCGGTTCTGTGTTACTCGCCTTCCCACTCTCCACCATCTGGTACATCCTGTGCCCGGTGCCCGCTTGTTTGGTGTGGTGGTCACCTCTGATAGCCTGACTGAGCCAGTCGCTTGAGCTTCAGCTGGGCAAGTTGCCAGCCTCCTCTCGGCTGAGCCTATGTTTGACCGAAAGCATGAGGAGTGGGTGTTTTTTATTTCTCTTGGAGCCTCACTCAAAGGCCAGTTCTCACTCTATCTAACCTGTACCGAGGCCTTTCGCAACTCACAGAACAAGCCCTGACAGAACAAGCCCTTCTGTATGCAGAGAGTCTCGCAAAATGTTGTCTTTTAAAACATGCAAATCAAGGAAACAAAATAGATCCTGTCTTTAATAAATGCAGCATTGAAAGCTGTGGCGAATTTAAAAGGTGAAAAACAGGTGAAGGCCTGTCTTCATTAAATTAGTATTGACTTACATAACCCTCCATTTACACTTTTCTCAACTAAGTCAATGTCTTCCTTTCCTGTTCCAAGCAGTCCTAAATGATTGAATTAGTGACTAGATTAGACCGGACAAAAACTACAAATCTGCTGATCCAAAAGAGAGGTTTTAAGTGCTTATTTCCAGAAAGGACACTTCAAAGAAACTACTGTTTACAGCTCTGTTATTTAAAAAAAAAGATTTTGATAATAATATTAATAATAATAATAGTTGTTGTTGTTGTTGTTATTATAACATTTCAAAATGCATTTTATTTTATAATTTTTTTATTGTTAATTATAAATAAAAACTGACAATTTAATTTTTGCTTTTTGATCTTTTGGCCGTAATTTATTAATCCACATTTTTAATAATGTGCCAGTCCTTGATGGAGTGTTAAAATCTGTTGTTTAATTGATGGTACTGACTCTGTAAACTGTGCTATGTTTATTATTATTATTATTATTATTATTATTATTATTATTATTATTGTTGTTGTTGTTGTTGTTGTTGTCGTTGTTGTTGTTATTATTATTATTATTTAGTTAGTTATTTTATTTATTTATTTATTTATTTTTTCATATTCCTATCTTGAATATCATGAATATCAATAATATATCAATAATAATAAACATAGCACAGTTTACAGAGTCAGTACCAGTACAGAGTCAGAGTCAGTATTATCTTGCTGTAATCATACACAGATTGTAAATGGATGAAATATGTATTTTGAGGATGTAATTTCAAGGAAAATGAATTGTAATGCATTAGAGGATTTCAGATTTAAAATAAGCCAACATTGTGTCCTCAAATGAAATTTTTTTTTTTTTTATATATATATATAAAACACAGATGAGTACCCTGGTATCTATAGTAATTTACAGGATTACGAAAACTACACCAGGCCAGGAAATATCACAATATCACCTTGATACTACAAATGCCCGTGACTGCAATAAACACTCTAATGCCCCCCCCAAAGAACAGAGCGTTAATGAGTTTGCCAAAACATCAAACTCCAATGTTGTGCTTGCTTTTCCGCTCCATCAGGGAATATAAAGTTTAAGGGCCTTTCGCTATCAGTGACCCAAGAAGAGGAGGCATTTGTTAAAGAAGTGGCCGTTTAATTGCGGAACTGCAAGGCTGCGCAGAGGGTTGCTAATCCGCCTCTGAACAATGACACCTTTGGAAGTACAGTTACAGGAGAACAGGGCCCCTAATTTATGTCAGCACTATTGCAGAGTTGAATTTATTGATGGTAATGCAAGATGGAGAGATCTGCTTAAAAAGCCCAAGGCCTCTTATTATACAACTTGTCTGTCTTTCACACTAACCTGAACTGTAACTGTAGAATCTTAGCTGACATGAAGGACATATGGCATCCAAAGAAACCATTAGAAGGACAGTACCCCTCTCGCTCAGAGGAGCGTTAATGAACCCAACGCTCCCTCCTCCACCCTCCACCCATACCGTTGAAGTGTTACTAAAATTAGACTGCTTGCAATCTGTGCATTTTTAAAAAAGGAAATGTGGAAGTCATTTGATGGAAAGCGAATGCTAATTTTCTGGTCGCTTTAGGATTATTATTCAAAGACAGGGAGAGGAAATATCAGGATGGAACTGGATAGCAGGACGAATGCAGAAAGCAGCTGGCCTGTAACAGAGAGGTCAGCTGGGAAACACACAGCCCCACGTACATGGCTGGGTGTATATACTGTATATAGTTTTAATGTGCAAGCCTGCACTCTGTCTGCTTTTTGAAAAGTGATTTTTGTCAAGGGAAGGCATGTGTTCTATAGGCATGTTGACTCTGAACCCCTGTGACCCTTTAAAAGACACAAGAATGTACTAATTCTCAATAATTTCACCTTTGTGTTTTACTGCGGTGGTGGGAGAGGAACATCCAGGTTTATTGGCCATTAGAGGGCCTAAAATTTACCCGGTTCCAGTCACTTCCCTCTTTGAATATTAAAGTTCCTCTCAGAGCCTTATCAGTTCATCATTCGTATCACAGAGGTCAGCCTCATCGCGACTGTGAGGTTATCTCAACAAATACAGACATGTCGATGTCAGCATTGGTTGTACCTTGCAATCTGCCGACTCAACAGTTCTGTGAAGTGTTGCTTACTATAGGCACTGAAATCTCTAGAGGACAATATTGATGTTTAGTATTCACACAAATGTGGAAACTTAAAGCCATATATTGTTAAAGGGACAGTTTGGCCAAAAATAAAAATTGTCATCATTTACTCACCCTTATAAACTATTTTAAAGAACAATTCAGCTGTTAACATAAAGGTCAAATGGGTCAAAAACAACATTGGACCTCATTGTATGGACAAATTTTGTGTTCTGCAAAAGAATGACTTGAGGGTGAGTAAATGATGACAGAATTTAAATTTTTTTGGGTAACCATCCCTTTAACCATATCTGAACCTAATTAGAGCTGGAGAACTGTACATCTCCTCCAGTGCAGACCAAACCCTCCCCCATCAGTCCTTCACAGGACGCCAGCAAGCCTCTGAACAGCTGCTTAGACACTTGTCTGGACTGAATTACTGCAAGGTGCCTCTCTTTCTGCTTTTATTGATAATATTACTATAGTTGATGTAAATATGGCTTTGGCGTTGTGTCTCTATATCAGCGTGGGCCACGGCTGGCCGGCAGAACATTATCGTGACCCCCGTTTCTGTCTCCCTCAGGTGAGGCTCAGACAGGGGTCTGCAGGAAGCCATAAGCATGCTGGGCAACAATAAATATCCAAATGCTCTCCTTTCATTTTTTTATATGCTTGTATTTGATACTCAGCCATAGCTTCATCCTGGAACATAAATAACTTATCCATAGGCTTTATCTTAAAGGAGTAGTTCACCCAAAAATGAAAATTCTGACATTATTTACTGATTTGAGAATCAAGGTTCACACAGTGAAAATGTTCATCTTTGAGTAAACGATTCCTTTAAGTCTTTGAATCGTAACTTTAGATAAATTGTAAAGGTGTAATTAAATGGGATATAATTGTTAAACCTTTATTGCCCTTTTTCTCAACAGAAATGTATGTTTTTTTTTTTCCTGAAATGCTTCTCTTTTGTGAAGCATGCCCAAAGTTTTACAATAAATTCTAATGTAGTAAATAAAGCATATATTTTATGTGTAAAGCCAGCTGCTCACTCTCCTCTGGGTTGTTTGTAACACATACAGACACTTCTTTCTACTGTGCACCATCTCACAGCCATCAGGCCTTTTATCTGCCCTGACCTGTGGGTGTAAAGTCCTCTTTAATGCGTGACTGCTGAGGACTGCTCTACTGTCCAAGCGTCTGCTCCAGCTGCCACACACACTGTTAAACACACACTCATGCATATGATGGCTGAGTTGTTGCTGTCCTGCACAGTATTTTATTTTATTTTTATTTATTTATTTTTTTTCATTTGTTTCATCATTAGATTCTGACTTGGTGTGTATGAATATAAATTGTTATTTTCCTGCAGAACAATGTACAATAACAGTTTGATTTGGTTGGATTAGCCATCTGATCAAAATTAAACATGCCACCATTTTGCTTCATTTGACAATTTTCTGCAGCACATTTTTGTGAAGGAACTGTGCTGTGTCTTCTGAAATGTAAAATTCAATAACATATACACATGAAAAAAAAAAATAGAACTCACCTGTGATATCAGTGTTTTTTTTTTTTTTTCTAGCTTGTGCTTGCAAAATAAGTAACAAAGAGGGCAGTATAGTTACACAGTCTGTGTACCAGCTACTAATAGACGTCTTACTTTTGCACACTTATGAAATTAACCGTTTCCATATAAGCCATGGTTACATTTGTCACATTAACAATATAAAAACAATAAGACATTATGCTTTCTATCATGTGTAACAGTTTTGATTTATAATGGAGATTATTTTATTGTAAAGTACTAAGGCTAGCAAAGGCTGAGTATATTGGCTTATGTTCAAAGTATTTTCTTTAGATTTTGACTTTTCAGATCAAACACAATTAAAAAATTTAAATGCAAATTAAATCCGAAGAAACTTTGCACAATAAAATATTGTTTTTAAGTTGTAATTATATCTATGAAAAGGCAAATTTCCAGAGATCCAGTTTGAGGAAAGTGATAACTGTAAGTGACTGAAACATTATAGATTGGCTTTCTCTTTTGGAATGGACACATGTAGTCATCCATCAGCTCTGTGCGTATGAGATGTGGGTGTGCTGGACTGACGCTATTATTGCAATTTGTATTCAATTGACAGTAATTCCACTGTCCCCATGAAGACCCCCAGCATACCAGCACACACACACACACACACACACACACACACAATCTTGTGTTCATCCTGTTGCCAAAAGACATAATTGCATGTATTTTTTTTATTTTATTTTATTTTTATCTTAAGTTAGGTCGTATTTCATATACCAGTCACACATGGTATGTAATCAGGGATATTCAGTTGTTTAACCAAGACCGTTATTTCGACATACATTTTTAAAAATATAGAATGTTTCTGTAGTTTTAGTTTATAAACCAAGGTGGCTGTAATAAATGGTATTTTATCAAAATTAATTTTCTGAGAGAAAATTAACCAGAGTTAGGTTTCTTGTTGACATCATGGAAAATAAAAACTCACTTTAATAAAGTTAAAACTTTTAGATATAATCTTCTCATTAAAGTCAAATGTTTTATTTCTTGTTATCAATATTAAATTGGTCTCATGTTAAATTACTTTTATTAAATTAATAATGAAATAAGACTATTCTGTGCTTCGTTCCCTGTTCCCTGCCAGTAGACAACAACCAGAAACGATAAAATATGCTTGTAGGTATATAAAAGTAAATGTAATGGTAGGTTAAAGTAATACCATAACTCACATGAAATGTCTGAAATGATGTCACATGCTGGTTCATTGCTGCATTTTCTATACAAGTGCAAAAAACCCATTAAACCTTTCTTTCTTTCAGTCACCTTGGTGTTGATAGAAACTAATGCTGACCTGAAGAAGTGAGAAACGAGGACAAAAATCTAAGGCAAGTTATGCGAACATATGTTCTTGTTCTTCAAAATCAATTCTATTCAAACTGAAAAAACAAAATCTCTTTTGAAAAATCTCTCAACATCAACAAACAGCCACTTTTCAACAGTTCCATCCCCTCAAAAAACAGTTTGATACACTTCAATAATAACGCAATTTAATTTAGTTAAATTTAGTTCACCATTTTATTGCATATACTCCAGTCATGTGTTATATCATGTTTCCACTTTATAGACAGTATTGAGAAATGAATGTATTACTTTAACTAAAGATATATTTTAGAATGTTCTAAATTCATATTTTAGAACATTCATTTAAATGGTGAATTGACTGAATCTGTGATTATATTATTGCTACCATGCATCTGTGAAGCAGTAGTAAAATATAAATAACATCAAACACATTGTAAATGTTTGATCCTAAACAGGGGCGGACTTACCCATTAGGCAAAGGTAGGCGACTGCCTTGGGCCCCCAAAAGCCAAGGGCCCCCTAAAATGCTTTTCATATAGGCCTACGAGATGCGCATCATTAAGCGCGGACATGTGAACGGTTGCTGTTTACGGTGTTTATTACCACGACAACCGTCTGCGTGTCCGAGTTGAACGTGCTTCTTGTGTATCCTGCTTGTAGCAAATGAAAATATTATGCATCTGAAGCTGACTGCTGCACGAGCGCGAGGGTCTGTCTTTCCCAGCGCGCACACACCTCTCTCTCTCTGAGTCTGCTCTGTTCAGCGAGCGGCTGAAAGGAGCTGCACTTTCAGTTAAAACACAGATATGTTACTTCTCTAGTTTTACATGCAAGTATAGCCGAAATCACAGCACAGCTGTTGTCTTTATCTTATGTGAAGCCTATTTGATTTTTATCAGACGACGGCACGATTATAAATCAGGATTTTTGTGCAGATTAACATCTTGGAAGGGAGAGCTGGTTATGTAGTCTTAATGTGTCGCGTTTCAGTCACTATTTCATATTCATATTTAGCAGCATCAAAATACAGTATGTGGCACAGAGAGGCAAACAAATGTAATGATAAATAATAAATGTACATTTTGCATGTTCAGAAGAAGTGAGCTGCCCTATCATACGAAAATGTAAACAGGTTTGTGTCAGTAAATTGCTCAGTGCAAAGAAAGAGAATAATAGGAACCTGGTATTTCTATGTTCTTTTTTTTCATGTGTCTAATAGACATGAACAAGTTCTTTGAAAAACATCTATGACCTTTTGTCTGGTCTTCATGCTCTGTTAACTATGGTTTCACTAATAATAAACATATATTGCATAAAGCATCCATATTTGTCCATGCCCATGTTGATTAGAGTATTAAAAACTTGAAAAGTATTAATTTAAGGTACATTTAGAACAGATAAAAATGTATGATTAAGTTGCGATTATTCGCGAGTTAACTCATGACAATCATGCAATTAATCGTGATTAAATATTTTAATCGATTGACAGCCCTAAGCTAAAATGACTAAACTTAAATGTAGGCTTACGCTGGTAACTCATCATTAGACTTTCCTCTTCAATATAGGCTATATTTTTTCACACTTTTTTCATTCTCGCTGCTTCAAGTTTTTATATGAATGCACCTCTGAAGGGAACCAATAGTCTTCAGAAAAGTTTCGATGGCATTTTCATTTTACCTGATAAAGTATCATTTATGAGCTGAGTGCTGCTTTGTTTACAGCCGTGACAGGGGAAACCGCTATATTTCTGATGTTCCAAAAGCACCTCCTACTGGCAGAGAATGAATGTTCATTTTCAATAATCCAGTCTGCAGTTTTTGTTCAGACCAATGCGAAAATCCACCCACATAAACCCGTTTTAAATAATATAATAATTTATACTTCTGACTCATCCCTTTTCTTTAAAAAAATGGTTTAAAGGTTCAGTTGTGAGGTTCATCATTTTATAATTTTTGTTTTTTGTTAAAACTTGTATCTCAACGGTAAATCAATTGCTATTTCGTGGTCTACAACATGAAAGAATAAAAGTGTCTGCTAAATGAATAAATGTAAATGAAAGAATCCCGTTATAACATTGTGCAGCAGCAAGCATCACGACAAAAAAGGAACCTCAAGGTTGATCTAGGTGAATGTGTGCAAATGTATAGGGCCCCATTCCTATATTTGCCTGGGGCCCCCAATTCACTAAATCCGCCCCTGATCCTAAACAAAGGTTCTGTTTTTTTTACAGGTGTTTCCTCAACCTGATGATCTGTGTTAAATAGTCATGCACAGAAAGCCAATGATATGTAAACGTTCGTACACACTTCTACTCAAAATGCAAACAATTGCCACATAATCTTTACAATATGTGGTTTTATATTACCTTCTTATTTATTCTACAAATGCAGCAGTTTATGTCCTAAACAGACAAAATCCTTTATTAGGCTGCAGAAAATTATGATCTACAGTATGATTGGATTTAAAACACTGTGTCAAGTTACTTTCATCAAGCAAAAGCCATATCGCAAACAAACAAACATGATAATTCATGATAAAACATCAACAACAACAAAGATAAACTTTTATCAGGCATAAGGGTCACACCATCCAGGACGACAGTAAAAATGGTCTGGGCATTCATGTTACCTTCTGCCTGCCTAGTCCATACAGCTGTTGGTGTTTTATTATTTATTTATGATAAATACAGTCATGTAATCTGTAAATTACAGGATATGCTGATCTTTTGTTCATATGTAAATCTGCACAATTTTATGTTGAATGTTTTATAGTAGCCTACATGGATATAAAATACATGTAAAAGTCAATAACCGATGCACGCATTGTATAATTGCTGAGATATCAGGTACCATACGATTTATTAAATATAAAACTACCTGTCGTATTTCATACCACAATATTTTTTAAAATGCTACAGACAATTGATATTTATGTACACATATGGCCAACCAGTGACCTACGTTCCCAAATACTTTAAATACAAATATTTATTTTATCTTAGTAAAACTATAAATGACTTTTTTTTCACGTTTGTTAAAATATTAAAACGCAGAATAGACAAAAATGGTCATTTATTAATCTTCGATTTTTTTTATTATATCCATATCCTACAATATCGAGTGAAATTGCAGCATTGAATTTGTCTGATTTGACACTTTTTTTCATCTATAGATTAGCCGTCTTGCCATTTATTTCACGCGTATGCTCAAACATTTATAATTTACCTTCAGATTGTTATTAAGTGAATTTTATGCATAGGTATTTTCTCCCCTGCCGTGCTTATTATTGCCATCTTGTATCATTACTGCTATTGTCATAATAAATCAACCTAGATATGGCCAGCAATTTGAGCTAATCTTTAATTTGCATTTCTGTATTCTTGAGTTGAGCAGTACTGGCTCATCTGGCGTTTAGAACGAAGTGAGAGACAACTAGGCTACTGCTCCCTTTGAGATTCGCCTTATGTCACGCGCGACTCCAGTCTCCTGGGAGCACAAAAGTCCGTGCAAGTCACAATAAGTTTTGCACCAATAACCATAACCAGTTTTAATAGTTTCAAATGTACGGAGACAGTCAGAATGGGTGAAATTTTTTGCACTAATTATAATACCAATAAGCCGTTACGCCACCAAGCCCGCATTTGAAGAAAAGCACTTGTTGCTTAAAGGGCGCCATCATAGTTCTCTATAAAGGGACTCAACCGGCTCCAGTAGCAAATTACCCAAAGCATACAACCAATTTCGTTACCAACTGAATCAAATGTACATTCACTGTGATAGTTTTAATTTGTTTAGCAGAGGGTGAGGGTTGTAACACATTTATGTTTCAATGTGTTTTGGGCTGTCTCAATCTTTGAAATAAAATGACCATATTTCCTATCTAGTTTTAAATTCTAGCTATTATTTATTTTTAAACCGAAACGTAATGGCACAGTGTGCTTGTAGCGACAGGCTGCAAAATTAATAAATTTGTTTGTTTGTATTCATGAATTTCAAGTTCAGAATAATTATGACCCATTTACAAAACTTAATAGCTATCATTTAAGCATTTTAATTCAAAAAGGTAAACAATTAGGCTAGGAAACCTCGCAGACGCACAAAACAGCAAAAATGGGTCGCAGATACAATATACATAGCCTACAATTTTAAAAAAATATAAGACAGATATTGTGTGCACACGTATTTTAGTCACTCATACTGTGTCAAATTTAGGCCTATAAATTTTCCCATTTTGTCAAGTCTTTGTGTTAAGAAATACATAGAAAGTGTTTCGTGATTGACAGCATTATGCACACTTATGTCGACTAGGTATTTTTTATTGTTAAATTCAATTTAGTTAAATATTCGCGCGGAAACGTTAATACGTTTCAGTTTTAATTACACTGGGTGTCTTGTTTTGCTTCCACTGAACCGCACATTGACACCACACGTCTGGGTTTAATTCCTTCTATTCCCGCTAAACATGACATGTCTGAAAGAATGTAGGCTAACTCATCAGGTCTTGTGGTGCAAGCCACGGAGCAGCCGCGCACTGCCGCCACCCTGCGCTTTCGAGAGAGGAAAAAACATCTTGCAATAATCAGTCCAATTAGTGGAGGTCGCGGGTGCGCGCTCTCCGGTTAGCTGTGGGAGGTTGTCAAAACAGGGGGCGGCTATTAGACGAAACGCGATCCCCATTCATCAGCATTGTAATAATCACCGTGCAGACGAGCAGCGCAGGTCCTGCGAAGCTCTGATCAAAATGATCCGTGGAAACAAGCCGTTTACAAACAGTGTCAAGGCGAGACGAGTACCTTGATTTGGCCTGTCACTGACATACCCCCACCACACACACACACACACACACACACACACACACACACACACACACACACACAGACAGAGCATCCAAAATCCTTTCAGTATGTATTTTCCATTGCTTCACTTCACTGCATTGTTATAGTTTCATCAGAGTGTCACAAATGGAAAATATAGGTAAAATACCTCGATTTGTGACGATCACAGAATAAGCTCACTATTTAACCCTCAGCTGGTAACGTAACTATGTTTCACTGATCATCATATTATGTTAATCTGCATCTAATTGGAAATCAGATATTGGTATTGTTTAAGTAAGGAATGATAGATTATTAAGTAATGGGATCGAAGTAACGTGAAATGTTTACTCACCGCAAAGTGCAACTTAGGCGCCATAAATACCCATTTTCAAGGGCAGTGGCCGTCTCCGAGGCTGGCATTAGCTCTGCTTTTATTTATTTATTTATTTTGCTTAACCTAATATTTATTTACTTATCACAATATCAACAAAAGTCATTAAACTGCGTTAAATTCAGCGTGTCATTTTAATCTGAGTGTAGATTTTATAATTGTTGTTAATTAGGCCTATGTAGCTATAATAATAGCCATTATAATTGTTGCTGATGTAAAAAGTGAAATACTGAATTAAATAGATGCTAAATTTCTCGAGTCATTAGATCACAAGCATGTCAATTCAAAAATACGTCAGAAACATTGATTACTTGTTTCATTATGTTCTCATTTATTTGTCAGAACTTGCAGAAGTATATTTACACATGTAAAGCGACCCAGGCGACTATATTATGCAAAATTACCAGTTAAAGGGGTATATTGGAAATTTAGTATTGTAATCTTTCCATGATATTAACCTCAGAGAATGGTACATGCTTTGACGTGTTTTGAATAATATGCTATGCAAGTTCTGAAGTCTTCTTCACTAACACGCCACATCACAGGCCTTTACTTCAGCAATGCAATACGGGTCTCTAAAAAACTGCAAAGACACTAGACGTTAAACTAAGCAATTTTCTCTCTGCTTTATGACAAGGTTGGCATGTCTCAGCATCGTCAGCATTTTTATTTCATTGTAAGATGCGAATTTGCTTAACTTTCTTGTGGCCTCAAGTACCATTCAGCTGAAATCAGAGAGTGTTCCTGATTAAAGCAGAACTTCTGTGCCACTACATGGTGAGTTACAGTTCAGACTACAGACACTGACTGATGATATGCCAATAATGGTGTGCGTAATAGGCATCATTAAAAGGTGCGCCTCTCACTTATACAGTATGTGCGGTGTTTTACATTGTTAACTTTCAGAAAAACGAATGTTCAATAGTTTTGGTTCAGAATATATATATATATATATATATATATATATATATATATATATATATATATACACACACACACACACAAACTTGGTAAAAGGACGAACATTATACTATTATTACTTCGATTAACTTTTGTCAACAGCATTTTTAATGAATCTGAGTTGTCTTACCGGTACAAACGTCCCTCGCAGTGTTTCATATGCCTTTGTGGTATGATACCCAGTCGCTGTTCTTTCTAACGCGTATCCTTTAAAACCGCTCTATACTACTTAAAAACGCCCTCCAACCCTGTTGCACTCCAGTCTATAATGCCTGGCTTTCACGCGTGTGCACTTGGAGAAACATACCCCCTTGTTTATCCTCAACAACTGCTAAATAATGCATAACACAGCACAACTGGTCCGTTAAAAAAATAAATAAATAAATAAACACCCTGATTTGAACAGGAAAATAAAATGCAGACTGAATGTGCTTGCAAAAACATGTTTGTGTCAAATTGAGATTTTATTTTAATTGCATTTGATAGCAGTAATAATGATGTGCTGCAAAAGAATTAGAGAGAGCCTGTGTGTGGTTTCTGAGAGTTTCCCAAACGCTTAAATAGTTTTGATGTGATCAACAAGTTACAAAGTGGTAAGTTTGCAGGGTGGATTGTCTGCTTATGGTCACTCACACTCCGGCTGCTTGGTTTGGAGAGCGTCTGGTGCGCAGTCTTGCTCTGGCGCTCTCATCTCAACTGCTGCTACCTCACTACCTCAAAGATCAGCGCTCTTTGGTTGCTAGAAGTGTCTGTCAAACCCCGGGCAAAAATGTAATATACAGGGAAAGTCGAGGCTATATTTCGACGTCGGTGGGCGGGCTCTAAATGAAGGGAATAATCAGTCAGCCAGCCCAAGGAGCCACCTCAAAGCATATCAGGTTACCTTGAATGACAGCGTAACCATGGCAAATAATTTGACTAAAACTATTGTCTTATCCTCATCATCCCCGGGTCAGATAACCAACCAATCACAGTTCACATAATCGCTTTTCTTGCCAGCTTAGAATAATATTATTAAAACAAGAGAGCGAGGTCCTTCTTCGGGAGTGCGTTATGCTGAAACGACATAGAAGAGGTGGCGAGAGACTCGCGCAGGAGGAACAACTTTCTCTCCAGTGCTTTAGATGGATATACGGTGTATTATGCTTGCTTGAACGGATCTAAAGTTTTGTGCCTCTCTACGCCCGGAGTGGGATTTGATTTCGTCTACTCAAGAAGTCGTTCTAAATTTTTGTCTCCCAGAGGGTTTACTTAAAATCTGTTGAAGAACTGTCACTGTCATCGTTAAAACAGACATATAAGTACGAAAAGTGAACGTTTATTCGTGACAAACCATGTCTATGCTTCCCACATTCGGCTTTACGCAAGAGCAAGTGGCGTGCGTCTGCGAGGTCCTTCAGCAGGGTGGAAACATTGAACGTCTCGGGCGCTTCTTGTGGTCTCTGCCGGCTTGCGAACATCTCCACAAGAACGAGAGTGTGCTCAAAGCAAAAGCTGTGGTCGCTTTTCATAGGGGAAATTTCAGAGAGCTTTATAAGATTCTGGAGAGCCACCAGTTCTCTCCGCACAACCACCCGAAGTTGCAGCAGCTGTGGCTAAAAGCGCATTATATCGAGGCTGAGAAGCTCCGGGGCCGCCCTCTTGGGGCTGTTGGGAAGTACCGCGTCCGAAGAAAGTTTCCGCTACCCCGCTCCATTTGGGACGGCGAGGAGACAAGTTACTGCTTTAAAGAAAAGAGCAGGAGCGTGCTGCGGGAATGGTACACCCATAACCCATACCCTTCCCCCCGGGAGAAGAGGGAGCTAGCAGAGGCAACGGGGCTAACGACAACACAAGTCAGTAACTGGTTTAAAAACAGACGTCAACGCGACCGAGCAGCGGAGGCTAAGGAAAGGTACGGGTCTAGTACGTTAATAACTATAGCTTAAAAATTGTTTCAATTACGTGCTTAAAATTAATTAGAACACTTTCTTTACGTGCAATGCATTCATTAATGTCGTGTAATGTGCATTAAGTCAGCGGTCAGTATAACCATCTTAAAAGAAACTTAGGCTACATTTAAAAAAAAAAAGAAAGAAAGAAAGAAAAAAAATCCCACAGATGGCCAGACAGTCACTACAAATGTCATCATTTCTCCAATTCTGTTAATGTCGTTTTAGGCTATTAATGTCATTTTTAACAATATGCCTACTTTTCTTAAACGGAGTAGTTTCTTATATCCTTTTCTAAAAAATGTCATAAAGCGTGCTGTGTGTAGCCTGTTATGGTGTAATATAGGCCTAACTTTAGGTGAAATATTCCTGATAATTAATAGGAAAGTTTTTCGAATTTTGAGAGTTATCTAGGTAAAGCTACTCTTGTTTAGAATGTGTGCAGTTGCGTACTCCTTAAACGGGTGTCTTGTTTCACCCGCAGGCGAAGTAGTCCAGTTGAAACCACAGTGTAAACCATTAAACTAGCTCGTACGTTTCCCGATACTTTATACTTAATTAATACTTCATGAAAGAACCTTTACTTGACATGTTGTGATTGAGAATTTAGATAAATCAGTAGGTGACACTGTTCTTAACCCAGGCAATTTATGTTAATAATTAGGGCCTACATAAATCATGTTTTCCTGCATTCGCTCGCTGATATACTTGAACGTCCTTTAATGCAAATTATTAATAATTAGCAATAGGATGAATGATTGATATACACACACCGTTAACAGCCGTACATGCCTTATATTTGTGTTACGTAGTCTGATACAATGTGTTGTAACAGACCAAGAGTAAAGAGATCATTTTTATTATTTAATGAATTTTTTAATTCGCTTTTTGTAGTATTTTCTAACAAAATATGTCTAATATGAACATTTAATACCTACAGAACCAAACCGTTGTCTTCAAATGATATCCTGATAATATTAGGCCTAATGCTGTAAATAATTAAATAAAATAATATTAATTGAATAATATTAATGTTGTTTATTATAGCTTACCTATAAAATATAGCCTATACGAATAATATTTTAATAATGACATTATTATTAGTATTAGTAATTTTATTAGGCCTGTTATTATTAATATTAGCAGAAGGTGTGTTTTATATGTCAGTACGTATTTATTTGTTTATTTAGTTTATTAGTTGTTCCTGTAATGTCAGACGTGATTTTACAGCAGATGAGTGAATTTTAATTACAGCCCACTAACAGTTTTAAATACTAAACTTGTCGGATATGTTGCTCTAACCCTAACTCTAAATTCTCATTTTCACAGGGAGAATAATGAGAACTCGAACACAAACAGTCACAACCCGTTAACGTCTTCCATGAATGGAAATAAGACTATTTTAGGAAGCTCGGACGACGACAAAACGCCGTCTGGTACCCCAGATCACACCTCGTCAAGCCCGGCCTTGCTCCTCACGTCAAACTCCGGGCTTCAGTCCCTCCACGGCCTCGCACCTCCACCCGGTCCCAGCGCCATCCCGGTGCCTAGTGCAGATTCCGTGCATCACCACCATTCATTACACGACACTATACTGAACCCTATGTCATCAAACTTGGTCGACCTTGGCTCTTAAACATGTGGACCCTTTCCAAAGGACGCTTGTACATGAACGTTTAGAGTAAAACATCTCCAGACACGTATAAAACAAAAGCAAATGAGACATGGAAACGGACAGAGAGTTGTGGATGTTTGTCGGCTGACCTACTCGCAAAGCTGATATGGAGGGCCTTGATAGAGGTATTTTTCTAGAATGTAATGCCATGATCTGTTGTTAATAAACATGCTAATAAACGTCTTAATTGTTGATATCAACTTTATTTGATATCGTTATTATTTTAGATTGCAATTGACCCAGGACTTTTCAGTCGCATATTCCGTTTGTTTACATTTATTCTTTTAAAAAGGCCATACGTCGTTTGACTTTAATGGGATTTCGTTTAATGAAATGTTTTAATATAAACACAGCATTTTTGAAGAACTATGGGGCATCTCTTCATTTTCATTTGTATTTTACTTTTGGAAAGCGACTGCATGTAACCTTTGGGATCAATAAACAATGAACTCCAAACTCATCATAGTTTCATATACCCTTAACAATAAAATAAGATGCATTTACTGAGCAAAGAAAATGTTTGAATGGTTTTGTTGTGCATGCTGTGCAATGGTCTGAGCAGGTGTTCTGATTTGATCGTAGGAGACACTGTTTACTAAAATGACATGCATCTGGTCCCGTGGTGGTTCCGAAAAATTGTTTTAGACTGCAGTGAACATGATCTTGAGTGATTCAAAAATTAAGCTTTTAGAAATGATAAGATTTTGGATTTATAACAGTGCATGATCCATGTTACAGTAGGTAACGGTTATAAAGTAGGCTATTTGACCACTGCACTGACAGTACCAGCCTTTAAAAAAATGGAAATATATGTATGTTTCTTGTTATGCCCAATTTTCGACCACAAACACAAGCGATGCCAGTGTTTTTCTAATGTTCAGAAACTTCACAGTGCACGTGACATGCGGTTCTAGCTAATCTGATATTCAGTGTGCTCCATAAACCTATCCATAATTACATATTTCAGTGCCGCACAATGCTCGAGCACAACATTAGGCTTACAGCTACCAGAATGATGTCATTCTTTGAGATAATTTTATTTCTAGAACACGGATTAATTTTGAGATTAATGGATCAATAATTAGGCTACCGTCATAATTATTATTTAAAACTAACCAGCGCTATAATTGGTCTTATTTATTTATTTTACATTTTTATTTTATTTATTTATTTATTTTTTACTTTTGGTATTATTAGGCTATAACTCAGTAAGAGATTAAGTAGTGGGATCTCTAGCTGCAGTTTGTGAGTGACATCGTGAAATACTTTTTTTTTTTTCTTTTTTTTTTTTTATACAGTTTAGAGTGGACGTAGGCTATCCTACTTCAAAATACATAGCAAAAAAATTGGATTCAGGAAACATCTTTTCTTTTATTAAAATGCCGTGACTCGAACTGCTCAACATTCAGTATGTTCATGATATTAAAAGATTGCGTACACCAGTTCTTCGGAGGTCTGTACGCAAATCAAATCAGTTATAGTCAAACCTGTTCACACATATCCAAAAGGAGATGGTTATTTTTCTTCTATTGGTGCACATTCTTTTTTTTACAGGGTTAGTATTTTCATAAATCTACACGTTTATAAACGGTTTATTTGATCTGGTAGGCTACTTAATTACTTTTTGTGTAGCCTACTTTAGTGTACGAAGGATCACATATTTTTCAACAGCCCTGTGTTCACGCAAATTATTTCTCTTTTAAACAAGGTGGTAGCAATTATTCTGAAAAGGCTTATTGACCTACGACACCAAGTTTGTTGCACTAGTATTTAAAAAACAAGGTCTGTATCTCCAGAGAATTAAGTACAATGTTGTTTGTGTCCTCTTTAGTCCTCAACAAATGCCTAAAAACGCTGCATATGTTACTGAGTCTATGTACGCTGTAAGAGAGGCGGACCGGTCGTAAAAACTTTGGGCAAAAGATGCAAAGAAAAGCTCTCTCAGTAGTGAGGCTAATACGCTATAAATGCAATCTTATACGCTGAGTTAATGCTGGAAAGCTTCTTTATGAGGAGATGACGTTAAACAGTCTTGCAATTTTGCGTTACTTGCATTCCACCACCAGTCTCCTTCACTACCTCTCTCACTGCTGCTATCTCTTTTTTAAAACTGGGTCTGCTTCCAAATGCAACTGTTTTGCACTATGACTTTCCACAGAGCTCCATTTTTGAGGGGGCTTGCTCTGTCCAAAAAAACAAATATATGCATGAAACAAATGAAACACGTTTCTTGTTACATATAATATTGTTGCTATTCAAAACTGTTGCTCTAAACCAGAGGCATAAATCATGCGTATTGGTTTTATTCTTTACAGGTTAAAAGACTAAAAAACGACTTTCCTTTCTTTGTTGTTTTTACCTTCAAAACAATTTTATTTTAGTCTGCTTAAAACTTTTTTTTTTTCATGTACAGGATTTTTAAAATTTTTTATTAGGTAAAAAGTTATTGTTTTGTGCTTGACTCGAGACAATTAATTTAGGTAGAATTCACTGGACTGAAGACTAAAGCTAAAAAATTTCACCATAAACATATAGCCTATAGCTATGTGTTTATATTACGTTCCTTTTTATATAATTCGGACAACATTTTTATATTTTGGGCTTCAGTAACCTGATCAATATTAAGTGCTGCTAACCTGAATACAAGAACTGGATAGCTACAGATTCATGACTCTCTCAGTCCATAAATGAATGAATAGGAATACATTTAGGCTAAATAAACAAACAATGATACAAATACATAAATCACGCTTTACCACGGACAGCTATAGATTCATATAGATTCAAATAATGTCACTGTCATTCTGTTGCACTGTGGAAGCTTCTGACACGAAAACTAATTCCTCGTAAACATACCTGGTAATAAAGCTCATTCTGATTCTGATTCTGATTCTGATGACTCCAAATGAATGAAAGACATATAAATTAATGAAGAAATAATGATACAAATAAATAAATAAATAAATCATTATCAAATAATCATCATGAAAAAATGTAGATAAATATTACAGAATTATTCTTCATGTTTTTCTATGGGGTACAGCTCGCTCGTAAATATATAGCCTATGCAATGTTAGTAATAACGTCCGTGGAACACATTTTAAATTATTTTTTCTCCTAAAAATAGCTATTCATATTCATGTTAATCATTAGCTTACTTTCATGAAACGTTGCTTAGTGACATTAAACAACGTATGTCAGCAGACTACTATATTTTCTTAAAAGCGAATATTGTTTGATTTAGCAGACGGTCTGATGAAGAGTTATCACATTACGAAATTCTGTATCTAGCGAATTCCTGTTATTCATCGGAAATACATGGCAACTGTCAACTCAGCGTTATTTAGGTAAATAATTCAGGTATGTTCATATATAAAATTTTGAAACCAAGGAGAATGACTGCCTGTAATGGTAACCAAGGTAAGTTTTCTGGCCCATAGGTGAAATGATGCAATAACACGTTCCTTGTTTCCTCTGACAAATTAGGTCGCGACTGTGGCATCGTGTTATTTGACTTGAGCCCGTTGTATCCCAAATAATATCCCTAATTTTTCAAAAATAAGACATGAATCATCTTCACTTGTTTGGAACATCAAATCGTTTTGTGCACATCCTGCATTGGTGTTATTTTAACCCACTATTTATTAAAAGTTCACTGTTTTATATGAAATGCTCGTACTACTTTTAAGGAAAGTATAATGCATTTAATACTTATTCAGAGGCTGAACACAATTCTATGACTTTTGAAAACACAACCAACCTCTAGCTACATAACTTAGCATAATTCTTTGCACTCCTTGCATGACGCATAGAAATGGAGAACTAAGCTTAAACCAGAAATTGCACGTGATTTATGCAATTAGATTAGTAAACGGTTTTAAATAACGTTAGCATATGTGTGTGTAAAGGTTGACGTATGTACTGATTAAACCAAATGGCTTAAAATCATGTTTACAAAGTTAAAAAAGTTATTTATTTATTTATTTATTTATTTTTTGGAAAATCTAAACATGCAGAAATTTTTCTGTCCCCGTAAGCCACATATACCAACATGTGTGTGCCTATTTAACCATCTATTTATTTATTTTTACACAGAAATGAACTATGACAAATTTCCCAAAACCTCATTTTTGGGGACACCCCCATGAAAAATAAATAAATAAATTATAATATATTAATATTTGTAAACAATTTGTAAATTTGTAATTTGTCAAAATGCAGAAAGTTTTCGGTTAGGGTTAGGATATGTCTTAGAATTAATCAAGGTACTTGTAAATAGTCATATAAACCAGCTAAACTAGCTGAATATAAAAACAATACATTTTAAATAGAAGCTAATTAGACTAACTGTATATAAAAAATATGTCACCATATAGATAGCTAAGTAAACGTGTTGAGGGGGTTGCTTTGCTACAATCTACAAACAACATTGAAAGTAGCAGGGACTGCACAGCAAAGCATGAATGAAACTCTTCATGTTGTGATCTCATTGACGCCCTCTATTGAACAAATGAGTAGCTGCAGAAAGGTTGTTGACAATCTCTGCAACATAGCCTTGTTGTGTCAGGTTTACGTCATAGCAAAACTATTAATTCTTGGAAAAAACAATAATAATAATAAGAAGAAAACACGTCTGTTGGCCTCTTATGACAATATATATGTGAATTTTTTCCAGGTATTTCATATATAAGAGTTATCCCATGGTCAGTGTTGAGAAGGTTACTTTGGAAATGTGATAAGTTACAGATTACAAATTACCCTATTTAAAAGGTAATAAGTAGTGTAACTATTTCAGTTACTTTATTAAAGTAATGTATAGCTGATTACATTTACTTTTTGATTAATTTTCTAAATGATTTAAACTTTTAATCATTTTCATACATTTAAAGCAGACAGGGTTAACATTACAGTAGTACTGTTGTAGTACTCTGACTACTGCCAGGACTCAAACTTCATCACATGAATTAAGATTATAAAAATTAAATTTTGAAGCACAGCCACCACAAAACCAGACTATAGCTTTTTTTTTTTTTTTTTTTTTTTTTTACCTTGAGATCGTTCTGAGGTTAATACAGATTTAAAATCATAAGATATTAATAACTGTTTTTGAAACTGGAATAACAATGCCATGGTTGGACAGTTAATTCTAAAAAGTAAAGCATACACATAAACCCAAATAAAATAGTTATTGAATAAGCATGTATCCTATTCTGTGTCTTAAACTCCTGAAACATTGGTGTCTCGTATTTTAGAGTAGTCAGTGCAGCTTGGGAAATAACTCAGTTAAATCTCTCTCTCTCTCTCTCTCTCTCTCTCTCTCTCTCTCTCTCTCTCTCTCTCTCTGTGTGTGTGTGTGTACCAGTTTTTCTATTCAGGTGGGGACTTAAACCTGAATACACACAGACTCATGGGGACTCGTGTCACGGTGGGGACCTAAATTGATGTCCCCACGGGTAAAGAAGCTTATAAATCACACAGAATGAAGTTTTTTGAAAATCTAAAAATGCAAAAAGTCTCCTGTGAGGGCTAAGTTTAGGTGTAGGGTTGGTGTAGGGCAATAGAATATATGGTCTGTACAGTAGAAAAACCATTACGCCTATGGAAGTCCCCACAAGCTGTGTGTGTGTGTGTGTGTGAAAATATTCAGATGTAACCCCCTTTGTAATCATTAACATTTTCATAAGTAACTGTAATTTATTTACATGTGTTTTTTCAGAGATTGGTCACATTTATTTTGTAATTAAATTACTTAATTCCATTACATGTAACTAGTTACACCCCAACCCAAGCAGACCTATTGTCTATTGTGAGAATATGAGCAGTCTGAAACTTTCAGTGAGAATGCAGAAAGTGGAGCCCGTTCTTAGAAAAAGAAAAAAGGCTAAACAAACGTAACTGTACTTTAGAATGCATTTGAACTAATCTTATATTATAAGAAGGCATATAATACCATGCTATTGAAATACTTGACAAAAAAGTGGTACAGTCAGTCTGCCTTATGTTGAAGCTTACTTAAGAGCCAGGTCACAGGGTAAGTTGAGTGACCTGTACACTGTACAATTACAATTAAATATAAATTACAGAATAAAGGACCAAAAGATTTTTTATTTCATATAGATATAAATCTACAAACCAACAAATAGGTTTCTTTGAAAGTGGACACAAATCTAGGCTACTTTTCATCATCAGCATCTCATCTACATCTCTTACTTTAATGAGGTAATAGTATAGACATGTTGTTGCATAAAGATCTGCTGCTGCAGCACTTCTGCTTTTCACCTTCATAACCTCTTATATCTTTATTACATCTCATCTTTTCTATTTAGTGTTTTCTTTACTGAAACTAAAAGAAATTTAGATTTCACTTCATGAATTGTGGAAAAAGAAGCTTCACCGTTTATAAAACACCATGTCATTTATAATAGATTTTGACTTTTATTGTTCATCACAGTTTAATATCAGTCACCCTCAGTCGCCTTTAATGTTTCTCAGGGAGACCTGAAAAATAAAGGCACAGCCAGTGATTTTAACGAGGTGTTCACGACATCTAGAGGGTCAGCAGCGGTATTGCAAGGGGTCCACCAGTTATATATAAAGCAATATTACGTTAACATAAAGACGTTCAGCTAAATGTTTCTTTGTGCCTCCCACATTAAAAAGTGAAATTTAAAATATGGTGTAAACATAGCCTATATGATTATGATTAAAAACGCTGTTGTTTAAACATTATCTGTTCTAACAGTAGGCCTATAGCAGCTTTAACACTGACAGAAAACATGGATATTAGGCAATTTTATGTTTTATACTTTTTTAAAAAAAAATCAGATACATGAATCAGATAGGCCTACAGAGTTGGAGGTTTCATATAAATTCGTACTTAATCCTTACTTAAAACGTAATCCTCAGTGGGACATAAGCCAATTTACAACAATTCGCCAAAATCCCAGCAACATCCAAGTGTCTCCGTGACTCCATCCAGTATAGCTTTTCTCCCGGACCTGCCTTCATTGGTGACAGCAAGGTAAGCAGCAAGCAAGTCTGGCCTAAAATAGCGCTGAGCAAAATCCCCCCTAAATGTAAGATAGGCCTATGAATTGCCCCTGTACTTGTTTTATGTGTGTGTGTGTGTGTGTGTGTGTGTGTGTGTATGTGTGTTTGTGTTTATAATCATAACTATAGTTAAGCAGTATCACACGAGCAAGACTATTTTCCTGAAATTTCAGCACGATTGCAAATTTGATACAACCTGAATTCCAGAAATGTTGGGACATTTTTTAAATTGGAATAAAATGAAAACTAAAAGACTTTCATATCACATGAGCCAATATTTTATTCACAATAGAACATAGAGAACATAACAAATGTTTAAACTGAGAAATTTTACACTTCTATCTATTAAATGAGCTCATTTCAAATTTGATGCCTGCTACAGGTCTCAAAAAAGTTGGCACAGGGGCAACAAAGGGCTCAAAAAGCAAGAAATTTTGAAAATATTCAGCTGGGAGAACATCTAGCAACTAATTGAGTTAATTGACATCAGGCCTGTAACATGATTAGCTATAAAAGGGATGTCTTAGAGACGCAGAGTCTCTCAGAAGTAAAGATGGGCAGAGGCTCTCCAATTTGTGAAAGAGTGCGTAAAAAAACTTTAAAAACAACGTTCCTCAACGTCAAATTGGAAAGGCTTTGCAAATCTCATCATCTACAGTGCATAACATCATCAAAAGATTCAGAGAAACTGGAGAAATCTCTGTGCGTAAGGGACAAGGCCGAAGACCTTTGTTGGATGCCCTGGTCTTCAGGCCCTCAGACGACACTGCATCACTCATCAGCATGATTCTGTCATGACATTACTAAATGGGCCCAGGAATACTTCCAGAAACTACTGTCGGTAAACACAATCCGCCGCGCCATCTGCAGATGCCAACTAAAGCTCTAGCATGCAAAAAGGAAGTCACATGTGAACATGGTCCAGAAGCGCCGTCGTGTCCTGTGGGCCAAGGCTCATTTAAAATGGACTGTTTCAAAGTGGAAAACTGTTCTATGGTCAGACGAGTCCAAATTTGACATTCTTGTTGGAAATCACGGACGCCATGTCCTCTGGGCTAAAGAGGAGGGAGACCTTCCAGCGTGTTATCAGCGTTCAGTTCAAAAGCCAGCATCTCTGATGCTATGGGGGTGCATAAGTGCATACGGTATGGGCAGCTTGCATATTTTGAAAGGCACTATGAATGCTGAAAGGTATATAAAGGTTTTAGAGCAACATATGCTCCCCTCCAGACGACGTTTATTTCATGGAAGACCTTGTGTATTTCAGCAGGACAATGCAAAACCACATACTGCAGCTATTACAACAGCATGGCTTCGTAGTAGAAGAGTCCGGGTGCTGAATTGGCCTGCCTGCAGTCCAGATCAGAGAACATTTGGCGCATCATTAAACGAAAAATACGTCAAAGAGGACCACAAACTCTTCAGCAGCTGGAAACCTATATCAGGCAAGAATGGGACCAAATTCCAATACCAAAACTCCAGAAACTCATAACCTTGATGCCCAGATGTCTTCAAACTGTTTTGAAAAGAAGAGGAGATGCTACACCATGGTAAACAAGCCCCCGTCCCAACTATTTTGAGACCTGTAGCAGGCATAAAATTTGAAATGAGCTCATTTTGTGCATAAAATTGTAAAATTTCTCACTTTAAACATTTGCTATGTTATCTATGTTCTATTGTGAATAAAATATTGGCTCATGTGATTTGAAATTCTTTTAGTTTTCATTTTATTCTAATTTAAAAAACGTCCCAACATTTCCGGAATTCGGGTTGTATATTTATTTTGTACAACAGTTCAATAAACAAGTTTTTATAGCCTATATAATAACTGACGATTTGTAGATACAGGATTGTGCAAATTTCAGACTGTTTTAGCTGTTTTTGCCAACAAACAAAGTTCCAAACAAAGCAACAGCAACACTACCGGACATCTTTTTCTGCAATTAAGCACACTTTTTTGGGAGTTATTTCCATAACATTTAGTTTTTATATGTATACCACTATTCAGAACTGTGCTAGCTAACCACATACTGATTAGCATCTTTGAGCTAGGTTCAAAAGTATCTAAAATTGTCACTACTGAAACAGTCGCTACCGAAACATTTGGTGGAGTTTTTTGGGTGTTATCCCATAGAATTGTCACTACCGAAACAGTCACTACCGAAACATGTCATCATTGTTTCGGTAGTGACAAAAGGGAACACATAATCCTCATATTTGGGGGAAATAAACAAAATTTTAGTACAGTTTTGCAATTTTTTATATTTTAGTATGTTTTAGTAGTGTTTTAGTATGCGAGTTAAAATTCTGTAATGTGATGTGGTTGCTACTGTCACTACCGAAAATATGCTGTCATTACCGAAACATGGGATGTTTTGTCAAAAATAAAGTATACTGAATTATCTACTATAGATGTTATGATAGTTTTTGGTTCAATGTTTATTCAAACTAATGAATCCTTAACTTTGAAATCAGTATGATCAACTTTTTGCCTTTTAGAAAGAAAAATTGGATTCAAAATACAACATATCTCCTAAGTGACATTTGAAATATTGTAAAAAATTTAATTGTTATGGATTTACCTCTTATAAAAATTTTAATAAAATAGCAAAACTATATATTTACAATCTAGATGTAAGCAAAATCTTAATAGGTCAATATATAACCCTTCTAATTAAATTATTGTTACTGTGTTTCGTTGGTGACAAATTTGAGGATAGGACAAATATTCCAAAATTTCTGAAAATACAATATGAGAATTAAATTCACAATTACTAGAAATGTGTACCTTGGATATTATACAATTTGCATAAATACAAATTTTTTGAAAAAATATATATATGTTTTTTTCAAGATGTTTCCAACTCTGACTTTGAACCAATTCTGTAGAATGGCCCATATAACAGTAGGCTACCATTTTACTTTACCCAACATTTCTATATTTATTTGTGCAATTGTTGTTGCAGAGTAAATTAATTTTGATTAAGATGGATTTTGAACTGCACTGTACAATAATCTGTCTCCACTCCAATCACAATGTTCTTATTATTCCCTCTGTTATTTTTGCACATTGCTCTGATATTTTGCACATTCCCTTGTACATTTCTACCTCCTGGTGCCATTTGCACTGTGGTCATTGGCCATATATAAACATATGCTATTTTACATACCTCACTGTATAATGCACCATCTGTTTATACTTCCTCTGCAGCTTACATTGTATTTACAGCTATTTGCATTGAGCAGGTCTCTACCCTTCTACCTCATAACTTGCACTAGTTGTCATAAAGCTTAATGATATACATACAAATATTTTATACTTGATATATATTTATTTATATACTTTGTTATTCGCACTTCTGGTTAGATGCTAACTGGATTTCATTGGCTCTGTACTCTGCACAATGACAATAAAGTTGAATCTAATCTAATCTAAATATGAAGATTCATTTAAGGCTCTGCCTGATTTTAATTTTGTCCACCCCTGAAATGTGTCACACCATTAACATGTCTCTCTCTACAGGACGTTGTGTTAAAGCAGGGATGGAACTAAAATCTGCAGTATGTTAGTCCAGACTGGTAGAGTTTGGACCCTTTCTCTTTCGCAGCCACATGATGTCCTAGCTACCAGTGGATGAATAACATGAGCAGGGTCTCCATTTGTTTTTTCATTTGAACCCAAACATGGATACTATAATAGTCCTAACTCAAATGTATGAATAACCATAGCCTACATTGTTAAAAACAAGGACAAGGATCTGTGACGTAGGTCTAAGTCCCATTCTAACCTACCTGGATGCATTTAGAATTTCGATTTGAAGTCTATTTTGGGTCACTGATGTTTTATTTAACAAAACACATAATGGTGCTTTTACATGTGTAATGACATTATAAACCAGTTAGCCTATATTATCTGTAGCCTAATATAAGGTCTAATTTGCACTGATTTTAATTAGTCAATTAAACTCAAATTGACACCCAGCGATATCCTAAGCTTCATGTGTATTTCTCAGCAAATGTAAATATTTTCTTGAATGCTTGATTCGCACGTTTGGCCAGTAGGTGGCCTAAGTGACTAATGTGACAGGGTGTAGAGCAGTTCGCACTTGTTAAGACAAAAAATACTACTCTAATGATTGATGTGCTGCAGTCGTAACTGCGACAACTACCTGGTTTAAATTTCTTTTTTTTTTTTTTTTCTTTTTTTTGTAATTTTTTTTTTTTTTATTTGCACAAATGGAAATCCAATTCAGTGTTTAAACTTCATTTGGCTTAGAAATGATTAATTATTGATGTGTTCGCAGCGCGCTAGCTCAGAGTCGTCTCCCGGTGATGGGCATGAAGTGGAGAGAGGCACGACCCAAAGCTGTCTTAACTAAAACAAAACAAAAAGTTTTTAGAAATGTATTTTAGAGCTATCCTAGTTTGAGCTCTACTTTAATTTCAGATAGACCTACCTGATATGAAACCCAAATAGGCCTATATTTTGAAGCTTTTTCGTTCATCATTTAGTCGCAATTTTATGTTCATGTGAACTGGAGACATGCAATGAACATAAAAGACTGAAGACGTGAGCTAAAGGAGCGCTTCCAAACTTTCTCCACAAGATGGCGAAACTCGCCTACGAGATCAACGAGCACATACGAAAAGCGCTTTCATCCACTTGAACCCGGTTGATATTGGACCTGGTTTGTGACTGCATTCACATATTTTATGTGTAATCCATTCTACTGTTTAAAGCAGAAGTCAAACCCATCTTTTGCTTTCATGATTCAGAATAGTATGCAACACTTCAAACTCAACGACAAATATTTAATATTTTAATTAAATATTATTTTAAATATTTTTTTCCCTCCACCACTTTGTAAAAAAAAAAAAAAAATCTAAATAAATACATTAAAAAGTTCAACTATATACTGATTAATGTAAGTACGCCTACCTAGGTCTATACACTCTAAAAAATGCTGGGTTGTTTTAACCCAACTTTGGGTCAAATATGGACTAACCCAGCTGTTGGGTTAAATTTTTACATTAAATTTTTAACTCAAAAGTTGGGTTAGTCCATATTTGACCCAAAATTGGGTTAAAATAACCCAGCATTTTTTAGAGTGTAAGACAAGTCCATGCTCTCTCTGGAGGTCTAGGCTTTATGTCTTCACGTAGCCTATTAATTTTTAGGCGTTTTAGCAAGGCAAGTGTCTGTAAATTAGTTCTAGATATTATATTTTAGTTCTATAGCTTTTATAGTAAAAAGACAGATTTGAGTATATATAGCCTAGTTTTTCCCCTTATCCTCCGGAGTATGACTGTGGGTAAAAACGCCAGTTGCAGTTCATCTGAATGATGTGCGACCAAGACACCAGCAGCTAACATGACATCTGTTTAAATGCTTTCATGCTAATACACTCCTCTCGAATGGCGTCTTTGTTAGTGCGTCAAAGATTATTTACAGAATGAGTCAATTGCTAAATGGTTTCATGATTGTTGAGCGAAATCGCCGTAGGAGGCGGTTAGGACTATTGGAGGCTGTGAGGTCGAGCTCTGGCGCGCAGCGGGGCTCCAGTAGGAGCGGCGCTAATTGAGGAGGCAGAGTCGAGGCGGGCCAGTAGAGCACGGGAGCGCGAAGAGCTGGGCAGGGCATGCTTCTTGGAGCTGAGCGTATTGTTTAGATGTATAAACTATGAGACCAAAATTTCTCATTCCTATCCCCTCTTTTTCTCGAAAATAGATCTTTCACGATGTCTATTGGCCTCAACTAGTCAACCTAGACTCACATTACTAATATTCTTCTGTTAATGTTCTGGATAGTTGTATTTGTCATATCTCATCGATTTTGTCTTTATGTGCACATATATCATAGCCTTTTGTATAAATTGCCCTTCTCCACTGAATCACACGTGCTATGCAGAGAGCTGTCCAGAGCTGAAAATTTGTTAGATTATGGTTAGGGCCGCATATTAAGCTATTATTATTTTGGGCTAATTAATGTTGTTTTTAGTACAGTAGTGATGCCAGTAGGCCTACGCGAAGTGTACTTTATTAAGGGCTTTTGGTAAATGAGCATATTGCATTACAAATTAATAATGTAATAGCCTTTTAACCTATGCATTCAACTAGTGTAGCTTGATACCAATTTAAAAGCACAATAAATTACAATAAAAGTTTATTTTATTTTTTATATTTTTTATTTAGGCTATTTTATTTATTTATTTATTTATTTGTCATATGACGCACTGGTATGCTATCTGCTGGGCTACTTGTTTTAATTTGAGTTAGAACGTGAATGCAGGTGTATATATTTCTCATAGTTATATATTGTCTCCGGTATCTTTAAGAGACGCATGTCTGCTCACTCATCACCCACCCACAAGTGAGAATGTTTCGGGAGAGACTTGGGTTTTCAGACTTATGTAACTTTGCAAGGAGTTGTGGTGAAACAAAAACTGAATATTTCTAGTTTTTCCACAGTTCATAGGATCTCATCCGAATTAACCTTCAAACGGGCTCTAACACTCTGATCTTACTGCTGATCCTGTATCATAGCCTCTTGTGACCTCTAAATTACTCTGTAATAGAATTACAGTTTTTAATCCTGCTTGCCAGAACGCCTCATCACAGGCTGCTGGGTCGAGAACAACACTCGCGGTACTCCTTTAAAAATGAATGCAGTCATATTTTTATGAAATTTGTAATTGTTAACCGACTTTACAAAATGAACGTCATTGGTAATTCGTGTACTATATATCAAAAAATAATGTGCCTGTCTCTCCAAAGCCAAGTAGGCTAGTTTTTCAGATCAAAGTATTGCTCTTATTACAGTTTTGAACCGTGGCGGTGCAAGGAAAGACACCAGTAGTAATAAATAGTAGCCTATAGAATTGATACGAATTTTCAACAACAGGCTGCCAGGTAAAATAATGAGTCTAATGAAGTGATGCAACATATAACATTTCAGATGTGAGAAGTTTTAATAATGAATCTTTTAAAATATATTCTTTCAGAAGCAGCTACAGTGAGGTTGGAAATTCCCGTCAACATGTTTTTTTTTTTTTTTTTTTTTAATTATTATTATTATTTGTCGCATTTTAGGCTACTTTATCTGAAACAGCTTTTTTAAAACTTATATATAGGTTGATTTATTACCCCATTATGGGATAACATGAACAATAAAAGTAGGTTACTTTATAAAGTAAAATTATCATAAAATGTGTATAATAAAAATAATCATGTGAATCATGAATTGAAATTTTAATAACTCGTTTGGATGATGTTTGTTTGTTTGTTTAATTATCTATTTATTGGGCATTTAGCCGACCGTTGTCATCCTATCATCTGTCTAATGCACAGCTTGCCACAATCGCGATAGCCTGCTAATTCACGGTTCGGAATCTAGCTTCACGTACCTTGTTCTGTGCTTTTTTTTGTGAGAAGGGGACTGTTTCGGGAGGGAAAAGGCACAGTCTTGCCAAGAGTGGTTGCACTGACAGGCTATGCCGAGACTCCAAGCTTTCAATCCGGGTCAGAGGGAACTGACGCTCATTGAGAACTGCATGAATACACACGAATAGAAAAGTTGTGTTCAGTTAACCGATGAAATCAGAGAAAAAACAGGGCTGTACAATCTTTTCTTATTGCCGTCTGCGGTCCAATTGCGTTCATTTGTCTCTGTGCGACGAAGGTTATGGGAACAGGACAAAAAATCTATTCTGCCTTTTTGACACCCTCGCCAGTGATAATATACACGGGCTTCGGGACTGGATGTGTATGAAAATGTTATGTATTGTTGCCGTTGTCACGTACTTACATTCTGTAGGTTACTTCGTGTATTCACATTGCAAGGGAAAAATTATCTGAAATTGTTTAACTGAATTATTAGACGCTTTATAGGTAGCTACAACAAGAGTTTAAGAGAGCAGTCTCTTTGCAGCTCTGCGTAAAAGCTTGTCTCTAGGCATGGGGTCACAAAATTTCAAGATATGTTGCTGGCAAATTACTTTTTATTATTATTATTATTATTATTATTATTATTATTATTATTATCATTTAGCAATATTTTATGATGTCTATATGAAATATAAAAGCCAGTTTAATGCAATAAGTGATTCTAGTAAATTAATTTCCTCCATCACACACAAATTACGAACGCGCTGTTTACCACCTGTTCTCAAAAATCAGTATTGATTTAAAAGAAAACTGTTCTTCTCATAACCAATTTATGAGTAGCCTTCTAAACATATTTGAGATGAATATCTGCCTATAAATAAATGTAGTCTGAATGATAAAGATCACTGTGAAGTGTTTTGAGAGCTCTACCAGCCGGTAATAGCCCATGTCCACTGCAGATGAACTTAAGAGGTGAAAAGTAGTCTCTCGCGATCAACTAAATGCATGCAAATCAAAGTTTTTTTTATTTTAGCGCATTTGTGTAATCAAGTGTCATTAGGATCAATGGGTATTTCCTTATTGTCGCTCAGATTTAGACTTGAGAGGACGTACAAGACATACACAGTGCGCCCTACATAATTATGAACATGACTGAAATAATAAACGCAGCCTTATTTAGCATTGCCGGTTGTGAGCTGAAGTTTCGTCTAGTCTTTAATGTTATCTGTCGTGAAACGGACACACATGAATGGGAGGAATAGAGAGCGATGACAAGGGGTAAACTTAATAGGTGTATAGGCTAAACAAATCCACTTATTAAACAAGGAAGTCTTAACTAATTAAAAAAAGAATTCGTTTTCTTGTTACAAATATCTAAACTCATCTTTAATAATATTCTTTGTTACATCGACAAATTAAATAAGCTGATTAGGTTATTTGTCACATCTATAAGCTGATCCTCTGTATTTGGCAGCTAAATTAGAAGTGTGCCAAATCGGAGACGCAATAAATTAGGATATGTAGACTTCCAACGTTATATTGTTTAGTGAATGACTATCCTCCATAAAATTTACCCATAGTATATTTTACGTCAACAAACTGTTTTGTTTTGTTTTTTTAAAAAAAAAAATAAAAAATTCTGGAGCAAACTAAGTAAACTACTAAAGGAAGTGCTTTGTACGGTTTTCTGTTTGTGCATGCGAGTTAGGGCTACTCGCCCAGAGGGAGCTTTCTCCTTGCATAGCTCGATTTTGAAAGAAACGCCGTTTCATTGACTACAATGGGACACTGGGCCAGGGGAGGAGTCCTCCATGATTAGTCAATTTAATGGCGCCTTCACTTAATTTTTGCATTGTATACTTTAGCCACTGGTTATTAACAAAAAGGAAGACGAAAGTTCACAGTCACAGCGAATTTAATGTTTAAAAACCTTTCTGTACTACAAATTGTTTGTTGAAGAATTTTGTTGCATATGTTACACTGCTGATCAACTTATTTCATGCTCTCCATAAATTGTAGAGAAAACTACTAGAATGTTGTTGTATAGAAATTAGAAAATGTTTTGTGGAAATGACACACATAATGCAGTTTTATAACAAAATTGAATACTGTATTTTCAGTTTAGAAACGTATACATTAACAGAAACACGCAAGAAAGTAACACTGAATTATAAGCGCTGGACTGGAAACATGAAATAGACTTGGTCAGTCGATGATGATATCCAATATTCTGTCTTTTGCATTAATCTCGACTGATAATTCATGGTCACTAGCGTTCTTTTCATGGCATAAAACAGAGAAACAAAACGCCTAGAGCACTTAATATTTACGTTTTGACGAATAGTTTATGTAGGGACACCAAGCCAAGAAAAGTGAACAGGGATAGAAAAGAGAATGGGTATAGCAATATTATTTACAGACTTATTTACACACATATATTACAGACTGGGAGAATGATCGCATTATTTAAGATATACATAATTCAATATAAAATCTCGAAATAAAAATAAAAATCTGATACAGTCATAACGATTCAGTTCCACATTTGACCAGTACCCCACACAGGCAGTGACAGAAGTGTAGTAAAAAGGTGCTTACGACTCAAATGATTGTCTGATGAACATAAAGGAAAAGAGGATTGCATCCTGGCTGCTCGTCGTCACTCGGACTAAAACAGAAAAAAAGGCGATGAACACCGGTTTCTGGTAATTCCCTCTTCACGGTGGTCCTGGTAGACATAAACGTGGGGCATTTCCCCATATACAAAAAAAGAAAATATATATATATATATTTAGATATATATATCATGCAAGTGAAGGGGTGGGGGAAAGGTGTGGGGTCCATTGAAAGCGCTTGAAAAAAGACGTGCTTTTATGTTTTTCTTTTTATAATAGCAATATCAATTGGTCCTTTTTCATCTTCCCCGATAATTAATAAAGTTTTTTTCAGGTCCTTTTTCCTGTATATATTTCTCTTTTGCGTATCATACGTCGCATTCCGAGTCACTTGATGTTACTGAAAGAATCGACGTGCCCGTGTCGACTCGCTCTGTCATACTCGAGACACTGGTCGTTGGACTGGCTGCAGTCGATGGCGACTCCGCCGAACTGCGTGGGGTGCAGCCGGATTCTGAAAGGGACCGCATGCCATTCTGCCCTATTGCTTGATGCTGGAGCCTATAGCAGAAAAGTGAGAGAATGGTATGCCGTTAGATATAAAAGTCGCAGGCCATTTTCACTGAAAAACGCGCCTCCATTTTCACGAAATTATTAGGCTATGCTAGGCTATATTAACATAGTTCTTTAGATAAAAATATCTAAAATAGATAGATGAAAAACAGCATTTGCTTACATGTTAATATAAACACTACAGCTGCTGTTTTTGTGGAAAACGATTACATAAAGCTTGGCCGCTACAGGATTAAGTCGATATTATCATATTTATCTTTGAAATTTGATTGACTTCTCATGATATCTAGTAGCCTATTGATATAATTAGTTGTTGTATTTATTTGTATGTTTATATGTTCAAATTAGGTGTGATTAGTTAAAGATGTCAGTTTTAGTATGCTGCATGACCAGAACTTCATAGTTCTTGTTTAACGATTTGTAATCATCCAGTCAAGTCCAATTTGTAGATTTCTCCATTAAATAATATAAATCACTTACACCAGTCAAAGTGTGTGCTTAGTTTCTGCTGCTTTCTCGTTCCCTAGACGCACAGTAGCCTAATATTTAGCGTTTAGGAGGACAAATAATTTGATTACATCACCTAAAACAACTCTCACTCTAATTTACGCCATGTTATCTGTAATATAACTACACTGGGTAGCGAAACAAAGCCTATTAATTTGCAAGATGTCAAATATACCAAACATTAAACCTTAGAATAATTTGTAGCCTAATGAGTTATTTCTCAATGCATGAGTGTCCGCAGAATAGGTTTACAACTATTTGTATTTACAATGTCATGTTGCAAAAGTAACTAAGAATGTTTGTGATAAACTACCCTCTAGAATTACTCTGAAGATAGATGATTTGGATAGATTTTACTTTTCCAAATATAGCAACAGAGAAATGCTATTAATGCTATTTTTTAAACGTTGTCTATCCATATTTGTATTGTTATTGCTAGTATCTAAACATTGGAACAACTGTTAAATTAATATTTAAATACTTAATATGTTAAAAACGACAAAAATACTACATTTTTGTCACACAATAGCTTTGCTATAAAAAAATTACACATTTGATTACATTTTTTTTCTTTTTTCTTTTTTTTTTTGCTATTTCAGGTTTCATCGATGAATCAGGAGAATCTTTTCCTTTACATCATTTCTTTTTTCACGTTAATAAAATTGATACAGGTATGTTTTATCTACTTGCTTTTATATTCTGGTTGAGACTTTCAAAACATCTTACACATGGCACAAATAAAATGTCGTCGTTCTCCCTCCCTCGTCTCTAACATTATTGTTTCTACTGCAGTGCTTCCTACCTCGTGTTCACATATTTCACAACAGTTCATTTATAAAATAATAGTAGTAATGATTAAACACTTAAAGCGCAAATTTCCATGGAAAGCTAAACATGCCTAACGTGACTGACCTGTTTTTTGCTGCCGCTGCCCTGTCTCGTTGTCTCCGGTTTTTAAACCAATTTCCGACCTGTGTAGGAGTGAGTCCAGTGGCTTGAGCCAGTTCCCTTTTCTTGCTGGGGTTTGGGTAGGGGTCCTGAAGGTACCACTCCCGTAACAGACTCCGCGTCCGCTCTTTGAAACAATGCGTCTTCTGCTCGCCGTCCCAGATGGTTCTAGGCAGGGGAAACTTCTTTCGCACCCTGTACTTATCAACCGGTCCTAGGGGACGCCCGCGTAATTTCTCGGCCTCCTGATAGTGAGCCTCGAGCCACATCGCTTGTAGTTTACCATGCGAGTCCTTGGTAAACTTGTGGTTCTCCAGAATGTGATAGAGATCGCGAAAATTGCCTGTGTGAAAGGCAACAACAGCCCGGGCACGTAGGATGGATTCATGTTTGTTGATCGCCTCGCAAGCACCCGGTGCCACTGGAAGCGACCATAGGAAGCGACCCAGCCGCTCGATGTCCCCGGTCTCCTCCAGCGTCTCGCAGACGCTCGCCACTTGCTCCGGAGAGAAGTTTAGGGTCGGTAGCTGAAACATTGACAAGTCTTCGGGAGACCTGGTGCTGGGCGCACTGCTCGCCAAGAGCAAAGGGCGATCAGCAAAGTTTGGCAGGAAAAAATGAGAGGGATAAAGCTCTAAAGGCGATCTGAAAACCATGGAAATGACCTGAGAGAGAATGAAATTTGCGAAGGAAAAAAGAACGACGAATTCAGATTGAATGATTCAATAGCTATCGCCTAATGACACCAGCCTCATAATATCTCCCCCTAAATCCACCGTGAGTGTAGCATTGAAATATTTTGTTTCGCTTTTCTATTGGTCTTCTTGGTGTCGTTGTAGGGTTGTCATGGCAGCCCTGCCAATCACTGTCAAGCGTGCCAATCATTAGCCAGTACGTAGAGGCTTTCACCACTTCTGCTGCACGCACGGGGGGTTATCAGGAACTCCAATCTCAACAGCACCCTCCCTCCCTTGACTCGTGTGAAGTCGAAGCAGAGTCTCGCCTATTTGTTGAATGGAATGAGCAATTAGTGGGTGGAATATTATTGTGATCTTAACGAGGCTCGTTAAAGTTAAGAAGATATGTAGGGAGAGAAGGCAGGGGTGGGGTCTCGGGATGACAGTCACGGACACGGGAATTTAAATGAAGCGCTAAAACGGAATCTACGACAGGGTACACTATTTCATTCTTTAGCGCCTTGTATGAAGCTGGAGAAGATACGATGTTGCGCCTGCTCGCTTAACCCATGAACACAGTAGCCGTAAAAGCATGTATTGAATTTTATATTTAAAAGGATAATTTGTTCGCTTTGCATATGCAACGCTGAAAACTCCCGGATCGTTTTTGTACTTCGATCGCATTTCGGTACGATATGACTGTTATTCTCGCACAGTGACAACCGTTTAGACTACTTAGTGGACGGCGCATCTCTGTTGCTCCTCTGATGCATTGCTATGCGCTCAGAGACCATACACTGGCCCATTGCCCATGCATGTTGAGAAAAGCACTTGATCGTTGATGCATATTTGGTTTTATTTAATTAAACTGTTCTATTTTTCAGTTACAGCTGTAGGCTATTGTTATTATGTGCGCTACTTAAGGTCGTTAAAATTAGAAAGCCCGTTTCCCGAGAATAAAGGACAAAATCTATAGGCTATGTCACGAGATTGGGCTTCCAATGGCATGTTGGTATAGGTTTCGTCTGGGTCTGCATCAAAGAGTTTGTGCTGCATTATATTTAGACAGTGCTTAGTTGGTGTTAAAAATGTACGCGTCGACTCGATTAAGAATAGCCTAATGACCATATTGATAGAGAGACGTAGCATCCAGACTTTCTCTAAACTAATGCTGAAATAACTTAATGCATTTTCCAGAAGTGTTCAGGGATTCAGAACGTGAATGTCTCTTTCAGATATTTAATTCCATCTTTTCAAATAGGCTAATTATGCATGTAAATGGAATAATACAATTTATTTGTATTAACTTTACTATTTCTTATTCCGGTTACTTTGTCATTAGCCTTTACACAAACGTAGTGCAAGCTCGTGTGTGCTTAGCAAAATGAGGGGCGGGGAACATATCCTAAAATATGTATTGGGTCACGTTGTGTCTCCAGGATCAAATCTGTTTGTTCTTCTATCACAGGAAACTTAAGTGAAGTAATTCCAAGAGGCACTTGAAGTGGTCCCTTTGGAAAGATTTATGGACTGGAAATAACCTGTGTTATTTCATTGTTGACCGTATTTTTGGCCAAGCTGTTTTACATTTAGAAAAGCTCTTGATTGTGTCATAAGATACAGGCCTTGTTCCCTAACATGATTAATATAATTAAAGTTTGGAGACATCAGTGTTTGCATGACACGGTTCAAAGATGATTTGCAAAAAGTACTCGCATGTAATAGTGGAAATGGCTTTAAAACAGAAAAAAAACGTGCCAAGTTGTCGTAAATTCACTTTGTTTAACATAGCCTTTGTTTTCGTTAAGCAAGTCATTAGCATCCCCAAATAAGTTCATTCACCTGGTTTAATCGTCTGTTTATCCCCTAGCTTTCATTGCTCTGTTCTATGCCAAAATCAGCGGGGAGCAAGGTCCTCAATACCGATGAACGTTTAGCTCCGTCTTTGTTTATTTACTGACAAAGACTATGAAAGAAGAATGTAACAGACAGTGGATTATTTCGCAGAACATAATAATATGTGTTTCTTTAATACTTTCAGTATTTTTGAGTGAAGTGACATCAGGGGTTTGAAACTTAACACGTAATTTCGGCGTTCACTGTCTCTCTGAGAGAGCCATATAGCTTAAATAAAGCTAAGTGTCGTCAGCATGCCAGAGATCATTGGGAAGATCTCGGTCGTATGAGAAGGTAAGCAAACCATTTCTTAGCTCTCTATTCAAACTTGCTCTCACTTCTTATCACACGAAAATGTGTCCTCCCATACTCTTACCAATGTTGGGAACTACGCGGTTAACATGCATGAGTAATTTTGTGCATTGTGTGGTGAGTCTGGGACTTGCAAGTGTTTGAGGAGGAAAGGGCACGGGACAATGCCTTCTCGTTAAAGGTTTTATTTCATTTTAAACACTTATTCTGTTTTTTTTCTTTTCTTTTCTTCACATCCACGTAGGTCATAACATATTGCCAAACAGGAAATCGATCTTCAGGTGACGGCTGCAGAAACACAGAATTCTATCAAGAGACATCATCTCGGAAGCGGTGTGGTTTGAGTCTTTCAGTTTTTTCTCTTTTCTTTAACTTATGGGTTGTAAAACTGGACGTGGTTCCATCGATATTGATTCATTGCTCACTCTCTTTTTTTCCCCTTTTATGTCACGTCTCTTTCTTGTCTGTCTTTTCCGCTATATTTTCCCTGGTTTCATCCAGTTATAAATTATAGTCTATTATGATATAAGCTGTTTTCTGGTGCTATACCGCAACAGTTCCATCCAAAATGGACTTGATTTAAATGTGGCCATGAGGTCTGTGTTGTTTGTACAAGAGTGGACATCTTTGCATCATTTGAATTGTATTACTTATTTTTAAAATAGCTAATTTTTCCGAGAGACTCACCAGAGAGTTGGTCAAGTTCTTAAGAGTGTTTAGGGCTTCGTAAAAGACACCAAGATGCAGTTCATAAAGCGAAGGTGGTATAATAAACAAAAAGCATCGTTCAATAGCAATTATAGCCATGCATATTCCCAGATTATCGCTTGTGAAGTTGTCATCCTCTGCCGGGACGTTGCTCTCACTCCGTGAATCATGCGAGACAAATGCAGCTTGCAGCGTTGTGGGGCCGTCGTAACGGGGCGCAAATGCCCCTTTCTATTCTCTGCTCAGGGTCTTAACCTCGGCTGTATTTTGAATCCGCGTGGCTTGTTAAATGTCGGTAGCACAATGGATGCGTTTTATTACTTCTGCCTATATGATGTGACACCTAATTATGTAGGTAGCCAAGATACCATTCAGAATAAAAATATTTTTGTGAATTTTTTTTAGAATGACAAATTTTTAAAATGTGTTATTTGTAAAAGGAAATTGGGTCATTTTATAATTTTGTTATATGCTGATCATCGAACTCACTCTATGAAATTCTCTATATGATTGATTTGAGCATTCATTTTTTTAATCATTTAGCCTATTTGCATTGGCTATAGTATAAATTATTTTTAGTTAGGCTATTAGTTATGAGTCTCTGCAACCTCAATGATAAGTTACTTCTTTTTTTTTTTTTTTTTGGCTGGGGGAGGGAGGCGATATGCGAGCACCATTTTCAACAGAGATGCCCCCCCCCCCCCCCTCCCTTTTTTTTGTGTGGTCTCATTAAGTGGGCATCCTGCTAGGTCTGCGGAGTTATACGGGAGCTGTCCAATCACTGCATTTGCACGGCTTGTTAGCGACATTTAATGAGGGTTCTCTGCGAACCAAGTGAATGGCGCTTCAATGTTAGATTTACCTTGTGTCAACTCGTTACTTCTAATGAAGCCATTGGAGGTTTCGCTTGTGAATGGAGCCGGACGCCTGGAACTGCAGGCCCTCTTTCTTCCGGTTTCTCTTAGAGCTTTGGCTTGGCCCAAATCCATAGTGTGTGGTGTGGGTGGTGAGGACGTGCACTGTATTTTGGGGGTTCGAGCGGAGTAACGGGGATATTCATATATAGATAGCTACATTGTATCCATTCTATTGTGCGTTAAGTGATTATGTTGATTTTAGGACCTTATTCGGGATCAACGTCTTATTCAAGAGATAAACAAACTCCTCTAGTTCCCTCCTCGAGATAAATGCAGTCTACAACCACAAACATACAACACTTCTCTAAGATCCACCACTACAATCACATTTTCCACTGTTTGGACATTTAGGAATATTTTGTGTTTAAACGGGGCTAAAGGAGTATAATCAGTTACTCAAAATAATAAAGTAGCTAATAGTGATGATTATTAATGTGTACAGGATGACGACTGTATGGAATTAATTTCTTTTTGTATGAACCCTTTGAATGTATTTTTAGAAAATCGTCGGCATAAAGAGTTTGGTTAGACTAACTATTGAGCCATTTTTACCCTAATTAGGCTAGATGTTAGGTGTATGATGTTTATGATTTTACGAAACTGTACAGTTTTCATTAACAAAATAAAATATTTAAAATATATATATTTGTAATAATTAGAATAAATAATAGACTAAGCAAAATTGTTTAAAACTTCAGAGAACCATGTCGAGGAAAAAAAAAAAAATAGACCATAGGAATTCGACGTGTTTAAATTGGATTTTTGTAGGCTACATCATGTTGTCATTTACTCAGGTGGGGTTGTTTTGTCAATCTTGCAGGTGCAAAATGACACGATATAGCCTAACCATTGAGGCTGCTGTCATAACGACCCGGGGCAACCCGACAATAATTCATAAAGGCTGGCAATCTGTCACTTTGCATTTACGAGGAGTTTTCTACTAGAGGTTTTATATAGGCAGAAAGTGAAACATGGATCTGCGCCTAGTAAGACAACCCAAACTGGAGCAAATCGTCAACATGGGCAAATTATTAGCGCTTCAGTTGAACTACTGCTGAAAGGGCAATCCCATTCATGAATTTTGCTTAGTCTCTTCGTCCATTCCCCCTTAGTCATTCATGCTATATTATGATTCATTTAAGAGATGTTAGAAAGATGAGACTCGGGTGTATAGGTGGGAAATTTTTCACTTTAACTTATTCTAATTATAGGCTAGTATTTCAATAGTCTTATAATTTGTGTATCTGATTGATAGGACACTTTTTATCCACTTTTTATTTTAAAAATATTTTCCCCTCCACCATATCACTGTACTTTGGATGTATATATAGCCTACTGTAGACGTGCTGAACTTTAAACATAAGTTCGAGGGCTGAATTTTCAAAAATGAATTAAGCTACTACATTCTTTGAATGTAGAATTACTCATTCTTTCATAATAATACGCTACATAACATTTTGATAAAACACAACGATAAAGATTGCATTTTGTTTATTTGTGTTTTATTATTATTCGACACACATATTAAGCGAATTTCAGTGAACACAGTGCTTAATAATGCAAAATGCAGCCTGTCCTTCCCTACTGTCTAAACTGCTGTGTTTAACATAAGCCTTTTCCTCGTCCTTCATTTGACAAGGAGTCAAGTGACTGAAAAATTACACGACTGAAACCAGCATATTTAAATGGGACAAGCCCTGCTATTGTAGCTTGACGTGTTTTTGTTCCTGTTATCGAGAATGACAGTGATTGTTGCTCGAGAATGATAAATAATAATTGCATTTTGTTTTGCTCACAGCAGGTGTTTTTTTTATTTTTTTGGACACTGCCTAAACTGCTGTGTTTAACATAAGCTGTATACACATTTGAATGTATTAGTTTATGTATTGGTATTTGATTGATACGTCGAATAAGGCTGCTGGTTCTTAAATTCTGTATTGACATCATGTTATATTCCCATGTTTTTGATCGTTTCTTCATTAAAACGGTTTCATCATCGACGAATACATGTAGGCTTGTTAAACAATAAATCTAAAAACATTGACTTAGTGTGTCTGCATGACCTGTGCTGACCCTCAAAAGCTCTCATTTGTAAAGGTAACAAGGAAGTCCTTTGGTAAACGTCGTATTAAAAGTGCTTATCTCTGATATCAACTTACAGTAACTCACTTGGAGAAAAAAAAAAAAAAAAGACTTAGGCCTACGCGTAAATTCAACCAATGCAAATTATTTATTACTGATGCCCTGCCCTGGGACAATTCTTTGACATTTGTAATAAAATGTTTAACTTTTCATTTAATTTTAGCAGTTTAAATATTAACTACTTGCCTTCTCAGAAGTTTAAGTCAAGGAGGTGAATACTGAGATGTTTAGGCCTACTTAGGCTACTTGGCATTAACTTGGCAGTGACTGATCTAGAACTTGTTATTCACGGCTGAAAAGCATCTGTCGAATAGGATTTCTGTCTAAAGAAGAGTTTGACCACAGCGATCAATAGAGGACGTCTGGATTGCTACAGGAGATGCAATGCGCTACATCGCTGTGACAGGTACAAGGCGCTACTTTGAGGAGACGCTCCGAACATCAACAGGTGGATCTAGGCCTAACGAAAAGCTAAAGGCAAATTCAAAAAATAAGAACACCAAGTGATTCAGGATGAAGCAAGGGGTCACGGTGGGTATTGTAGTATGCATGTATCACCTAACACTATTGTTCTACGTAGGCCTATTGTAAAATAACTTTGATCAAGGAACATGTGAACTTTCTTGATCACACATATTGCAGAACTGATGTTTTTAAACGGGATATTACCGTCAGGAAGTTACAAACAAAGAACTCTCTGGCGTTTTGGTCTGTTCCTCACGACAGCCGGACGTATTTTCAGTCTTTTGACGTTTCGTAGATATAGACAGACCAGCGAGGAAAAGAAAGAGGCAATTTCTGGTCTTGGTGTTTACTTTTCAAATTTATATTACTCACAACAGATGCTGCAAAATTTCCATTCTGTTTCAGTTAATGTTATTTGAAGAGGTTTTGTAAAATTACAGAATTTTATGTTTGTCATTGTATTGTCCGATCTTCATAAAAGTTGCACATCACTGAAAAAAATGACTCATTGGATTTACTCAATTTTTTTAAGGTAAGTGGTTGCAATCAATTTATTTTAGCTACATTTAAATAAACAAATTTAGTTGACTAACTTTCAACTAAATTTGTTTATTTAAATGTAGCTAAAATAAATTGATTGCAACCACTTACCTTAAAAAAATTGAGTAAATCCAATGAGTCATTTTTTTCATTGCATTTCGTTAAATAGACTTAATAATTTTAGATTTTACGTGAATATATATGATGAAGCAAAGCTTGTGAGAAGGTTTCAGCCAGGGGTTTATAGTCTGTCTAATCAGTGTCTTATTTGTGTGACTAGTGTCTTCAATTCACAATAAATTATTTCCTTTGGAAAACTGTCCATGACACCCAATGATAATGTTTCCCTCGTGTTTAATTAGCAACCACTTAAACTTTAACAGTTGTTGTTTATTAGAGTTGAGTAGAAAAAAAACAAACTGTTGTTCTGGCGAAATACTGAAAGACAAAGATGCAAATCTAGCTTCTAAAACATTGTTTTATAGCGCCTGTTTAAGGTAGCCTACTTGATCACAATTTTTTTTCTCTATTTCACAATTCTTTTCTTGATCACAAATTAACGCACATGCATTTTTTATTAGATCGCTTAACTAAATTATTAGCAGATACTCAAGCAGATGTCAAAATGTCTTAAAAATGTTTATGAGTGAGTGACTGAGCCCAGTGTGCGACGAATTATTCCGTGCCCACATGAAAAATGAATGACTGACAGCTGTAACCTGTAGCCTGCCCTCGGTCTTTCAATAGCTGTGATGGTCATCACATCCACCGCTGAAGCATCGTCTCAGACTATTTTCTCAAATACGAGTTTGTTATTGATTTATGACCTCTTATTCCCTGATATGGATTGAGAAATACAAAGGGAGAACGAAACCCCAAATCATCTAAATAATTCTCTACGTTTTTGGATTTGGGTAGTCTCTTTTGCCGAAATAACAGCAACCATCTGTAAGTCTGTATAAATGTGTTTCTAGTTTAGTTTTGGCCTTATAGTGCAAGGGTTCTCAGATTGTTTGCTGTGTACGAGACCACTGTGCGCGCGCACTCAGACAAGGTGAATCTAAAGGCAAAATGTCGCGCAGAGGCAATGGGAAGTTATTGGGAGTTTGTCCTACCATATTGTCCTGCAGGTCTGTGGTTCACGGCGGGGTTAAAGAAACCGTTGATATCTTTGTTTGCTCTCTCCACAAATCCTTTTCCTTCCTAGAAGAGGATGTGTCCTGCCCAGCAGCGCTGCGCTCACCGGCTCGCATCCCTGTTTGTTTTTATAGGTTTACAACATTGACCAAAACAGGAACACAAATAATATTGCGACGTCATAAACTTGCACGGTTTGGTCTTGTCTTTGTGAAAGCAAACACCCGTCCTCGAACTAAAGTGAATTCTTTGTCGTTGGCTATTTTTGTCTGCAAGAACCCAGAGAATCCTTCTGCCTTTTTCCGAGTAACCATGCTATTGTGCGGAAAAAAGAACATTTGCTCAGTCTCTCCATCAGTATTTAACCTTATTTATCAATAACCCTTTCATATGAAAGTAAATGTGTTTTAAAACGTAAATTGGGTTGTGATAATGTATGATAATGGATTATTCATTTAAAACAATAAAAAATTCACATTTCAAATCTATTATTGTTGTTGTTGTTATATGTTAATGCAAAATGTTAATGCGAAATTGACTTAATTTCATAATCAAGTATATTTCATGGTCTTTGAAATTATGGCAAATTATCAGTTGCATACATGCTCTCCTTTCCTTACTCAGTAAAAACCATTCTCTACATTGCAGTTATATGTTGTCTTTGAATGCTGTGGTTCATATTACTGAGGAGCTTGCAGTAACAGTATTTGTCAGCCTGTCACTGCTCGGATGACTGAGCTGCTAGCAGTGTGTGAGTGTGAGAGTGTATGTGAGAGTGACTCTGAGTGTATGAGATAAAGAGACAGAAGGGGAGGGAAAAATATTATGTCCTCTGTATTCCAGAACATGACTTGAGGCTCTTAGCACTTTTTCATTTTTTTCTGTGTATGTGTGTGTGTTTGCATGTGTTGATATTGCCTCCATTAGCCTCATTAGATCTGTTTAGCTGCAGAGCATCACAAACAAGCTGAACATCATTAGAGCTCACATCTCTCTCACTCTCTCTCTTTCCCACTTTTCCATTCTCCATGTCTCTCTAAGTACTGCTATCAGATGGTGTAGCATGTAACGCAACCTGAAAATCCTAATACTGTTGTGCAACTTATGTTATACTGTTATGCAAATCAAGACACTGTTTTTATTAAGAACACTTTGGGATAAAAATATTATTACACTACTGCAAGGAGTATTTTATTTTTCAAGAAAGTGATACTATTTCACAGGGACACATTCAATTGATCAAAAAAAACAAAACAAAACAAAAAAAAAAAAAAACCATAAAAAAGACTTTAATATTGTTACAGATTTTTATTTCAAATAAATGTTGTTCCTTAAACTTTGTGTTCATCAAAGACTCCTGAAAAAAAAAAATACTTCCATACTTTTCACACTTATTAAACACCACAACCATTTTCAACTAATAATAATTATAAGAATAATTGTTTCTTGAGCACCAAATCAGCATATTGATTTGAATGATTTGAAGACAGACTTATTAGCTGCTGAAAATTCAGCTTTGTCATTAAAGAAAAAATAAAAATGACAAATAAAACATAAAAGAGATTTGTTTTACGTTGTAAAAATATTTTTTCAACATTACTATTTATGAAAGTTTTGATCAACTAAATGCAAGCTTGGTGAGTGTAAGATACATTAAAAAAGCATTAAAAAATCTTACAGACCCCAAACCTTTAAACGATCCAATCTGAACCATCACTATCTACCCAGGTCAGAGTGTCCCTTAGAAACCCTGTTAAGGTCCCAGGCTGTGTATTTATTGTACAACTGTTCGACAGAGGACAAAAAGAAAAAAAAAAACAAAAAAAAAACAAAAAAAAAAACAAAACAACAATGGCATTTTATTAATAACGGTTATTTTTGTTTTTTCAGTGGGTGGTAACTTTTTACACTTTTTTTTTTTTTGTAATAGAATAGATCTTTCAGAATTAAATACAGTGAAATATTAACATTCAAGCCTGTGATACTGAAATTCTAGTACCTGAGCTGTAAATAAATGAAGCTGGAATTGCTAAATGACTCCACTGGACAAATGTGAACAATAACAAAATATAGTGCTGTGTAATCCTGTATCTAAAGTATAAATCCTAAATGAAATTCCATAAAAGGATTAGTAGAGTGTCACAGAGGAGCCGGTTAAGAGTACCAAAGGTAATTTGTAACCTTAGCAACTACTGGAAATGGGGATTATCACAGCCATGTGGGCCGCCTTTGTGGATTGGGCCAGAGTGAGGTTGCCCAGGCTACAACCCGGATTCCGAAATCATCATAAAGAGTCACAGACCGATTTATAAATTCTAATTTATATAGAGGAATTAATTCTAGATACCATCACACCTATTTATTTTAACATAACCTTTACTGACATTTAAAAAAAAGGTAACTAAATTGTACGGTTTAAATGTGTTGATATATGTTGTTTATAAATTAAGGAAGATCTGTACCAGGCTGATAAGCATTTTCAGTGTTTCAGCCCTTTTCTTCATGCTGCCACCTTTTAAAAATGAAATGACAGAATGACATCTGTTTTATTGTTGCACGTTCTTAAAACCAGAGCTGATCTAGTAACTGGATTTAACTGGGTTTTACCAAGCTGTTGTCCAAAGCTTCAGTTCAAAGTAAGAAACTCACAGTCTAACGTTTAATCACGGAGGCATTATCCAGCAAGTTTAACCACTTTCTTGTTGGGACTTCTCAAATGTCTTATTGCTTAATCATGTGGAAGTGACAACAGCCAAACCCTCTCTATCTCTCTCTCTTCTCTCACTCTCTCTGTCATTCTATTTTCATTTTTTTGTAAGTTTGGGGAAGCTATTAAAGCAACAGTAAAAGGCTTCACAAATGACATTTGCTGACATTCAAGGAAGTGCATTTATCAGCCAAGTACAGTTCACCTTGGTGAATGAAATCCATTTGTGCCAGTGTCTGCCTGGTGGCCTCTCTTTCTCTCGTTTGCTCTTTCTTTCTCTCCCTTTCTCTCTCTCTTTCTCCCTCTAAATTGATGCCCAGCGAATGGGGAAATGGCGAGGTGGCGCACGGTGCGGCAGCTGCTCTCAAATGTCACGCTGGAAAATCTTTAATGGGCTAAGTGTAGCCTTTCCGGCCCCAACTTGTCAGGTAATCAGAAATCTCTGTGACTCCTCTCCCTCCTCTCTCCTCTTCCCACATTTCCAAGCTCCCCAGGGCCACATCCCAACATTAATTACACGTTATTCTGTTCGGAACTCCACCGCCGTGAAACAGATAGACTGCTTTTAAAAGTCAAGACACTGGAGGAAAAATCTTCACTGCTTGGTTATACATTTATTATCTACAGGGAAGCTTATCGTATTCTTCGCTTGTTTCAAAGACTTGTGCCATAACTGTGAAGGAACTCAACGTAATGGTTACAGGACAAGAGGACAGTATTTCTTCAACTTATGCACATTGCACATTTTACATCTTTTATAGCAGACAGTACAATTCTCGAGAAAGGATTTCTGATTTGACAAATCTTTTTTTTTTTTTTTATTGAGGTTTGCCTGACTTTATATGTGTAGCTTGTCAATTTAATCTGTTATGTGAATTATGGTTGTATAAACACTGGATACAAACAATAAACGAGTATTTTCTACATTATTATTGTTGATGTGATCTTTATCAGAATATTATCACTAATCTTAAAAAAGAGATTGTTTTCACAAAGTGCAAGACACTATTTAAACCCCATCTAGTTCATTTTGTGTTTTGGCTCATTTGCTATCAAAGAGGTGTAGCTTTTCATGTTTTGAGTATGATTGTGACATTTCATGTTGAATGCAACAAATATAGTATAAATTTATTGTAATGCCATTTTTGAAAACGTTTCTGCTAAATAATTAAAGAATACCTTTAATTTGTTCCCCATAAGTTCACTAAAATGCCTCTACTCCAAGTCATATAACTGTATATAGTGATAGTGTAAACGAAGTTAGCATAGCATTAGAATATTAGCATATAAGCTACTGTTGTATGAAGGAGATTAAAATGCTAATGCAGGAGCAGCCACCACTCTTCAGGATGCTTTGTCCTGCTCAATAGCCAGGTCAGGACAGGTGATGTACAGACACGTCAAGTCATTGTTGAAAGAGCTAGAGAGAAGTGGCTTGCCATTGCTTAGCCATCAAACCACCAGCCCCATTCACCAGAGTTAATAACTTATTGTGAGGAAAACTCGCAGCACTGATGTATGAAAACATTTATATATGTAAGAGGACGATATAGGACAGTGTTGGAGTAAGTGATTTAAAGTTGTGCATTAATCTTTCTTTAACTTCATATTACAACCAATTGTGAACTCAGTTCCATTCTTACCTTTAGTACGCAAAACTGTGCTGTGCATTTTCAAGTTTCTCGGATAGTCTCTCCATTGAAGATCAGAACATGTAATCATAAGAACATAGCTTGAAAACAGAGGCTTCTGAATGGAGCTGACCTTTTGTGTCAGAAAGTAATAACTCCACAGTAATAACTCTATTTCCAGCACATTCAGGTACAAGATGGCTGATTAAGTTTCTCCTAAAGGCCTTCTGGGTGTAGGTCCTGGAGTTGTGACTCTTATTCTCAACCTCAAGGTGGTGCTGATGGGGAGAAAGGTGGTACTGTAGTGTGAGTACAGTAAATATGCACAAAGAGAGTATAAGAATTTGAGAGCGCAGACACACATATACTGTATTGCTGGAGAGATGCACAGCACAACACAGACGCTCTCACGTTGAGGGATCAAAAACGTGAAGAGGTTGTTGTCAGTGTCACGAGGGCTGTGTAACACACACACACACACCCACACAAAAGACACAACTGCTGTCACCGAGGGAGTGGACAGGCTATTTGGATACGTGTAAGCTACTCTCAGCAGTGGATGTCCACACATCTCCACTGGCAGCCTGTCTGAAAAGTGCTTTTCCATGTTGGAAAAAAAATACGAATGATTGTTTTTTCCTTTCAATAAATTCCCTTGACAAGAGCTGCTGCTGACAGAGCACTGTGTCTGAAAATCTCTTGCTGTTATGATATCATGCCATGAAAATAAACTGCCATGGAGTCACTGCCTTATCAGTGCACACCTCTGAATAAACCATGTGCCTGGGACAAAGCACAATCTGCATTACAGAACAGTGTAATCGTTGGGCATTATCATTACAGTTAACTCTGTGCTACTTTTAAATGTTTTTTTTTTTTTTTTAATCATAACTAATTAATTTAATACCACACAAAAGCACCACGCCTGCAAAAGAGCGTGGAGAACGCAGCGAGATAAGATTTCTATGAAATAATTTGCGTTAAGTGTCAGTGACTGTAGCACTTCACTGCCATCAAGGCTGCCTTGCTTTAAATGAGAGGACATGCAGTAATCATTATTCTTTAATTTTACTTCAAGGAGCACATAATTAATTCCTCATCTTGAACTTCGAGGGAAAAGCGGAATTCATTTAGAACCATGCAAGATAATGTGAAACCCCCTACTATGGTCTGATGTAGGGCAGCAGGGCTGTGCTATTACCATCCTGCTGTTCCAAAGTAGATGCTGCAACAGCAACATAGTGGAATTATCATTTCTATTTCACTTCAGGAGTACTTGATGGGGTCAAAAATATATACTGGGTCATCTGCCATCTGTTAATGCATTGGTTGGGGCATAAATAATTAGGACTATTTAAAAAATAAATTGCACTATGATGCAGACATGTCATGTCTTCTTTACTATGGAATAATAAAGATTTTTGTAATGATTTTAAAAGAAGTTTCTTATGCTCACCAATGCATTTATTTGATCAAAAAATAAAAATAAAATAAAAATAAAAACAGTGAAAAGGGTAATACAAAGTAAAATGTTAATACAACTTAAAGGAACTTTTTTTATTTTAATGTATGTTAAAATGTCATTTTTAATGATCCTTCAAAAATCATTCTAATATGCTGATTTGGTGCTCAATTATTGTTAGTGCTCAGTTAAATAATAGTTCTTATCAATGTTAAAGAATGTTTGAAGAATGCAGTTTTTGTGGAAACGTTTTGTAAAGCAGTTTTTGTCAAAATGTTATGTTTTTTCAGGATTCTTTAATAAACAAAAGTTCAAACAAGTTTTAAAAAACATTTATTTGAACAGCATTTACTTGAAATAGAAATCTTTTGTAACATTATAAATGTCTTTACTGTCACTTTTGAACAATGTAGTGTATCTTCGCTGAATAAAAGTATTTCTTTTTTTCTTTTCTTTTCTTTTATTTTAAAATCTAAATTTACTCCAAACATTTAGGTTTTCCAAAATATATTAAGCAGCAAAAACTGTTTTCAACATTAATAAAAATCAGCAAACTCAGTATATAAGAATGATTTCTGAAGGATCATGTGACATTTAATATTGACGTAATGGCGAGAAAATTCAGCTTTGTCATTACAGGAATACATTAAAAATATTTACATTTCAAAATATATTGAAATAGAAACAGGTCTTTTAGTTTGTACTGTATTTTGATCAAATAAAAGCAGCCTTAGTGATCTCAATTTGACCTTTCTGAATAACTGAAAAAATAGAGAAAAAAGAAAGACAGCAAGTGTTGGAAACTACCACATTAGAAAGTCCCATGCTGGGATATCCTGCCTTTCTCACGCACAACTGATAGGCTGCAGATAAATTATAGTGTAAAGACAGCGACACAAGAATAAATGCTGTCAGTTGTAATACAACACCAAGATCAAAGGTTTACCAGGGTAACAGTCAGAACAAATCTTCATTATTGCCTTAAAAGATAATGATGATGAAGATGCAGGTGTTTAAAAAACACTAACACCTTCATTGTCTCCTGATTATGTTGGTGATTTTGTTACACATCAGATAACTTGTGAATCAGTCATGACAACAACTTATTGACCCCTGCAATGTTAAGTATGCAAATTACATGTGAATTATGAGCATAAATGGCATTTGAAAATCTTCTTTTATGACACAGAAGAAGGCTTTGTGCTTAATCTGACTTGGAATGCGAGGTGTTAGAAATGACAGCACACACACACACACACAGTGAATTCACATACAAGTTCCCAGGACATATTAACAGCACAGTTTCCTGCGAGAACTGTCAATCTGAATCACAAACCAAGTCCAGACGGGTCGTGTGCATATGTGTGTGTTTACAAAAGTTGATCTGAGCCCATGCACGAATTTGAGTGCCAAGTGTGTGAGGGTGTCACTGATATTTTGACATGCACAGGTGCCCTGGATCGAAGAAATTAGAGAAGCCTTGTGTTTGTGTGTGTGTGTGCACCCTGAATAAGAAGCAGACGTGCCTGGGCAAAGGAATTGGGTTTTCTGCTTTTAGAATCTCTTAACGCACAAAGGCTAAGGATTGAGTTTCATCAGTCTCCAGTTTACACAGACATTAATGAGCAGGCATGAACTTGGCCGCTGCGGTTACCTTCTAAACCATAGCCTGTTGGAGCAAGACCTGATGGCCTGCCTGGAGCCTGACTGCCATCGAACTTCATCGCAACCAGACATTAGCAATATGAATGATAATCTGACAGCCTGACACTTTAGTTAAGATCAAGAAGAAGGTGGAAGAATCAGCTTTAAAGCCCTCTGTAACATAATAAACATTTCTATCGGCATGTAAGCAGCACATAACATCATTGCTATCATTTTCTCCGCTAATGATGGTTATGTTGGCGAGCGCGCATTGATGCCCGGGGCCGATTGTGTAAATGAAACAGAAAACGTACAAATTACATTGTCAATTCAAATTTAAGCAGGCAATGCCTCGCGTTCAGTGCACCGGCCCGCGGTCCCTCTAGTTATCTGTGACAGAACGACAAGTCTTTGGCCTGCTGGAGGGAAAAAAGCGACAGGCAGCAGCAGCGCATCGAGTATAGGCGACACCAGAGAGGAGACGCACTACGACATGAAAAATTCATTGTCTCTGCCTGGTAAATCACTGGGCTGTTTTAATTTACGTAGAAAAGAGGCCGTGTCGAAGGCCAGTTGCTGTTCTAATTAAACTGATACAACTCTGAGAATTGGTGCGCTCGTCAGCGGCGGTCTCCGCGGCGGCTGTCATCGCCCGCCTCGCGCATCTTCAGACTATTTGAAAATCAATTATCTCAACAAACCAGCTGTAAGGACTGCGTGCCAGCCACTTATTCCTGAAGTGAATAACTTATTTGAAATTCATTACGGCACGGAGGGACGGAAGTCTCGGGTATTTCTTTCTTTATTTATTTCCACTATTTATTGGCATGCTTAAACAATACACATGCTCATTTTCATGTTCTCTTAACCTCCATGACTATTACATGATTTCACCTAGCTCACCTCCGTCATCGCCTCTGTCTGCAGATTGTGGTGGAGTAACCTCACCGGCTCTTTTCATTTATTTATTACATGCAAATCAAAGCACTCTTGGAGGTGCTCTCCCGTTTTGCATAAATATTGATGGGTATGGTGCAGCCTGTGTGTTTGTTTGTGGAGGGCACCGAGGGGGCCGGATTGCTCAAAACATTATCTTTGCACCGTCAGATTGACCTAGCGTAAGAACCCGCTGCACATTTTGATGACATCCTTTTTTGTCACCTCTTTTGCAGGGTAGATGACAGGCCAGGGATGAGCTTCGTGTATATGTGTATGTATGTAACAGGCCTGTGGAGTGTTTGTGTGTCAAGGACGTTAGCGGGGTGGACAGCTGATGGACACCGGCGTGGAGGAGATGTGATAGTGAGTTGATGCAATGTCACTCGCACTCAGATCTAACCTGAGCGCTCCCTCCCAGTCGCTCCCGTGCCTCGGTTCCTCCCTCTGCAACTGCTTTCTCCCTATCACACTCCATTCCACACCCCCTTGCTATATCTCTGTCTCTCACGATGTTCGTTCCTAGCCTTGCTTTCTTTAAGCCCTTCACACAGGATCAGGTCGCAGGCGTGAAGGCGGGGGCCGAGAGAGAGCCAGAGAGCGCTTTATCAGCAAGTCTGCTCGATGGGGTTGTCAGCCGTGAGTCAAGAAGGGTCACCGTGGTGACAGGAGGTGTCACTTCCCTGCATGGCCGCCTTTTGTGCCACCAGCTGCAGTCTTGAGCATGTTTTTCACAGACCTGACTGGAGCTGTGCGCACAACGTGTGTGTGTGTGTGTGTGTGTGTGTGTGTGTGTGTGTGTGTGTGTGTGTGTGCAGCGTGTGATCGAGATACTACTGCTTTTCCATTTATTCCTCTGCCGGTGAAGTGAGGCTCTGCTGTAAAGGTGGTGTGCATAGCAATAGTGTTCAACAGTTCTTGTAGACTGTAGAAGGCTACAGTATCACCTGACCTAAGACTGAGCGTACACACTCATTTGTGAAAAGCATTTCTTTTGTATATTGATCCATGACTAGATCTTCTGCACTTCTTCAGCCTGCAGTACGTAAGCGATGGCAACAAGCCTTTTCAGAAAATGAGGATATGTAGAAGAATGAAGCGAGCTATTGAGCTGAGCTACTGTGAGATTTCATTTTTAATTTCTGTTATTTTCAGTTTGTCAGTTTAGTTTTGTTTTCTTTAGTTGCCACTCTATTTTTAGTTTTTTTTTTTTAGTTTTTTTTCAGAATTTTATACAGTAGTTTTTTATATACTTTTTTTTTCTATTTTAGGGCTGCCAAAGTTCTTTAATATCTTTTATAATATATCATATATCAAGAACTAAAACACAAATTAATTTGTGGATATTTGTAGTTAGTTTTGGATCCATGAAAGCGTAATTTTTGTTGTTTTAGTTTTAATTCAGTATATGAAAATGTTTCATTTGTTTTTCATTTATGGGATAAATAAATATACTTAAATGTATTTGAAATAAATTTATTTCATATTAAGTATACTACAAATACATTTACATATTTATGTACTTAATAAAAATTCCCTGCAATTGTACTTTTGGTATACTAAAGTGGTATACCTAAAGTCTGCTAAATTGGAACAATTAATTTTGTACTTAATGCATTTTAATTGTGCGGAAGTAGGGCTGAAGTCCAACTAAAGATATACTGAAGTATATCTTTTGATTGTGCTAAAGTGGAACTATTGCAAGTATAGTTCAGGTACATTTTAAATATCTTGCATTTAAAGACTGATATTATTCAAATATCATACAATCCTCATCAATAGTGATATTAAAACACATTTTGGGCTTGACATTAAGAAATGTGCGTTGTGCACAAGCACTGTATTTTTTGACTTTCATTGTACAGGCAAAACCAGAAACATTCTTCAAAATATCTTCTTTTGTGTTACTCAGAAAGTCATACAGTTTTGGAAAGACATGAGGGTGAGTAAAGGATGACAGAATTTTTATTTTTCTTTGAACTATCCCTTTAACAATAACACTGGTCTAAGGTGCACCGTGAGTGTATGTGTACGGTGTTGTTGCTGCGGTGTCCATTGCGCATTCTCAGTACAGTAATGTAAGATTAAGTAAAGGTGTTCTCTCATTCAGTCTCAGGCTAGGGGCTCACAGGAAATCAAAAAGTAAAGCAGAAGGAAAAAGGGGTCAAATTGCCTTTCAGCCGCCGTAATCTTCAAATCGTTGGGAAATTACCTCAGGAGTGAGCGCTAGCAATTTGTTTCTATTCTGAGTAGTGGGATGAGAAGGCCACTTGAATTACTTAATTTCAGAATTTGACGAACACACATACATGCTATGCACCATGTGTGCTCAGCACTACTGAAAGGGAGTTGTTTACATGCAAAAAGAGAATGGGACCTGCAATCGATGGCCAGGCCATTACAGGATATGCTTAAATGTGGCAGAAACGTTTTAGCAATTTGCCAGTGTCCAGATTCTGCAGAAGGAATTATTTGATCAATATCATTGCTGGCTAATAGACAAGAGTAAATTATATGATCAATGCCGCTGCCCTGTGTGTGCAGGACAATGATATACCTTTGTACACACTTTGTCCTTGTGCATGCTTGTGCATGTATGTGGCCAGTGCTCGTATTTATTATTTCTTAAATGTACCTCTCTAAGCATATTGAGGTGTAAATGTACATTAGAGGTTATATTTGTACTGTATTGAATTTTTTCACTATTAATCTTTGATGTTGCGATTTCCATGACTACATTCCAAATCATCAACTTAACCCAAAATATTAAGCTCTACACTGTAAAAAAAATAAATAAATAAAATAATAATAATAATAAAACTGGGGCACAATGTTCTATATCAATATGAAGGATTTTTTTTGTATGTATTTATTTATTTATTTTTACAGATGTTTTACTTGTATTTTGAATTTTGCATTTAATTGGGTTGTGCTTTAGGGTCAATAGAAATGCTTAGGAAAATTACCTGTAAATTTTCCCTCCCCCCACTAGATTAGTATTGTTTTGGACCCAGCTGACCTTCATTATACAGACAAACACAGAAGCATTCTTCAAAATATCAAAATATCTTTTTTAAGAAAGTCACACATGTTTGGAAAGACATGAGGGTGAGTAAATTATGTCAGAATATTTATTAACTGCTGTTTACTGTACAGACTATGTTGTACTGAATTTGTTCACAGATTAATCTTTGATTATTACAATTCATTTTTTCCATTACTACATTCAGTAACAAGGAACTCATCATCTTAACTCTAAATATAAGTTCTGGACAAACTTGAGAAATGTTATGATGGTGTATTAACTTTCCCCTGATCTAAAATGATATGTGTTTACGTGTCTCGCCTGTGGTTAGATACACAGGAGTATGTTTAGTTATCTGAGATGACATGTTAGGGACCCAGATTTTGCCAAAACAAACGCGATGATGCAACTCTGTCTGAAGTGCGCACGGCGCTTCGAGACATCACTCTCCGGCAATGAGTGATCCTGTTTTGCTCTGTCTTCAGGATGGAGGGAACGCTGAGGTCTTTTCATTAGATGATGCCATCATTTCTTTCTTTTTTTGAGTTAGATTTATTTTTCTGATTGTTCACTTCTCATATTCATCACATGACAAAGCATGGTGTGCTTTCTAATGCTAAGCAAGTGAGACGAGAGAGAGGAGGGAGCGAGTGGGAGAGTGACACAAAGAGAGCTTGTCATACTTGCTTAAGGATGAAATATTAAGTGTGCAGCCAGGTTGTAATTTTCTCCAGCAAGAGCAGAAAGGGTGTGGGGGAGGAATCACACCATGACTTTCCCTTTTATTCTCCAAGCTGCATTTTGCTATTTAAACAGCATTATTTTAATTACAGGTGCAATAAAACCAGAGCTGTTTAAAATCCGGTGTTCTGCTTCTAATACACCAAATAATTAATCGATAAACACTGTGCCACTCTGTCTAAACAAAGGACGTTCTCCAATAAAAAGTGAGCTTTACCTACGAAGTGAGTTGCACTTTATAGAAATCTGTCAAAATCTGAATAAATATAATGTGAAACTTCAGTAAAACAATGTTATCATTTAACTGACCAAGTTAATTTTATTATTAATCTGTATATTTAAATTTTTTAATTATTGTGTTTATGTTTCTGCACTTTAGACAAACTCTTGAATAATGTGTTTCATGCAGTGTACTACTTTGCTTACTGGAGTGGACTCATCTGTGTGTGCTTGCATTTGTGTGTGTGTGTGCATGATATTCTACCTTTCCTGGCAGGAGTGTGTGTGGAACTTTTTCCTGATGTGATAAAGAGGGACAGGTGAGGGTTTCATCTCGCTTTCACTAAGTCAGGTCGCTGGCTCATCTCACTGTCTGTGTCTCTCTCACTGTCCTGGGAATATACACTTTTCTGACCCCCTTTCGTCATCCTCAAAACACACACACACACAAACACGTTTTTCTGTCATATTGGGTACTTTTTACTCCTATTGATACTGAGGTAATAACATTTTATGTCTTCATATTTGTAAGGACATTCATGAGAACATGAGCACAAACAAACAAACAAACACACTCAAGCTGTCAGACAGTAGAGGAAGATTCACTCTCTAAACTATGCTTGATTATTTCTGCACATATTAGAAATCAATAAAATCGCTACAGTTAGGGCAATTATGTAATTTTTGCATTTTTCTCAACATAATTTGTGTAATAATTTATATCAATAATTTTCACACAATAAATAATATGTTTGCTTGCTTCACTCTTTGCTTAGATTATTATCATTTTAAACAATATTTCTATTTTTAAAGATGGATTTTCATGTTTTAGGTTTGAAAGTCTGGGTCTGGGATAGACAAAAATAAATAACAAAGGCATGACAAAAAAAATTAAAGGAATTTTAATGTGCCCTTCTTATAACATTTTATAAAATCAAATATTTTAACTAAAAAGATCTTTAAAAAAAAAACATATTGTCCAATTTTACAGTTTCAGTATTATTTATTTTCTTGTAAGTTATTTCATATAAAACAATTACAAAACTTATTATACTTTCCTTGCATAATCTTGCATACATTTTAGGGTACTGAAATAAATATATGATGTGTGCTGTATGTGCTGAAATGCACTAAAACATACAGTTGAGACTAACTAAAACAAAATTATCAATGATTCTCAATTAATTATATAAAAGGCGAGTTCAGCTTAGCACCACTGATTAAATCAACTTCATTTCTCATTCAGTGCAGAGCTATAGGTTATCCTCATCCATCGAGGTTGATAATCACAACACAGGATGGAGGATGAAGACAGGACATTTGTACATGAAAATTAAACCATTCACTCATAAGAGTTTTTTTCTGAAGAGTGGAATCATGTCTGTGAGACTAACATAATTCAAGCATTATAATCAGTCGATTTCCCCAACACAGCTCATCTACCATTAATCAGAACTGATCAGCGATGGTTTAAATTCATCTCAAAGACATTTAGATTTGTGTGACAAAAAGAGAGAACTTAAATGCATAAGACGGTCTTCGCTACGTGTGAATAGGGAAAGTGTTATAAAAGAGGTGAGAGTAAAAGGAAAATCTTATCGTCCCTCAATCTTTCCCTCTATTTTCTTTCCCCGGCTCTCTTCTTCTGTCTTCAGTGCTGATGAAATATCGCTATTGTTTATGCTGAAGATTAGAATGAAATTGGGCTGAAACTGGTTGTTCTGAGGAGATGGAGATAAGGCAGAGGATTTGTATGGGGCCGTGTGCAGGACCCTCTTATCGGGGCCCCTGCCACAGGCACCATATGAAGTTGTTCATGCTAATTAGCTCTGGAAGGAGCCCAGCCCTCTCTATGACAGCAGTTCAGCGAGGCCCCCACACAAACACTCATAAAATACACATCCTGTTCATTATCATGACTTTTATCTTTTCTCCTTTCCATGACATGATAAGAAATTTAATTACAGAAATTTACATTTCACAGCAATGAGTCTGGACAAACAAATAGTTTTCATCAATGCCGTTTTTGAAAGAGAATGCCTGACACTTATTTCACCAAGACATTCCACAGCTACATGCGCATTCACCCAAAACTAAGAGTGTGAAATCATGTTTACTCGGGCCTTTGATGAAGAATGCTTCATTTGATGAAATAGTATTTGTAACACATGAATTGATTAAAACTCTTTAGATGATTTCTCTGTTGCCATAAGACACAGGTGTTGTTTCTTAGTCTTAGAGAAACAGTACAGTCTAGTTTATTAACACTCTCACCTTGACACATCCTGCCTTTTGTGAGCACCCACTAGAGTCATCTGACCTTTGCGGAAAAATGGAGTGGTTTTCAATATGTGCAGACCCCAAGGACTCCTATTTGTGCTTTTAAATTACATGTATTAGGCATTTTACACATCTCCAAGCTTTTGTGTGTGTGTGTGTGTGTGTGTGTGTTATCGTGAGTGCTTTTGGATCGACTGTAGACCACCCATTACAGCAATACACAACTTCTGGTAACTGCAAGAAATATGGATGTGAAGCATCTACTTCTTTTATCAGTACATTGTATATATTAAAAGAGAATGGATGACAGAGTGTAATATTTGGTAAATCTATCAGATAGGGAAAAAGGCTCTTTCTGCTTCCTTACCACCAAGTATTTATAAGTAATGTGTCATAATTTGTGTAAACGTTTATGTAACTCTTTTGTGCACAATAAACATGTTTGTGTCACTCATTTATGTTTTATATACAGTATATAATTATTGTTTCCTAATTAATTTCCATATTTTAAGGTAAAAGTGTGTCTGGGACAAGGGCAAAACAATTTATACATTAGGCATTTGAAAAGTAATAAATATGTTGAAGGAATGGAAAAGAATTTACAAGACCGTTATATGACCTTCATATAAAAAAAATGCAAAAATTTGGATTTGGTAAGATTTTTTAATGTTTTTGAAAGAAGGCTCTTTTGCTCATTAGTAAAACAGTAATATCGTGAAATATCATTTAATTTTAAATTATAGTTATTTTAATTTCTTTTTAAAAATGTTTTATATTTATTTTAAAATATAATGTATTCCTTCGATGACAAAGATGAATTTTCAGTATCCATTACTCCAGTGTCTTAATACAATATTTCAGAAGTCATTCTAAAATATTTGGTACTCAAGACACATTTTTGTTTTTCTTTTTTTTTTCTTTTTTTTGGAAACCATAATACATTTCTTCCAGGATTCTTTGACGAACAGAAAATTCAAAAGAACAGCTTTTTTTTTTTTTTTTTGTAACAAGAAAAATAATCTTTACTGTCACTTTTGATCAACTTAATGTGTCCTTGATGAATAAAAGTAATAATTTCTTTTCAAAAATCTTACTGACTCCAAATTTTTGCATGGTATATTGCAAAAGATATCGAGAAAGGAGGACAGGGTGTAATATTTGGTAATTCTGACAAAAAAGGCTCCTTTTACTTCCTTTTCAGGTTCTCATCTATAGTATGCTTCTTTATCTACCTGGTGTTAACAGGTCAGCCCACAGTGCATTACAGTGAGTCAGATGTTAATTTATACAGCAATAAGCACGCTATTAACTCCTCTTCTGATATACTAATGCTGTGCTAACTGGCTATGCTAACAAATCCCAGATGCAAGCCTGGTAAAGCGCTCGGCAGGTGAAACCACACTTGTGTGTGTATTTGCAGTGTGATTTGTATGAGATTTAATGGCATGTGGTGCTTTTTTAGAAGGCTTCCTTTAAAACCTCTCTTCCATCAGTTGACCACATAGTAGTATGAATGGCATTAGCACACAAACAACTTCATTCAGGTAGCAGGTAATTAAATTAGACGAACAGAGCAAATCAAACACAAGAGACAAATCTTTGTTAATAGAGAGATACTTCCTTCATGGGTTCTATTCCCATTGCACTGTTAAAAAATAAATAGTTGAGAAAATGTAAAAAAAAAAAATAAAAAAAAATAAGGCAACTTGATGCAGTACTGAAACAACAATTACTGTCGTTGAGGTTTTTTAATTTATTTATTTTTTTCCTGTTTCCTGGATGAAAGATAACATGCAAAAAGCTCAATTTGATCAATTTTATGTTTATTTACAAATGACAGTGAATTATGTGAAACCTTAATGGACAAATTACTCCAATATGTAGACAACATTATCATGTTTTTTTTTTTTTTTTTTTTTTTTTTTTTTTTGTAAAATCTCTTACAAGATTAAGATATCCAGGAAATGGACTTAAATTGTCGAACATACTCTAGACCTCAAAACTAGACACACAAGCCTCAAGAATGGTGGCAATCAACAAATGTTAAAAAGATGAGCTCTTTACATCACAACACAACAAATAACTAACAATAATGACAAAACAACAACAAAAAAGTTTAAATGAAGTCAGCAAACAGCAAAACAATAATCCTAAAACAGTAACTGCATAATTTATTCATGCTCCAATGCATGCTGGGAACTTACAAAGCCTTAACATTTCAACAATATGAAATTCTTTGTTCAGACTACTGTTTTTGACTAGTTGGGACAACATTTGGGGTAATTTTGTTGGTCTGACAAGGGTTTTTATGTAGTTTCAAGAAAATAGCATTTTTTTTAGTATTTCAGACTCAAAATGTTTTGTAAACTGGAAAATATGCAATTGCATTTTTTACAGTGTGGTAAAAAAAGCAGTGAATTACAAACACTAAAAATAAAGGAAAAGCCCTAGAAAATACATAGGCCAAAGAATTAAATAATTTTTCCTTGAAAGTTCAAAGCTTAGGTTTTGGCTCTCATTATCTTCACGTCAACATCTGACACAGTGGGCATAAGTGTATATGTGTGGGTGGATGGGTGGGTGTGGGTGTTTGTGTTCACAACATAAAGTTGGTTTCCTTCCAAGAAGGACACAGCGTTCTTCATCCGTACCGTGATGTGCAGCAGTATGTTTGTGCGAATGCATCTGACAGCCATTGCTAATTAGGCTGGAATGTTTTGGCCCGGTTTGTTAATCCCCTCACGCCAAACCAAAAATTGCCCAGCTGCCCTGAACAGGATAACCTCTAGATGATATGAGCGGGGCTTTCTCTGATCAACTGTCACTGTTTTTTCCATAGACATGGTGTCAGGATGTCATTGGGTCTGCTTAGACACACACACACAGATCCTCTGATCATACGAAGATTAGAAAATGCCGCACTGAGCCAGAGACACGTTTTTAAAAGGACTGGAGTGAGTTTTTAATGATAGGCTACTGATGCTCCTCTACATCATCGGTCCACAGAGACAAGCTCACACTGAATCTGAGCTTCAAAATTGGCCTCCAGGTTTATATGGAGGATGTCAGCATTTAAGTGCCCTCGCTGCTGCCATACAATATTCAGAGCAAATTCCCTTAGGCAAAATCCTGCTGCTTAATGGATGGAACCGCTCAATGCATTTACAGGAATGATGGAATAATATGACGTTCATTAAGTGAATGTACAGGTGAACCTGACTATGAGTCCCTTGGTGGTTCCTGGTTCGCTGAAGACCTTGTTTAACAATGGAGATGAAAATGTAACTGGGCCTCTTCTGGCTTCTGTTTATCAGATTGCATTACACACTACACCAATATTCTGCTCAATATGCAAATTATCTGCAATATTTATTCTGATTTGTCCATCTGGGAGAAGGTACGGATGCGGCAAACCAATCCCACTGATTTCCCTCATCACTTAAGCTCTAATGGAAGTTTCATGTACTGAGAGACACTGATCAAAGTGGCCAATGGATTGACTGGGAGGAGACGTTCAGTGAGTGAGTGAGACCAGAGGAAAAAGGGCTGAAAAAGGTGATGTGTTTATGTATGTCCCTTGCACACTACAAACATAAAGTGGGTCATTTTTTCAGTTAAAACATTTTCGACGACTATATCATTTGTTGATTGATTCCCTTCAAAAAGTTATTCTGTGACACTATCTACATATTGATCTGCTTGTTTGAGCAGACCAACCAATGAGGTGAGTTTGTGGGCGGGGCTATCTATTTGCCTGATAAATGGCAGATGGAAGTTAATGCTCTAATGTTTTTTGCTGTTTTCACTGTTCTCTGATATTTTTAATGTTTCCATTTATTTACGTATTTATTTGTCGTTTTAAATTAACTATGAATACACTCAAGAAATTCTTTTAAACAAACGTTTTAAATTTTATTTATTTAAATGTTTAGTTTTAGTAAATATCAAATTAGCTTAATTATTTTAAGAGCAAATGTAATTGTTTTGTCATTTACCAAACTGTGTTGTTTAAAACAAAAGTTCATGAATTAAATAATCAAATTTGAATACACCAATTTAATTTGATGCAATTTTGTCATACAATTGAAATCCGTAGATCTTAAAAACTTATTAAAATAGTAATGCATATAAAATTACAACACACAAGGGCATTTCCAGTTTATCTAATCTTTCAGTTTCAAATAAATATGTAATATTTTTCTGTATTGTAGTATTTAAAATAACACTTTGCCTTCCACCTGTGTCCATTTTGTGTTTAAAAACCGTCATCAAATGTGTAAAATCACAACTTGCCACTGACTGGTTGATATAATTCCCACTGTGATTACCTCTGTTTGTTCATTTAGCCTAGATGAGCTGCTTGTCTTTGAGTTAATACCCAGGCATTAGTGGAAAATGTAAAGAGGGATGCAGTCCGTTACATTCCAAAGGGCAGGTGATTGTGAGTGAGGATGTCATCAAAGAAGTTTTACATAAGCATTGCAGTTATGCTGATTTGTATGGATGGTGCTGGATGAGCAGATGTTGCCTGAAGCTGCCTGGCTGGATCTACCTGAGATCAGGATCTGCTGCTTTCCGAGGTGTTTGTTGCTTGGGTGGTGCACCACTGAATGACATTCACACTGTTTTGACCCCTAACTGCCGATTTGACTAAGCTAAACTAAAGCGTTGTGCTGCTGTCATCGAGCGTGGGTACGCTCTCCATCACTGTCTCTGTGTCAGTAAAGCACCTGGCTCCAGCTTCAGGCTTCTCTGTACTGATCTCTCCCTTAGTTTAACCACAAAAATGTCACGTTGGCATATCTACAAGTAAATCCTGGTCATGTTGTGTCTTGATTTGCCTGTGAAAGAGGAAGTGAACATGATTAAGAGTGAACATCAGTGCCCTAAGAGGACTGTATTTATTCAGTAGTAAACAAATGTCTGCTATTAATTGTTGTTGCAGTGATGCACAAGAACTTGAAATAAAAATAAAATATCATATTGTACAACATGGACAAGGCAGTGTTCAGTAAATGTCTTCTCTAGTAAGGCAACGGTACAGTTCGATTCCCAGGTTATAAACATTTGTTACAGATGCAAATAGGGAGTGACATATCACTCAGTCGCCCGAAGGCAAGTTCAGATTTTATTTGACTGGTGTTGTCTAATTGATACAACGATGGTCTGACCACAATCTCAGGATGATGAGTGTGCACAATTGTGTAGGCATGTTAGGACAGAGCAAAATCTCACTCTTGACATATAAAAACTCATATAAATCTAAATGTTATAGTGTGACCTGCGCCATTATTTTTAGTCGTTTTGACCCAGAAATACATTTTGAATTTTATGAGCTGGATGAAAAAGGAAAATCTCTTTTAATCATTTAAATGGTAGTTGTTATAAAATTGTATTTATTTTTGTTAATTTAAACAAAAACGGCCTTTAAAGAACAGAATTTGACAAAAAAAAAAAAGGTTAGGTTTTTTTTTACTAACTAAAACACTGGACGTTCTATGAATGTCATGTTACATGTTGTTGACAGCTATTTTGGCAGCAAAACAGTGATATGTCACACCTGTCACTGAGCCTCAAAGCGACATTTATTGTTTCAATTTTCTGATAAAACTTGAAAGCTAAGATTTATTTTTATCAAAAATAACAACGGACAAATCTACAGTGCACATAACGTGCAGAAGAAGAAATAGATAGAATTCAATTCAGTTCGACCAATTTGTTCCCTCATTTAAGTTAAAACATGGTCAGCGTTGTACTAATTCATTGTGATTTAGTTAAATGTAACCACAATGAGGGAAGAAAATAATTTGCAAAAATGTAATCTTAATTTGTGACCGCCATATTTTGTTATCAAGGTTCTGTTTCTCATAATCAAACAACTCGTTTCGACTCAAAATGATACATACACAGAATGAGCACGTGTACCACGTCAAAACACAACATGCACCAATGTGTACAAACAAATGTGTATTGTAACATGCTTGTGTACAAAATGTAAATCGTCTAGCAGATGCACCCAGTACAGCTAACAATGCCCGCACAATGTGGCGTTGTGCACTGTGTGCTTTGGCAGCAGCTGAATGACAACTCTGAAGCCCCCATCCACCCCTCTCATCCCCTCCCCTTCACACCCACCTCCCCTCAGCTAGGCTGCCAGTCTTTATCTCACTTGGTTGGGTACAGAAAAAAGCAGCATGTGTGTGCGTATTGATGTGCATGTATTATATCGGAGGTCTTGAGAGTGGCTTGTGGCCCTTATAACATGCTTGTGTCCAGTGGGGGCTATTTAGATGAATGGAAGGGTTTGCTTCTTTTTGGTGGTGGTGGTGGTGGTGGTGGTGGCGATGCAGGCGAGCAAGGTCCTACCCAGCTCTGCACTGCTGAATGGAACGCCCTTTTACCGGACACTCCCTGCCATCCTGCCGGGTTAATGGAACCATCATGTGGGGGTCAAGCGCAGACACCTGGGTCTACGTTAATATGCTCACAGCGATTACTGTGCCAAATGGGCTGACCTCCTCTCTCTCGCATGCTTTTTCTGTCTTTCTCCTTTTCTCAGTCTCCTACGCTCTCTCTCCGTCTCCCTCGCACCTGCCATCTTGCTCTGGCATTGTGTGGCTGTGAAAACGTTTAACCGATGCTGAATGAGGAACCCCTGTGTTAAAGGGGAAGGGGGCAGGACACAGAGAGAGAGAAAAAGAGGCCAGAAAGGGCATGTCCTCCCTCCCGCTCTCTCTCTCCACTCGTCCCCGCCGCACGAAGGGCACGTCTTTGTTTGTTTTTGAATGAGAGATGTTTGGGATGTCTCCTATGTTCGAAATGAGCAGCACCGTCACAAATATGAGCGGCGCAACACGGATAGACACACACCGTACGCTCTTTGCCCGGCTCAGAAATAACAGATGCACCAAGAACAGCGGCTGGATGTAGCTCGAGGGTGTGTGGCTGAAAGGAATGTTCAATCCCCCCTCCCTTTAATTCTTCTTTGTAGCTTTTAAGCAGTTGCATTCCTGCTGGCTTTTGTTTTGGGGGTGGAGATGAGGCTGCTAATTGGTAATTGTTGTCCCTCTTTTGGCCACTCAAATGCTCTGAGAGCTGTTAAAGGATCACCTGGGTGACAGGTCACTGTGGGCACTTCCGCTGCACATGCTTAACCCTTGTCCCCTGTGTCTTCAGCCCACCTCTGGACTTGCAGATCACGACCTCTGACCTCTTACCTGTCCCAGCATGGGGTCAAATTGAAGGCTAGCCTGGGGTCAGATCTACAGGACTCAAGTTGTATACAATAAGTTCTTATGTGCTTTTTGAGCCAAAAACTAATTAACATGTTGCACTTATCAGGGTCGTGCACTGTTCAGGACTTAAGAATTGTCTCCCTTACAATTCGTGAGTGTGAATTTGAATTGAATTTGACACACCTCACAGGAAGTTGGATTGGAATGTTAGGGCCCTGCAAAATCCATTTTATTTTTTCACACTAATTCCTTGTTTTCCATTTTGTTCATTCTGGATTCTGTTTTAAGGCTTTTTTTTTTTTTTTTCTTTTTTTTATTATTAAATTTTAATAATCAAAAAGTATGTGGCAGTGGCTATTTGCATTGATGATATTTACACTAATTTATACAACTAGATGCTATTTACACTAAGTGCAAATAGTGATGGATGCTACTAACACTGTGCAAATAGCAATGGATTCTATTTACACTAAGTGAAAATAGCAGTATTTTAGTGATATGCTATTTACACTAAGTGCAAATAGCTAGATTCTATTTACACTATAGGTTTTTCTGCTATTTATACTACTTACTGCAAATAGTGGCAATTATCTACAACTCAGTAATGTAATACATTATAAAACAGTATGCAATAATTATGTATTGAGTGTAAATTATAATGTTAATTCAAATTATTAAATGTATGCCACCTTATTGGGACAATAAAGCCCTCCCAACACCTACCCGATACTTTATTTTCAACTTTTTGGTTATTTCCTTCATTTTTATTGAAAATAAATGCCTTTCCGATGAGATTTGAAAAGGTCGAAAAAAATTTTTTTGGCAAAAGAACTCGTGTCAATCGTGTCAAAAAGACTATAGTATACGCTTTAACATCTACACCACTGGAGCTGATAATTGATGGTCGTCTTTTGTAGTGTTGACTACCCCAAACACACGTTGGTGGGAGGAGTTAAATAGCCTCTGTCAACAAGGCAGGCTATTTGCACTTAATGTAAATAGACACTCCAAATGTTTAACAATTTTATAATTTATCACAATTTTAACAATAAATGTGCCCTAAACTGCATTTTAATTTTTCTTCATTCTGTGTTTTATGAATTAATACAAATTAAATATGGTGCTCATCAAAGTATCTATAAAACTTTAACAAGTTAATTAATTTATCAAAGTAAAGTCAAATAAAAGTCAAACAATTCCTTTCATTTTTGGCAAACAAAGTACTATACAAAGAGGGTTACTGTTTAAATTAAAACAGACACGAAACTGTACATTCTACTGTATTATAGTAATATATATCTGATAATAGTTTTATCAAATGAAATGGGGAAATGTTCATGAAATGAGAGCAGCTCTGGAGATGAAGTTCATGTGTTCATGTCCTCATGCAGTGAGACGGCAGTGTCCTACGTTTTTTTTTCACCCAAATTTAACTGAATTCCATGATAATCTGCATAAAACAGTTATTCCATTTTTATGACTGGATTTCATGATTCTGTTTATATTTTCATTGGAAATTATAGGGCCCCTGAATGTGAATTGGAATTACAGGAGGAGGAATCTGCTAAATTGCAATTTAAATAAATTCATCACATGTAATGCATTCTGGAAAAATGAAAGTGTCTGGAAAGCGTCCATCCACATTGGTCCAAAAAAAAAAAAAAAAATTAAATATGATATAAACAACATACAACTGTCTAATCTATCAGTATTGTCCGTAAAGCTAATAACAATCCTCACATTAAAATTTTAATTCTGCACCCTGTTCGCTGCCTTCAGTTTGACTTAAATTCAATCCAGGAATTGAACTGAAAACTACAAGGCATTTTAAATTCAATTCTAAATTGGCACACAACCCTGGCATTTATATCGGTGTAGGTAGTGAAGTGATTGTTCAAGTGAGCTAGAAATTTTGACATTACTCCTGACCATAATTGTTTTATAATCAAAAGAGTGAAAGAGAAACAAATGAAAAAGATGTTATTCACTCATTGGATAAGAACAACTCTCTCACACACTGGCACAAGGCACGTATCCATAGAGCGCGCACGCACACACACACACACACACACACACACAAAGAAACAATTACAATTTTTCATTAAAATACTCTTAATCCTTTTATACGAAACATAGTTACACAAGTCCACACAATGAGGGGCGAAGAAAGGAGGAGAAGTCGTGGGGAATAATTACACATATCATGGAGCCAGGCTTTTATTTGGGGTGTCACTTGTGATGTCACAGGCTGCCGGCACTAATTTGAATTCAGACCTTTATCTCTGGCCCGCAGCAGATTTGAGTGACGGGCCACCAAACGCTCGCGCCACTGTCCTATTGATTTCTCTAAATCCCCAACAATGGCATTTGCATGCTTGTTTCTGTAATAATACAGATATGCCATTTGGAATGAAAGGCTGCGCAGACCAGAGGTAACTAATTGTGTGGCGTGTAATGAGTGCAGTTTCAATTTGATATAACCCACAGCTCCACTCGCAACAGCCCCACGCTAAGTACTTTCAAGTCTTTGTGGGGAAATAATTGATTTTTTGTGCTTTGGGCGCGAGGAAAACTATTATGATCTTTTTGAATAATGGCAGCGGAAGGCCCGTGAACGATTTAAATTGGTATTAGAGGAGGAAGCCGTGGTGGGAAGATAGCAAAGCTGCTTGACTGACAGCTTGCAAATGGAGCCCAGGCTGCTTGATTAGTCATTCTCTTAAGGTGGAGACGAGGCTTCGTTTCGAACGCCGGTGGTGGACCAGCTTAATAGAGAACAGCGATGCTGGTTTCTTGCTTCCACGAGTGCACACTTTCACCAAGGGAAGGGACATTCAAGGGGCCGCTTCATTTGACTCTGGCAGCCCTTCGGGGTGTTTTTGTGGGCTGAAAGAGTCCACGCTCCGAGGGCGGATGTTGAAGAACATTTTTCCGCACCTCCTTTTCAGAGTAGCCAGTGGACGGTCTTAAATGAGCTCTACCTGTGCCAGCTACAGGGATTTGAGGCAGAATGTGATTATTCTGGGTATCAGTGAGCCTTGGCGCTGCTCTCTCAAGGTTGAAAAACTCATTTTTTCCCCAAGCTTTTGTTTCCTCAGGAACAAAAGCGCTTTCTTAGTTAACGCAGCATGTTCAAATTTCATGCTTTTAATTGTGCCCATAGATAAATGTGTCTGTGGCGCCGGGGGAATGTTGGCTGCACATGTGCGTGCAGCATCATTGTGAAGAAAACGGTGTGTGTGTTTGCGTTCAGAAGTATTGCGTTCTTTCAAAGGCACTTGCTCATTGCAAGAAATCCAGGGGCTTGTTTCCAGTGTGGTAATCCAATTCCACCGTCACTTTCAACAAGAAGACTTAATCTGGTTGAAAATGTGACTAGCTTGGATAGCTCCTTGTACTAGTGTGTGCACAAGTGTCATCCCGTGTCACGTCTGTGAAGTTATCTTGCAGAAACACAGCGCCCGCTGACGGACCGCATGTGATAGCTTTCAAATTGATGGTCGTGCGGATGTGTATTTAGGCTGCAGTGTGTATGAAGATTTAGGATTTTGAATGCTCGTCGTCATGACTACTGGTCCAGCAATTGAAATCCCATGCTCTACTCTTTCGATTTACTGATATGATGGAAAACGCTTTCACGCAAATCTTCATACACTGCATTTGAGACAAATATATTGAGTCTTGATATCATATCAACCACTAAAGAGAAGTCGGAAAGAGTGAATGAGATCGAGAGAGAGCCTGAGGCATGGAGTGCAGTCAGATTTAAGTTTGTAAAGATCACCTCATCACATCTCTTGTCAGTTCGGCCGTGATGTGATGGCTTAATATGTTTAGCTCTGCCAATGGTGACAGTGTATGTGATTGTGCTGAGGGAAACCATACAGATAGAGAGGCAGTGGGCTGTACAGCACTTTACCCCCCAGCCAGAGCGTGGTTATCTCATCTGGAAGCAAACACACACACACACTGCCCTTTTTTCTGACTGGGGCCTGCTCAACATATTGTCTCTATCACATTATTGCTTTGACCCCTGTCAAGAGCAGTGAGCTCAGACTGCAGGCAAATAGAGCCTCTACATCCACTGCCACACTGACATGCTCACATCCCTCTTTTTATCCACATCTGCTGCATTTTCTACAGTTTCCTCACATTTTCCCAGTTAACAAAGGCCTCTGATTACAGAAATAGGCAGAAAATACTCCAAAAATATGGAATACAATAGATACACACTGTATAATGCATAGACAGAAAACATTATTTTTGATAGTATGGACAATTAATATATAATATACAATATATATAGGAAAATACCAAATTATTATTATTTTTTTTTGCTTATATTTGCTTTATTATATTCATTACATTTATTCATTATTTTTATCATTATATTTTCCATTAGTGCGTTCCTCTGTTTTTTCCTCTCATTTGTTCATTCAGCCATTCAAGGACAGATTGGACGATTAATATGATATCACATTAATGAATAAGCTACATATCTGTATATAAAGTCATTTGTGTGTACATTTTAATTTTTTTTTCATCTTGTTTGTTTTATGCCTTCACATTGCCACTGGCATCTTTTTTCTGTTTCAATATATAAATGAATACATAAAACTCAGATAAAATTAATTGGAGGAAAACAAGTCAGTTACACATATTTCTTAAACTGTATAAATCAATTATGATTAGAAATATAATCTCACACAATAATTGTTTTTCCTGTAAGCATTAAGCAATATTTTAATGATTATTCCAAATCAATTTATTGAAGTACCATATAAATTAGAATTAAATGGAAGTTTTATTTATTTATTTATTTATTTACACAGATCTTTGTTGACGAAAAAGAAACAGTTGAATTGTAAAGTCCGTGATTTGGTGAATCTTAATCTACTGAGTATTTTACACTTCATTTACAGTATATATTGAAATGCAAGGCAGGGAATTGTGGTTATCTATAGACATGCAAATCTCAATATAAGTACATATTAGTGAATATGCATATGCAATACAATATAATACTAATTCGTTCCCACTTAAAGGGCACTCCTACAGCCATACACATATGAGCTGTGCATGACCGGTCCTCTGTCTCTTTCCTGCTATCTGTCTTCCTCTCTCTTTCTTGCTCTCCGTCTAGAGAGGCGAGAGCTGTTCATTTAGTTAGTCATAACTAATAGTGTCTAATCTGAGAGAGGGAGTCTCCAGAGAATATTGGACAGTGTAAAGGTTAATCACCACTGCCTGGTTAGCCAAGGAAGACGGGCTAATTCCTCGGAAGGCAAATGGCATGCGCTCGTTATCTGGACCGGCGATAAGGAGTGTTAATGTACCAGGCAGAATGGATGCTCAAGGGCCGGGTTCGCTTATCAGCAAACTTTACAACAGGAGCCCCGGAAAGCGCACAACCCCCCAGGCCAGACAATAAGCACCTCAGTTTACCTCTCAAGCAGAACTATCACAGACCCCCCCCGATACACACCCTCAGCGATGCACACACACACACACACACACACACACACACACACACACAGTGCCCCCAGATCCTGGGGTATTATGAGCGTGGGCTAATTGGAAGATCACTCTAATACATTAAGAGATAAAATACTTTGGCCAGTCGCCTAAATCGTGGATCAGGACAACATTGGACAGCTATCTAGCCTTGTCACACACTCAGAGATTTCCATACAAATACAGCACGAGCAATTACCCAAAACACATCTCTGTTTTTGCTACAACATACTCCCTGCCAGTGTGGTGGCCCAAGGAAAATTAGAGGAGCTCTGTGTGTGTGTGCGTGTGCGTGCGTGCGTGTGTGTGTGTGTGTGTGTGTGCGTGTGAATTAGGGGGGCTGTGAAGGGGAAATTGGCTCAATGTTTGTCTGATTGTTTATGTATTTATTAGGTGGGGAGGAGAACTGCCTCCAAACCTTGTGTGTGTGCCAAAGTGTTTGTGTCTTCAGGGAGGTGAGAACTATCACGCCTTCCTTAGAGAAACGCATCCTCAAAGACAAAGACACTGAGGTAGAATTTTAGCTGAAATAAAAGCTGACATACGCATGCTTCATTGTTATTGTCTTTCTAATTACTGAATGGCGTCTCCATCCACACTGATGTCTGAATTTTATCATTAGTATCTCATTCTCTGGCCTTTAGTTACAACAGCAGGGGGCAACTTCACAATACAACAATGGTTTTCACAAAAAGGGATAGAAGTCTGTTCATATGGCAAGCATATAGGAGCATTTTTAGTTCTCACCAAAAAGTTTCTACATTTTGGAGAAATCAGTCTAGAAAAACTGCAAATTCTTTATCAATACCCAGCACACAGTAAAGTCTCTTAGCAACCATCTGACCTTTGTTTTCATAAATACACATTGAAAATATTATTGCGGAAGCTATAGTTCTGTCTAAGAAGGCATGTAGCATACTTAGTCATGTAGCATACTTAATAAATATGCATGAAAAATTAATCAGAAATTATTAAATTTACCAGTTATTTAAAGGACCTACCTTCACAGAATTTCAGTAATAATTTAAAGAGATGAGAATTCCTACCATTTCATACCTATACTTTATGTCTTTCTTCTGTCACACAAAACTATAAACTACATTGTACCTCAGTTACTCTAATTGCATGGATGGAAAAAAAAAATCAGAATATCTCTTTTTGTGTTCCACAGAAGAAATAAAGACACAAAAGTTTAGAAGGGTGAGTAAATGATGACAGAATTTAAGACTTTAAGCAAATAATGATTATTTTCTAGTGTCTTTAGAACAGTAGTAGTCTGGATGCACAAACTAATACTACAAACTGATCTCCATCGGTGGTGATCACATCACATCCATAGCGTCCAAAACATGGTCAAAGAAGATGTTTTACATGATGCAGTACCCTAACTAAACAAAGGAACCGTGGCTTTTAAAAGTCAGATCAATTTCATACTCTGTAAAGATGAATCTGTTTGGGATATTGGGCCTTTTGTGTTGGCAAAACAACATGTCACAGTGTACTCAGCTATTGTTGTGGTGATGCGCCGTTAAATCCGATTTTCTGCCCGTATGGAAATTTCGTGTCACCCCTGCTGAATAAGCCCCTTTTTACACCTCCTATCCTGTTCTTCATCCGCTACGGTGCGGTTCTGGGAGTTAATATCGCCTGGAGACACATTCTTTACACAACGGATGTCTTCACTCAGTCTGTAGGCCGTTTTCATACCACCCACCACTTCTGATAATTAGCCGCAAGTGATGACTCAATTCACTGCAAACCCAAAGCAGACTTGTGAGGTATGATACTGTTAAGACAGCTTTGAAGGTGATCATGTTTTATTTTGTGCATGTAGTTTTGATAAATGTGTTTTTTTTTTTTTTTTTTTTAACAGATGAGCTCTTCTGGGTCCAGAGCTGTGCACAGCACCCCCTGCAGGGAGACACAGCTGGACAGAGCAGTTCACACATTACAAACACTGCAGCATAGACACAGAGGAATAGTTCTTAGAATAGAAAAAAGACTTTAATAACCATTATCTCGCATATGATGATTATACAGAGTGCAGACAAATATACTGATATCTGATGTATGCCATATGACTTCTTTCAAAAATGTATATAAAAAATTGTATTTATTATATATGAGGTATATTATATGTGATTGACATATGCACACATAATATACACACACAATATTTATATGGGTATATACAAATTATATTAAGTAGATACATTTTTTAAACTAAAAGCTTTTAAGTTTTTAATTATAATAAGCTTACATTTCTTATTCATAACTGTAATTAACAATACAAAATTAATAATTCTTTATTGATTGATTGATTCATTCATTGATTGTCGCCACTTGTTTATATTGTAGTAATATTTGCTATACAACACAGTTTGTAGGCCCAGTTGCCTGATATAAACTGATGCCGAAAATATCTATTTGAATTGGCATTTCTAAAGCTTGTCTAATGATTAAATTGCTTATTATTATGATTAATAATTATTATTTTATTTTTATATTTATGTATTGGCTTACACACCATTGAAGAATAGGTCTTCTATAAATATCCTTTTTATATGTTGATTAACAACACAGATTGTTAACCTAGTGGCCTGACATAAACTGAAGTAAGTCAGGAAATATATAATAATAATAATAATAATAATAATAATAATAATAATAATAATAATAATTGTATATTATTATAATAATTATATTTATTTGCTTTATTTATTTGATGATACAATAAATGCTATTATACCATCAAAGAATAGGCCCTGTCAATATTCTCTTTTTTAATTTTTATAATATAATAACAATAATTGTATATTATTATAATAATAATTACATTTATTTATTTGCTTTATTTATTTGATGATATAATAAATGCTATTATATCATCAAAGAATAGGCCCTGTTAATATGCTCTTTTTAAATTTTGCTAAACAACACAGTTTCTGGACCCAGTGGCCTGACATAAACTGACGCAAGTCAGGAAATATCTATTTGAGTTTGGCTTTACTAAAGAAGCCATATCTTTATTGTTCCAGCTCAGCACAGATCCTTGGAAACATGACTCCGACAACAGTTCCAGGAGCCACGCTCAGGTTCATACCCTGCTGAAAACAAATGCATGGAATCCAGTACATGTGACAGGCCTTGATAGCGATGAGGAGGGATTTCAAAGAGCCTGGGGGAGTTTCTGCTCACCCTCTCCTCTCTCCTCCCTGCTCTGAAAGCACCAACAGGCGCTCTGTTAGCAAGCTTCCGCATCACTGTCCAAGAGCCGAAGCTGTCTTCTTTACATTGTAAGAAGGATGCCATATTCTTTCTTGCTCTCGCTCTCTCTCCCTCTTGTCTCCATCCTATGTTCTCCTCTTCATTGTCTTCATGAAATTGGCAGATATAACATTTAACTAAATGCAGTATCTCCTCAGGGCTGTCTGGCTGTAGTTCACTTTGTGAAGGGGGTCGCATTACAATTTGCTGAGGAGCTCGATTCGAGAACGGCAGACAGAGAGAGCAGGCAGGGGGAAAAAAAGGAAAAGTAAGTCCTGGATCCTTGTTGAAAAAAGGTCAAATGCTTTTTAATGACTGTGTTTTCCAATAATGGCAAACGGGGATGGGCAATAATAAACTTGCAGATTGGTATCGTGCGTCGTGCACTTAAGCGGTGCGTGGCATTGAGGACTTAATTTACTGTCACAGTGCTAGGCGACTGTCACCAGGTGTTATTTCTCTATTCCAGATGCTAGCCCTGTTTGCCACAGGCCAGAGACAATTTAAAGAGAGCAAATACAGAGGTGCGAGTGTCTGTGTGCAGATACAGCTATTGAATGATGAATTGTAACCGCAAGATATGAACAACGAGTAGACTGCATTCACTAATCAAAAACCTTGTTTTGGATCCAAAACATGTTCAATTAAAGAGAAACAAAGAGTGTGGCATGGATAGGACAGCAAAAGAGATCACAACCATAATGATTAGCTATCAGAACGCACTGTTGTCTTTGTTTCATTAATAGTAAAGTTCTGATGTCTCACTGACCTAAAAGCAGTTCAAGGGCATATTATTGTTTTGCATATTGTATTGTGAACCAATTTGATTGGTAAGCCTAATTATGTAAGATCAAAAACAAGTTCATATTAGAGGAAGTTAAGAAGTATTGTCATATTTTGTTATTTACCTCTATTATATGGTCTTTTTTTTATTAAGAAACTCTTCAGTTGTAAAATGCTGCTCCAATAGTGAGTTATTATTTTTATTTTGTCAAATGAAATCTTTTAATTTTTTGAGAGCATAGTCAGATTAAATTGCATATTTTTCTTATTGATGAAACAAAATAAATAATTTGCTAAAATTCTTGAAACATGGTATTAATTTTCACCCAAACTAAATAAAGACACTGACATTAACTTGCATTTTTAAATGTTGCATACTACATTTAAAAAGCTGAAATTTTGAAGGAAACACTAATTTATCATGTTGTCTAAAGGATAGACATGTTTAGTAAAAAAGATCTTCAATTCATGTAGTTGTGTAAAGATCTCATATTTGTGTTAAATGTGTGCGTGTGTGTGTGTGTATACAGTCATGGCCAAAAATATCAGCACCCTTGGTAAATATGATCAAAGAAGGCTCTGAAAATAAACCTGCATTATTAATCCTTTTGATCTTTTATTTAAAAAAATCACAAAAATCTAACCTTTCAGTTGGATAAGAATTTTAAATGGGGTGGAAATATCATTATGAAATAAATGTTTTTCTCAAATACACGTTGCACACAATTACTGGTACCCCTAGAAATTCTTAAGTAAAATATCTCTGAAGTATATTCCCATTCATATTCCCAATTTTGAGCATTCCAGGGTGATTATGAACATGAAATTATCCAGCCATGGCTTCCTGTTTCACAGAAATATAAATAGGAGGGAAAACAAAGCCCAAATTCCCTTAATCATCCATCACAATGAGAAAAACCAAAGAATATATTTCTGATGTGCAGCAAAAGATAACTGAGCTTCACAAATTAGTGAAGTGGCTTTAAGAAAAGAGCTAGAGCAGTGAAAATTCCCATTTCCACCATCAGGGCAATAATTAAGAATTTCCAATCAACATAAAATGTTACGAAACTGCCTGGAAGACGATGTGTGTCTATATCGTCCTAATGCACGGTGAGAAGGAGAGTTTGAGTGGCTAAAGACTCTCCAAGGACCACAGCTGGAGAATTGCAGAAAATAGTTGAGTCTCGGGGTCACAAAACCTTAAAAAAAATTTGTCAAACAGCACCTACATCACCACGTTGTTTGGGAGGGTTTCAAGAAAAATTCTCCTCGCTCATCCAAAAACAATCTCCAGCATATTCAGTTATCAGACACGACTGGAATTTCAAATGGGACTGGCTTCTATGGTCAGATGAAACTAAAAAATGAGCTTTTTAGCAGCAAACACTCAAGATGGGTTTGGTGAACACAGAGATAAAAAGTACCCCATGTGTACAATGAAATATACTGCTGTAGTTTTGATGTTGTGGGCCTATATTTCTGCTGGAGGTCCTGGACATCTTGTTTAGACACATGGCATCATGGATTCTATCAAATACCAACAGATAAAAAATCAGTAAGTGACTGACTCTGTTAGAAATCTTATAATGGGCCATGTTTGGATCTTCCAACCGTACAATAATCCAAACACAAACCTCAAAAACAACACAAAAAATGGGTTACTGAGCACAAAACCAAGCTTCTGCTATGGCCATTCCAGTCCTCTGACCTGAACCCTGTAGAAAATGAGTGGGGTGAACTGAAGAGGAGAAGCACCAACATGGAGCTGGGAATCTAAAGGGTCTGGAGTGATTCTGGATGAAGGAATGGTCTCTGATGTCTTGTCAGGTGTTCTCTAACCTCATCAGACATTATAGGAGAAAATTTAGAGCTGTTAAACTGGCAAATGGAGGTTTCAAAAAGTATTGAATTAAAGGGTGTCGTTAATTGTGGCCAATGTGTATTAGAGAAAAACATTTATTTCATAATGATATTTCCCCCCATTTTAAATTCTTATTATCCAATGAAAGGTTAGATTTTTGTGAATTATTTAAATAAAAGATCAAAAGGATTAACAATGCAGATTAATTTTCACAGCCTTCTTTGACCATATTTACCAAGGGTGCCGATATTTTTGGCCATGACTGTGTATATATATATATATATATATATATATATATATATATATATTATAGAGAGCTACACTGTATTTGATATATATATATATATATATATATATATATATACATACATATATATATATATACATACATATATATATATATACATACATATATATATATATATATATATATATATATATATATATAAATCATTTTAGTTTTAAATGATTTAAAATTGATAGTTATAAGGATTTTAAAACAACAATTGGTACTTTAAATATTTTAATAACCTATCAAATTGTTAAAAGTGCACTATTCTTCTGCTAAACATGAATCATTTAAATAGATTTGAATATGAAAGATATATTTTTAATTTTTATAAAAAAGATCAATTTAATTGCTCATTGTATTTGTCATTTGCCATCCTTCACTGCTCAGTAAAAGACATTTATTACGAGCTGTCAGCTTTTTCACATCAACTCCTTACATTGCACTGAACATGTGCGATGACCAATGATCCGAATGACAAAAAGCACATTTTTAATGACAGCAAAACATTTATTTTTATACGATCTTAATCCTTTAGGAGCAGTTAAGTATTAATAAGTGGAAAGATCTGCAAAAGGAAAATGGACTGAAAATACCTGAAAACAGACAAAGCATAACGGAAGTCTGGCTCCTACGATTGTTTTCCATGACCTCTACCAAACAAGCACTACCGCATGTATTGCAGGATTTTGAGAACCATACGATTTTTACATCTGTATTAAAAAATACAGCAGAACACTGAGTCAGTCATTAGCCCTGCTATCATGTTTTAAAAATATATGGAAAAGGCTTTTGCGCTTTAGACTGAGCATATACTGTAATGTCAGCCTGAGATTCACACCAGATATTTCCATTTTGAACATTTTGATTGTGAAGATATGTGACTTAGAAATGTGACTTATGAAAACAGTGAATGATTCTTTGTCTTTGGATCATTCTTACATGCGTTATTGTGAAATACTGGCAAAACACAAACACATTCCTTTTTGTCTATTTAGACCTTGTTCCAACTGCAGTCGCCTTGTTCAGAATTTTCTTCTCGTCGCCGTTTGCCAAAACAAGCATTTGTTTAGCTGAGGAGGAGGAGGTTTAATTCAGCCAGTCATCTGAGAGCGTCGGGTTCCTCCTTGAGCTTTTGACAGCGTACTACACTAACATTCTTGGCGGCCTTAGAGGTCTAGTGCATTCCATAGAGAGTGAAATCTGAAGCCAACCATACAGATCCGTCTATAGTGACGTACAATTTTTTTTTGTTTTTTTCTCCGCCATTATTTTTCTTACAAGCATGCACCCCCCCATCCCCCACCTTTCCTTTAGTCTCCGCACTGTTGTTCCTGTCCTGAGAGAATTCTCAGGGACGGACAATGCATCCCAAGCAGACCCACTGGACCTGAAGGGCAGAACGGTTGGGATGCAAAAGGCCCATCGCCACCCCGCTTCAAGCAAGAGAGCACTTCTGTGTCTCAAAGGTGCATTTTGGGGATTTTTGAGGGCTCCAAGAGTGGGGAGCTTTGGACAAGGTAAATAGATGCACTCAGGAGGGAGAAGAGCATCTTCGCTCTTAATTGGGGATCGGGGATGGGGGTGCTCACTTTGGCACTGTTGCGAGTTGCTAGTGAGCCTTTAGGCGCATCCTCACAATGTGAGGTAATTGGGATTTCTACCTTTGCGAAAGCTGCTAATTTTCCATAGGAAGTGCTAACAGGACCTTTGTCCAATATGTTTTCCTTTTTCCTTCCTCAGAGAGTTACAGGACTGAAGAGCTGGGAATGGCTGGGGCCACTACCTGAGTGGAGGAGATCCTCTATAATGAACCACTTCACATAGTGGTTTACAGGGGGAGAAAAGAGGGAGAGAAAGGCCACAGAAAAGGAAGCCTAATTCTGTGGCCTGAGAAAGGCTGGGGCCACAAAAGGTCTTGTTTAAGGACGTTATTAAGGGTATTCTTCAACCATGCTTAGTCTTCAGTACCAATGGACCACTTAGGACAAGTGTACCAATCTCAGTCCCCAATGGAAACAAACTGACGCCATCTGTCAATGTTTACCATTATGGATTTCATGTACCACATCCCATATGCATGGCTTCAATACCACTTCGGTATTGTCTGAGACCAAGATGTGTTGACCGACTCCGTCGCGATCATGCAGAAACGGAGCTGAATGTCTCTTCGATCTTAAGGCGGGATGGCTTATGTTTGGCTGATTGTCTTTGTTTGTCAAGTGACACTATTTTCTTTCTCAATGTTGTCATAAGTGCAATTCACATTAATCACTCACCAAACATTATCAAAACAGGTCAAACACAACTTGTTTGTGATTTCCCTATCATTGTAGTAATTCCTAAAATGGCACCTATTAGAAAAAAAATAAAACGTCTTAGCAGACTATTACAGTTTTGTACTCAGAAATATGTGCTTATTGACTTCTGCATTAAAATTTGTCCCAAAGATGCAGAACTTACAAAATACATTTATTTAACACAGAAAGGAGACCAAAGGATTGAGAAATACATTTTGTTCCAGAGGCTAGAGAAAGAAGCTGTTTCTTTTCTACTTCTTTCTCCCCCTTTAACCACCCCTGTCTCTCTCTCAAACAATAGCCCCCTACCCCTTGCCCTGAGTCAGTCTGTTGCCCTATAGGACATTAGGCATTCCTTAAAGTTAGCCCTTCTTCCGTTGTGCTTTTGTATCTTGATGGCCTGGCTCCAAACGAATGTGAGCAGTATTGTGGAGGTTGGTGGCCTTTGGTTCTTGGCTGTATTATGTTCTGGATGTTTTTTCATACCGTCTAAATTGGTTCTGATTGGGCTGCTTGGATTCTAAAAGCCAAAACTTCAGGAACAAGGAACTTGTACAAGGTTTGTTCAATATGGCAGTAACGATTAGCGCTCAGACTGATGCCCTGATAAGGATGTGAAGTATAAAGTACAATATTGAACCTACAATTGAATCAACCGCGTATCTGGGTATAGAAGATAAAAATGGAGAAGAGAGGTCATTTTAAATTACCACAGTAAAATTTAGCTATTAAAATATATTACATGCTGCAAGCAATGAGACATGGCAGTCAGATAAGATCTTATTGTTAAAAATTAAAATACTACTCCGGGGGGAAAAAAACGCTAATGTAAAAAAAATTTTTACTAGTAAATTGCACAATTAATTGCGAAAACAAACAACAGGCAACACTGAATTAAACGTGAAATTTGAAAATAGTGTTTTCTTTAAAACATACTTCTTTGCATTATTTTTTACAGTGTATTAAGATGAATGATGTAGCTGTGTATATAGAAAACCTTCCAAAAAGGCATGATGCAATAGCACTGTGAAATAAAAAGGCTGTATTTTTTGACAGTCACGAGTTACATAGTGCTAGAGATGTTGCGGTAATGATTGTGTAGATCTTAGAAATGGCTGGTATGACTGCATGATTCTATTCAGCAGTGGAATATGATGATTGTAATTTCACACTGTGAGCGACAGACCGGCACACAGATTGACGGCCAGTGTCACGGTTCCATTAGACTTACTTCGCTGTGAACTGGCGAGATGCTCTGTTCTAGAAACCACTGTCACCACGCTGCTGCAGAAATGACAAGCGCTCCAAAGAGAACACGGAGATCGGCTGTGAATGTGTGTCATCTTTTCTTCTCCCCTTGCAACGTCTTCCTCAATAAAGCAGCAGCAGAGGGAACAAAAGGAACAATGAGAGGAGAGAGAGAGAATGAGAGAGAGCATACTGTATTATAGAGAGAGAATCTGCGTTGACATCTGAATTACATTTCATACGTGTGGAGAGAGAGAAAGAAAGAAATAACTGCGTCTCAAATGTTTATTTAACTCTGGCTTTGTCTTGTCACTCACAACTCAGAGCCACAGCTCAAATAGGCATGTATACATTCACTGGCTCACTGATAACTGACAGACTATCTGTACATATTGCAGGTTTGGACGCAAAAGTGGCATAGTTGACATTTATATCATTTAACTTCACTGACATTTTACCCTATTGCTCAGTATAAGGCACTATCTTTGTATGACGTGACTGACAATGTCAAAAATGACACGTTCATACGTATAGAGATGTTTCATGTACACATATGGAAAGATGCTATCCATAACACCACGTGAAAGGTGCTGTATTACATTGTTTTTAGTAAACCTCCCAAAAAAAATAAATAAATAAAAAATAAAAATAAAAAAAATTGTTTATATATATATATATAGTTTTCAGAAAATATCTTTTGAATATTTTATACATTAATGATATAAATATATATATAAGTTTGATATTGTTTTACAGTTCCATTTTCTTTTTGGTTTTTATTTGAATCTCTTTAAATAAATTAAATGCTGAAAATAGGAGAAGAGTATTTTCAAATGTGGTTTTAAGTTATTTGCTAATTGCAAATTTGACATGGTTCTCTTCTGTTTTTACTGCATGAATAAAACAGATTTCAAGTTTTAATTGTTTTCTATGGTTTCTCATCTGTAAAATTGTTTTGTTGGCCTCTGCATTCCTGTTTTAAGCTTAAACCTCTTAAACGTAATATTGTTAAATGCTGAAAAGAAGAGAAAACTATTTGCAAACGTGGTAGGAAAAGTAAAGTTATTTTAAGTTATGGTCTACACAAATAATTTGTATTACCCCATGAGATTTCGCTTTTAAAGTAAACATCTTGTTTTAAGAATGTCAATATATTTCTGGAGGGGAGAGATTTAATATATATACAGTGGGTATGGAAAGTATTCAGACCCCCTTAAATTTTTCACTCTTTGTTATATTGCAGCCATTTGCTAAAATCATTTAAGTTATTTTTTTTTCCTCATTAATATACACACAGCACCCAATATTGACAGAAAAACACAGAATTGTTGACATTTTTGCAGATTTATTAAAAAAGAAAAACTGAAATATCACATGGTCCTAAGTATTCAGACCCTTTGCTCAGTATTTAGTAGAAGCACCCTTTTGATCTAATACAGCCATGAGTCTTTTTGGGAAAGATGCAACAAGTTTTTCACACCTGGATTTGGGGATCCTCTGCCATTCCTCCTTGCAGATCCTCTCCAGTTCTGTCAGGTTGGATGGTAAACGTTGGTGGACAGCCATTTTTAGGTCTCTCCAGAGATGCTCAATTGGGTTTAAGTCAGGGCTCTGGCTGGGCCATTCAAGAACAGTCACGGAGTTGTTGTGAAGCCACTCCTTCGTTATTTTAGCTGTGTGCTTAGGGTCATTGTCTTGTTGGAAGGTAAACCTTCGGCCCAGTCTGAGGTCCTGAGCACTCTGGAGAAGGTTTTCGTCCAGGATATCCCTGTACTTGGCCGCATTCTTCTTTCCCTCAATTCCAACCAGTCGTCCTGTCCCTGCAGCTGAAAAACACCCCCACAGCATGATGCTGCCACCACCATGCTTCACTGTTGGGACTGTATCGGACAGGTGATGAGCAGTGTCTGGTTTTCTCCACACATACCGCTTAGAATTAAGGCCAAAAAGTTCTATCTTGGTCTCATCAGACCAGAGAATCTTATTTCTCACCATCTTGGAGTCCTTCATGCGGGCTTTCATGTGTCTTGCACTGAGGAGAGGCTTCCGTCGGGCCACTCTGCCATAAAGCCCCGACTGGTGGAGGGCTGCAGTGATGGTTGACTTTCTACAACTTTCTCCCATCTCCCGACTGCATCTCTGGAGCTCAGCCACAGTGATCTTTGGGTTCTTCTTTACCTCTCTCACCAAGGTTCTTCTCCCCCGATAGCTCAGTTTGGCCGGACGGCCAGCTCTAGGAAGGGTTCAGGTCATCCCAAACGTCTTCCATTTAAGGATTATGGAGGCCACTGTGCTCTTAGGAACCTTAAGTGAAGCAGAAATTTTTTTGTAACCTTGGCCAGATCTGTGCCTTGCCACAATTCTGTCTCTGAGCTCTTCAGGCAGTTCCTTTGACGTCATGATTCTCATTTGCTCTGACATGCACTGTGAGCTGTAAGGTCTTATATAGACAGGTGTGTGGCTTTCCTAATCAAATCCAATCAGTATAATCAAACACAGCTGGACTCAAATGAAGGTGTAGAACCATCTCAAGGATGATCAGAAGAAATGGACAGCACCTGAGTTAAATATATGAGTGTCACAGCAAAGGGTCTGAATACTTAGGACCATGTGATATTTCAGTTTTTCTTTTTTAATAAATCTGCAAAAATGTCAACAATTCTGTGTTTTTCTGTCAATATGGGGTGCTGTGTGTACATTAATGAGGAAAAAAAATGAACTTAAATGATTTTAGCAAATGGCTGCAATATAACAGAGTGAAAAATTTAAGGGGGTTTGAATACTTTCCGTACCCACTGTATATATATATATATATATATATATATATATATATATATATATATATATATATATATTATTATTATTATTATTATTTTTTTTTTTTTAATAATTTTTCTGCAGATTTTTTTCATAGAACTTTGCCCAAATTGTGCTCTAATTTTTCTTGGAATTTTAAATTTTTTCATTGCAAGTTTGACGATGTTCTCTTTTGGGAAAAAAAAACAAAAAACACTGATTTCAAGTTTTAATAACATTGTTTTCTCACCTTTGAAATTCATTACTAATTGAAGTTGCGCATGTCAGGGTTCCTCTTCTTGTTAAAGAATAAAATTTAATAAAATGATAATCTCACTATGTACACATATACATGTGTATGTGTCTTGACATTGTGAGACACCCTGACTAAAATGGCAGGTTTGGTGACACTATATCACAGCACAGCAGGGCCAAATTATCCTCTAAATGAATAGGGGTTATGAGTGTGGTACGCTGACAGTCAAACCCTCATACACACACGTGCATGCATACTCTGAATGCCAAAAAGGAAACAGAGAGACCTAATGCCTGACACCTCACCCTCATATAACCTCATTACAACCTTTCAACAGAGGTTGGAGCCCCAAAGCATACACTTAGTGTGCTTTGATGGTTCTGGATCTCAAAGTGACAGTCAAACACCCCCTCGCCATGCAACTCACACTTCTCTTCTCTCTCTCTCCCTTGTGCGCTTTCCCTCCACACTTATTTGGGAGTAATTTTATGTGCCAGCGTGGCACATAATACACTTTTAATGGACAACTAATTCTCTGCCATTAATTTGTCAATATGATTACTGGATCTGCCGTTTCAGCTCGCAAAGTCTGGGTTCCTTTTAAGTATATACAAGACGTTAATGTGTTTCTATTCAGGTTTACATCAAGGGACGTCAGAGATTTACATAATGCGACCATTGAGGTCCATGACAGCCTGCTTTCCCCCGAGTTCACTTTTCTCACTTGATTCCCATAAAAGACCTTGACGTTTTCAGGCGTCACCCTGCTGAATACTGTCATTTTTCTGAAGTTAAGATGTGACTGGAGGTTGGATAGCTGGGTTAAAAGGAATAAGGCACAAGAGAATAACCTGTTTGGTTACAACAACAGGAATATGTGTGCATACTATTTTTTTTAGTAGGTAGAAAAATTCTGAAATTCAAATGACATGGTAATTTTACTCTTTTGAAAATATGCCAAATGTGCGCTGACCCACAGTTTTCCATCAAAGACCTCAGACGCAGTTTCGGGCCTCCTTCCCCCAAAACAGTCACCGTGATTAAGTGAACTCCACATAAACACCAATGCAAACAACAGCACAGGACAGGAAAGGTGTATATGTGACCCAGACTTCTGTGGACAGGTCACGGCTACATACATACCCTGAACTGTTCACCACCCAGCCTGGGAAACACAAGCTCCTTCTGGCAGGAAGCTGATGAGGCAACACACTAAGAGATCAAAAAAAAAAAAAAAAATCCTGCACTGAAGTTCTGGCACTGGTCCATAGTCACATACTGCATGTGTACAGTAGTCTGTCATCAAAGGACACAGGATTGTTTTTTGCCAGTTGTTGGACATTTCCTTATGAGCAATCTTTGATGTATGAGGGCAGTCTGGAGTTGACAGACGGGTCATACAGAGGAAAATCTCTCCCTCTTTTCTTTCAACGCAGTGGGGACAAGTGTATTTTAGCTATTGTTTCCCTAATAGCTTGTAATATTAAGTATTAACCACTGGATAGGCATGCAAATGTAAAGATGTATATTAGTTATGCATACAGATACTTATATGTTAAGACTTTATTTTATAATTACTAAGAATAAGTCAAAATAATTATTAATATAATATAATATAATATAATATAATATAATATAATATAATACTAGAGAACAGAGAACAATGAATAATACATAAAAATATTTTACTGAAATGTAGTTTTAGATAAACACTATTATGAAGTTTTGTTACATAAAACCCTGCAAGACCATTTGGATCACACAGTCAGAAATGAACTCACTCCTTAATTCTCAAAATGGTGCAAGAATTTGAATTGATAAATTAAGAAACCAAAATGGCTCACAATACACAGCAAGGTGGAGCATACTGTAAAAAAATATTTTTGCAAATAGAGCAGTTTATAGGACTATGTTTTACAAGAAAATACAATTTAGTTTTTTCTACTTCAAAAGTTTGTTTAATTCAATGTATAATTGCTTCTTTGTAATTAATTTTGAAATTTACATGCAATTTCTTAGCGAAAATGTTTTTTTTCAAGGTGTAGCTGTTTCTTTGTGATCCCATATTTCATTTGTGATGAGATATTAATTCAGAAACTTGTATCCAAAATTGAAATTTAATTATAAGTAATTATTACTCTTACATATCTTTTTTTTTTTTTTTAATTGATAATTATTTATTCCACTAAAGGAACAACAACAACAACAAAATACTACTAAGTTTTCACTGTGTGTGTAATTTTGAGAATGATAGAATCATTGCTGCCAGTAAATGTGTCACGGTTATTTTGATAAATTCACACATATCTGGTCACACGCTGCCTAGTAAGAGAATCCTAGACTCATTTATTTTTCTTCAGTCTCTGATTCACTCTTTCTCTCCCTCTTTGAAATACAGCTGTTTATTTAGGGCTTATAAATTGTATATGTCATTCGTGTTATTTAAAACTGAGTTTGCTGGAGAAAATCTGCAGAATTTGGTGGAATAGGTTTAAACGTGCTGAAGGCTGAGAGTACTACCTTAACTCCTTGCTGAAAGCTTAATCAGATTAGATAAAAATATCTAATAAATTAAAAGGGACAGAACTTTGAATGAGAACTTGGACATTCAAATACTATGAACATTTGTGGAGATCTGCAGGCACAGATTTCATGAAGGCAAAGTTATGCAATAGATTTTTAGGAAGAGGCAGTGTGACAGGCAAAAAAACTGCAGCTCTACTCTTGTTGAGAGTGGTTTGACGTTATCAATTTGAAAAGCGGTGGGAACCCAATTAACAGCATCAAACACCTAATTAGCATGAGCTGTGTGAGTTAAACTGCAATAAGACCTGGCTGTATTTTATGAGTTAAGTCTGGATACATTTTCTGTAATCCGAGCTTCGAAGTGTGGTGTAATCTGCTTAGAAAAATACCCCAGCAGGAATTCATGTGCCAGACAAAGGGCTTGGATTCAGGATAACATTACAACCTTCTAACTCGTCCATCCAACAACAGCTGCAATATAATAAAATGACATATATCTTGGACAAATTTTTATTTATTTTTTTTCCCCTGAAAACTAAGATATTTAAATTTGTTTTTGTATAAAATGCAATTATAGTCTGATTTAAAGCAAGTGTACTATGCCAAAAAAAAAGAAGAAAAAATTCTCTGTAAGCTCTAAACTAAGTCTTAATATTGAGACCAAGTACCGTCAAGCATGAATCAAGCTAAAAACCATAAGCAAAAGCTCACATAAACTAAAACTCCTCTAAGAGAGCTAAGTAAAGCGTATTTGTTGAATTAAGCAACAGCTTAATCCTAGTAAAGTCCACTCAAATATAGCCTACTACACTAAACTTCCTGGAAATAAATGCATGCAAAAGTGTGTTCCAGTATAAACAAGAGCTAAGCATTACAAGCAGTTTCTTTTGAGAAAATACTACAAATTCTGACCCAGCATATGTCATCAAAAGAGATTTCAGTCTGTGCAATATATCGATTTTCCTTGTATACACTGTATGTGTGTCTGTCTGGGGGTAAGTGGTGCACATTGCTGCTTCATTGACCTCCAGTAAAGAAACTGACCCTCTTAGTGCTTAGCAGGCCACTTGTGAGAGGAAGAAGCTTGTTGACCAATCACTGCGGTTGAAAGAGATGAGAGAGCTTTAGAGGTGTTCACATAGTCGCCTTGACGACCAAGAGAAGCCCAAAGAACTTCATGGCACCAGATCCAGTTCAGGTTGTACGAAATGAAACAAACTGCCCATTTAGGACACACAGAACCGTTGCCATACAAGAAGCCCTGTCAAAACTGCCCACCCTCTTCTTCATGCAGACTGCATACTAATTCAACATTATGTGCCACCAATCAACTGCACAGAGTGCATTCACTTTCACAAAGGCTCTACCTCTCGAGCGCTTTGGATCTTTTCCAAAAGGCTTAATGTCAAATCCAGGTGGAGGATAGGATAAGTCAGTTTGATGGAGAGCTGGCTGATTCTGAGACTGCTCTTTCAAATGGCCACTTCTTCAATAAACGGAGCCAAGAGGTCGCTCTTATTGTGCGGTGTGAAGTTCCAGTTTAGCATGATGGCAGCATGTTCAAACAGCAATCTGTGAACTGTTAAACACTGAATATATGCTTTTTGCTTTGTAATCAGCAGCATTTATGGAGCTGTAGGATATGCATTGATTTTTCATTGAAGCTGAGTCATTCTCAGCTTCAAACCACAAAGTCATGGTACGCAGGCATTTGGTTGTTCTGAAAGGTACAATTTCCTCTCCAGAGGGCATCTGTAAAGGGTATAACTGACTGATTACTTTTATTCTTATAAGGCTGCATGTCAGTAAATTTACAGACACTATTTAGGCAAACAATGCTAAAATCGTACCATTAAATCTAATTTCAGGCACCTCTCAAAATGTTCCTGGAACGTTCTCGGAGATGCAACGTTTAAAGTGGCACCACGCCGCAGAGATGCCGGTGCTCAGAAACAGGCCGAAGGGTCCACGTTTATCTTGACTTCACTTAGCATTTCGGCTCTCTCTCTGCAGAAAGGGTGGAAATGAAAAGGTAATCCAGGCCCCACAGGGCCGGTAGCAGGTGTTGGAAGGGAAAGCATTCCAACTCCTGCTGCTAACACACTCAATGGCTCTCAGTGGAGAAAATGCTTTCAGGAACTGTGCACTCACTTCTCTTGATTTACTCTGCCCGTTAGAGGAAAACCTTTTTAAAACCCAACTGCGGAATTAAGGACAGAGACTTTAAAATCTACTTCTTCAATAAAAGCAACTTGCCAAAAAAAAATAAATAAATAAAAAAAAAAAGCTTTTCTGAAGGAGAGGAATTTTAGGAGGGGACATTTTATTGGTTTTAAACTCAAGGTCAAACGATATTGTTTGCACGTTGGTCAAAATTTTGGATGGGAAAACAGCAATATAATGTCTACAGAGTGCAACCAGCACATTTCAGAGTTTGCTATTAATGGAGTTCAGGTGGAAACAAGCAAAACATATGTGTCCCAGTCTTCACACAGAAAATTGATTTGATAAAATACTGGTAAAAGGCAAGGACAGATGGCCCTGCAAAAGCTCCCCATTCAGATACTTCGTGGTATAGCTTTAATTGCAAATTAAAGTCAGCTAGAAATGAAAATTCCCTCTGTTAATGTTCTAGATCTTATTGTGAACAATTCATATTTTAAAAAAGGTTTTAACCTCGCAATTTGTAATCAAAATGTCATAACTAGAGCTACTGGTGAAAACGACAGATGTCCCTCTTGTGATGTATGCAGGATGTCTCCAAATTAGTCCACTTAAACCTGCCCTTGCAAGTTCACACTTATCTGCCCTTAACTTTTGAGTGCAATGCCCACATTTCAAAATAAAATCAGTACCCGATGGATAGAACTATATATTTTTTTTCGACAATCCATTACACTGCATGTACATCACAATACAGATGTTTCTGTTTCATCATGATTTTAACATTCAACAAACAAGGCTTTATTTTTTAAAAAAATGCAATCTTAAATTGTATTGCCTTGAATTAAAAGAGTTGAAATTAAAATATTTTGTTAAATGCAACTTTAAAAGAAGTGTATCTCACATTCTTATTATTTATTCCATGATTAACTTGACTTGAATTTTAATTTAACAGGTACACAGTTAAGAGCTGGTTTTTTTTTTTTTTTTTTTTTACATGTTCCATTTGCAGTGTGTTTTCTGGGTGTCAGGCCAGAGTGGGCCCCACAGCGCAAGGCCTGGGCCATAATCCATCCTTGGTAAGATGAGAAAACATGCTCACCTAAAACAGCTCAGTACACCATCACTGTCAGTTCACCTCATTTTACCCTGACGATGCCAACCAGCCTCAGGGAGACGGGCATAACCACAACAGCGTGGTGCATTCAATAACAGCATGGCTTCTATTTGAGTACAAAACATGTTTTAGAGACAGATACCAAAGCAAATTTGTGCTGTATCTTATTTCAGAACTAAAATGATCAAAACACTTTCTTCATTAAACACATTTTCTCCTGTGCCCACACACTCACACCAGCACCACAAGAACAATAAATAAATATGGAATATGTTGTAATTATTTACCATTACATTAATAAACTTAAAATAAGATGATCTACTTTGTAAAATGTTTTAAAGATTAAATATTAAATACTTGCAGTAAACTTATGAATAGTTGTAGCCTGCTAAATATACCATAATAATGATATTATCATTAACATAAAATATACCAAACATTCAAATATATAATAAATATACTGTATATTTAAAAAATAAAATAATTTTGATAAAATCTTACAATAAAATATAATTTGTTAAATCATTATCACTAAAAATGAACAATAATGCTTACCGTATTAATTCTGTTTAAATGTATATATTAATCTAGATTAATGCTAATTTATAAACTTGATTATTGTAATTTATGTTTGTTCATAATACATTCATTTTAATTTATACAACTTGAAATCTGTACAAACATATCCTATTCTAAAATATCCAGTTTGGTTCCTAAAGCACCACATCTCTGCACTACAAAACAGCAAACAATGTATTTTAGACTGTCTGTACTGATAGACAATAAGCCAAACTACAGGTAACAGGCATGCAGTGCCTTTTAATAACTACCCTCTTCCTTTTTTTCCCCACTCTCTCCCTCCGTTTACAGAGTATCTCGACTCTCTCTCTCTCTCTGTCCCTCTGCATCTTGACACAGCACACTGAGCTTAATCGCACATAATTGGGTGGGTGGGACAGTGGGCCGGCCCAGGCTTTGTGTGCAAAGGGCAAGTGGTCAAGTTAATGGAGCCCTTGTAGTGAACAGGGAGCTCTCTCTCCCTCTACTGGGACAGAGGGAGGGGACAACGGACCTCTTTCAAATCTCAAAAGACAGAGTTGGGTTCCTTTTTACCCCTCCTACTCCTTCCCCCCTCTCTCTCGCTCTTTTCCATAGACTGACTGACAGGATTAGCTGCATAGCGACTCTACAGCTGAGCTTCAAGTTGGCTATCAGAGCATGGGAAATGAAGAGGCCTAGAGTGACAGTCAAACTGTGAATTGAGGCACATGTGAGGCCAGCCGCTAGTCAAGTGACATTGCAGGACATAGTCAGGTCAGAATGTGAGAATTTCTTAAAATGTAATACAAATGTTTTTGTAAATATATTAGCAGCATAACAATTTGAATGAAAATTGAACTGAAAAATTAACTTGAGAATACCTCAGTATTTGAGTTGAACAAATAGCATATGCTTATTTGATTAATGATCTATAAATAGTGCTGACTTGGTTAAAATGTCTGAAATCCTTAAACTTTATTTCTAGGTTTAAACTGGAAAAATAAAATCATATTTTTGGTCCCAATATTTGACCTAACTGTTTCTAAAAAATAAAAAAAATAGAATAATTCAGTTGTACAATTGATGCATTAAATACAATGAAACAATTTTGGCATTAATCACTATAACGATGAGCCATCACACCACAAATCAATTACACATTATGTGACACAAAAAAAATTAGCGGGACACAGAAGGATTCAAAACAATGATTTAATCACAGTCGTTACAAGCACCTGCAGTGTCAGTGAGAAACAATCACTTTGGACTCATCTGTGTTTTGTACAAATGTAATCACAGTGCAGAAGCACACAGCCCTGAACAATTCACAACAAACCAAAGAGCTCTGAATGAGGCGTCAGCAGCTCACCATCAGGAGAAAACAAGAGTGGGGAAAAAGAGCTATAGTTTAGGGGAAAAAATAAAATCAACCAAAGATTTATTTGTTAAAATGCATAAAATAGTTTAAGAGTTTAATATTTAATATTTGGGTGTAAAATAATTTTCTTCTGAATGTACACCAAAAACCAACTTCTGTATGCCCCTTGATTTACAAAAACAACTAATCGAAGCTTGTTTCCACCATAAGATTAAAATAAATAAAGGTAATTGTGACTTTTTATATCATAATTCATACTTTGAGTTAAAATTTATATATATTGCAATTCTAAGTTTGGATCTCACAATTCTTAGAAGAAAAGTTTAAATTGCGAGATATAAACTTGTCAGAACCTTGAATCATGAGAAAAAAAGTCATAGTTACCTTATTTATTTTTTATTCTGCAGTGAAAAAACCTGCAGGATGTAAATTTATAGCTAAGAGGAAAAAAGTCAGAATTGCGAGATATAAACTTGCACAAAAAAAAAAAAGAAAAAAAAAAAAAGCAAGATGTCAGAAATCGCAATTACATTATTTACTTTTTTACTCCATGGCGGAAAGGGGCATCTAAACAGAACTCTTATAAACTGTATCTATTAATTAAATTTAAACTTGAAAATCGTCATCATTTACTCACCCTCGTGTCATTTCCAAACACATATTTTCTTTCCTTCACGGAACATAAAAAGAGAAGTTTTGCAGAATGTCCATGCTGCTCTTTTCAATACAATCAAAGCAGATGATGACCAGAGGCTGTCAAGTTCCAAAAAAGGGCAAAATAGCATCCAGTCCACCCAGCCACTCAGTCCTCTGAAGCGTTTGTGTGCAAAAAAGACAAAGTTAAGTCGCTATTCTCTGAAAACGATAGTTATGATTACCATTCACTTCTATTGTATAGAAATGGCCAATTTGGACATTCTTCTACAAACAACCCGTTTTACATTCTATGGTTCAAAGAAAACCAAATGGGTTTCAAAAGACATGATAAATGATGACACCATTTTCATCTCTTTATGAGGCCATTAGTCCAGCATGCACAGTGAGTGCGCTCTAAACGTACAGGAGAACAGTGCTGCAGGTCTTACCAGTGGTAGTGTGACGCTGTTAAGACATCAATTCAGTCTTAGTCTGGCCTAATCTGTCATATCTTGTCAGCTCTTCGATAAAAAAATGCCAGGTGAGAGCATTTCACAGTGAAGCAAATAACATTCAGCACAGCAGCATCCATCTCAACCCCTCATAACCTTTGGTGTCAGAATGAACCTTTGAATGTAGATACAGAATCAGTAGCTAACTGAGAGCTGGTGTCATTATGATAACAAGATCTCATGATCAAGACGACCCTGCTGCCTCATTTACCTCTTTGTAAAAAGGCGAAGATAGTCCTGTGAACCTGATTAGCTGTATCAGCCTCTAGAGGCATAAATTCATAACGTTCTGCACTGAAACATCATCTCTGATATCACGCATACTCACAGGCATTGAATGAGTTCATATCTGAGCGTCACATCCGCAGTGTTTGTACGATGAGAGGGAGGGATGTGTTCTCCATTCCCATTTAATGCATTTCACACTGCTGTTGCACAGTAAACAGGTCAAGTACACACACACGGCAACTCACCTACATAGTCTGTTTTCACTGCACACACACACACACACACACACACGGTAGTTAAAAAAAGTTATCCAAGTTGAGGAGTGTGATTAGAGGCTGGTTAGTCCTGGCACACACACACAGGAGCTGAGGACACAGTGGCAAAGCCGGGGTGGACGGTACAGAAAGGCAGCCTGGCATGAGATGGCTTTGCCCAGCTCAGATCAGGGCTGGACTGGATCCGTGAGTGAGAGTGAGGAGAAAAGGATAGTGGATGTTCTCATCGTACACTTCCTTTCCTTCTCTCTGCATCTGAAAAACAAGATTCAAAAGTTCAGAAGCAGGATGAGGGAAAAAAAAAAAGATGGGAAAAACTACATTACTGAATCAAAAACTGAGTTATTCAGATATACAGTATGCATGGTTTCAGAGTATGCAAATAAACATTAGAATTAAAGTACTATATGAATAGCCATACCAATGAAGTGACATTAATTCATTTAAAAACATTAAAAGTGCACTTACAACATACAATGACTTCTCCTATGAAAAGCATATTTTAAAAATCTGAATTAAAATTCATTTTAATATTTTTACAAAGTATGTCAGAGTTATTATTTTAATGAGGATTAAAAAAAAAAAGATATCAGGACAGATCTCATATCATAATTAAAAAACGCCTTACTAAAGGAATGACATTCCTGAAAAGAAAACCTTAAATAGTTTGGCATATTTTATAATTTAATATAAAAAAATATTGTTCATAACAAAACTGCACTGCTTTCTAATATTGTTCTAAATGAAAGGTGTGACCAACATGCAGGAAAGAAATGAAGAGATATCATAAAGAGGAGACTATCATGACAAAAAAAAGTCAAGTGCAAAAAAAGTCAATAAATCTCATAAAATAATCCAATAATTTGACATTTTTATGACACAGCATGGGTTAGTTCAAGTAAATGTCATCTAGTGACAACAAGAGTGTTATTTTAGTATGATCTATATAGTATTTATTAATATTTAGAATTATTTTTATATCTCCAATTTTCATTTTAAGTTTTAGTAATATGTGATTTTTGTCATTTTTACTGTTTTTATTGCTATTTAGTCTTAACTTACTTTTATTTCAGTACTTTTATTTATTTTTTTTAGATTTTTTTGAAAACCTGAAAACATTAAAATGTTGCTTTACTAACTGAAATAAGTTGTTTTCACATAATATTTATATTTATTTAAATTACCAAAAACCATTTTAATCATTTTAGTTTGTTACAGTAACAACAAAGCTACCCAAAAACTTACTATTTATGAATTTTACATATAAAAATTAAACATACTTTTATTTTGAGAAATATATTTAAATACTTTTTTTTAATAATGACTATATATGATTAGGATTTGGGATGATAGGGTTTGACACACAGCCTCAATGTTCAAATGAAACTTACTCTACTGCTTTCACAACTGTTCTGACAAATTAGAGTAAGAACATTCTATTTCTGCTGCATTTCATTAAAAAAAGCTTTCTGCGATATGCCCTTCACTATTCATATGTGCAGTGCAAGAACTCCCTCTAACAAACAAGGACAAGCGGCAAGAATCCCACTAACTGCTTCATAATGGCCCGCTTAGAGGTGTCTGCAGAGGGAATGTCACGCAGCCTTGCTGTACAACATGCCCTGTGGGTCTGCTTTTCTGCCACTGTCTGAGCTCTACAGTTGTGGCAGGACACTCAGTGCACTGCCAGTCTCTTCTACCCTGGAGCTCAGCCCTGTCCCAACCAATCAGATCCTCCAAAATCCCACACACTCCGCCAGCACTTAGAAAGAGAAATGTGCAGTTCATTTATGAAAACAAGATCCCTGCAAACAGCAAACACAGCTGACGTGTGAGTAGATTTTCAGAATGATTCAAATGTAATCAGGGCAGAATTGGTCAAATACACAAACACTACTACCACTTTATTTTATTTTATTTGTGGGATATTTAATGCAACGCCATTCCAACAGGACCATCATACACAGAGCTCACCAACTCTTCCATCCAGCTAAAGTTATATCATTCACATGTGAAACTGAAGGCAGAACTTTAAAGGCAAAGTTATAAACAGTATCACTGATGTAACCAAGCATCTTCCATTGACTACAAACTGAGAGAATAAACCATTACCAATGAATGTTAAATCAGTATGAGCACCATTAAGTGATTCCCAAATGGATACACATGCTCCTTCTGTCTTACTCTAACATTCACCTCATCATCTCTGTGGCTTGAGATAAAATAAAAACAGATAAAAGGCCGCTCTCTTGCCCTTGATGTATGTTATCTCTCTCTCCACCCCTCCACACAGCAGCCAATGTTTGAACCCATGACCTCTCTGTAATCGGGGCAGCCAGCCGACCAACACTAAGCCCAATGTGAGGACCGACACATTCACACCAACCCAGACAAGTGAGAGTGCAGTGCAAGAGAGGGTAAGATCAAATCACCTGACGGTACCCTGCAACATACACTTAAAACCATAGGGAGCATATATGTTCCGTCTGAAGGCCACTGTAAACAGCACACAGAGCAAGAGCTCACTGATACTTTCACATGATTTGAAGAGAGAAATTTACCAGTCATCGAGAGAAATGTAACATTTATTAGTCATTTCACATCATTTTAGTACTACATGAAGTGTGGAAAAGAGTTATATTGAGCTTAATTCTCCTCAGGTTTTTGCACTATTGTTTACTATTGTTAAAGAAATGTGACTGTTATAATGCCATATTATGATCAAATATCACAAAATAGTTAATTGAAGATACATACTATAAAATTAACAAATCATTTATTTCCTTATTTTTATAATCATATTAATCATCATTTGGGAATGATGAACTATAATAATTTAAATATTTTTATTTAAATCTATATTTAAATATTAAACAGTGATTCATTCTCCTGACATTTTGGGATTTCAGGTCAGATATATTAATATGCATAATTATACAGATATTTTACATTAATTCTACAGTTCAAAGGTTTGGGGTCAATAAGATTTTTAAACTGTTTTTGAAAGAAGGCTCTTATGTTCACAACATTTACTTAATAAACTTCAAAAACACAGAGAAAAGAGTATTATTTTAAAATTTTATTAAAATTTGAATTAAAAATCTATTTTAATACCTTTTAAAAATACAATTTATTTCTATGATGGCAAAGCTGAATTTTCAGCAATTACTCCAGTCTTCAGTGTCACACGATCCTTTGGAAATCTTTCTAATATGCTGATTTGCTGCTAAAAAAAACATTTCTTATCATTATAAATGTTGAAAATGGTTGTACTATTTAATGTTTTTGTGGAAACTGAGATGCATTTTTTCGAGGCTCTTCAGTTCTATAGAGCAGCATTTATTTGAAGTTGAAATCTTATGAGATTTGACAATGTCAGTCATTTTTTCATTAATTTAATGTGTCCTTGCTATCTATCTATATAATGTACCAAACACTTCTCATCTGCCATGACTGAAGTGCTGCAGAGTGTCCCACATGAATGAATTTTGTCAAGTTAGATGACCAAAATATATAGACATGCTTCAAGTGAACACTGTGTAGGGAGCTTATGAATTAGAACACAGCTAGGGAGCGTGCACATGGAAGTTAGGATTGAGAGAGGCCAGAAGGAAAGAGAGAGCACGCAATAAAAGTGTTAGAGAGTGATATAGCAAAGAAGCTTAGAAAGAGAGAGAGAGAGGAAGGGGAAAAAGGCAGCGAGCTTGCAAAGGTGAAAAGTTTAACAGGCAAAGCTGTTCCTCCTGATCACAGCCTGCTAATCAGCTTCATGGGTGGCTGGATAAATCGGCTCCTACTTTTTAATCGCACGGCTGCCAAGATGCAAGTCATTTATTTTATTGCTGCTTTTCCCTCCCTCTCCTCGGTCCCCCTCAGCCTGCTTTCTGCATCGAGGAGAGCGAAAGGCATTCTTTAGAAAGCACGGGATGAAACGGACAACCGGATGCTCGCACTACAGGCCCCAGAAATGGATAGATTCGGATGTTAAACGCGCCGAGTGCAGATAGGGCCAGACAGACAGCTGGAAGTTGGGAGGATGTAGAGAGATTAAGTTAATATGTGTATGTATATGTGTGGGTGTGAACGGGGGATGTCTGAATTAAAATTCATGACTCTCTTCACAACCATTTGAGTAACAAGATTAAGATGGCCGAGTAGAAAATAGCTGCATTATCAGGCGGCTTGCAGTCCTCCAGCTGCTGGTGCTCTATTCCAGAACAGTGGGGATAAGAGGATAACACACAGCCCCCTCGCCACGTCCCCACACTGCTGAGAGCCCCATCCGCAGCCGGTCTGCACACGCGGGAGGGAGGCAGGGAGGAGATTTAGGGTCTTAAAGGGAACACTTCAATCTCCAAGACATCAGAGGCTGGCTGGAGGTGAGGAGCGACAGATGACCGTAGGTGTAAATCCAGGAGGGGCCCGAATACGCTGCTATAGTAGAAGACTGTGATTGGGATTCTGAAGGAGGTGGGGCATGCGATCGATTGTCTGCCGTGCGTTTCTTTGTGCACTTCGTTTCTTACGTTCTCACCCAGCGCACACTCGCAGGGGGCAGGGTGTTCATCAGAAGATAAGAAAGAGGAATTAATCACTTTGAGATATGATGAGGGCACTTCAGCTCGCCCCTCGTATCACACACACAGCTGACAGCAAACCGAGAGTAAAGACGCACGCACACAGGCGCGAACAGCGGGACTCTTGACTCTTGGCTATCTCGGCCCTTTGCTGCTCATGTCATTATCCGCACAGAAACACAACAGGTGGTCGGTCTCAAAAAGATCCCGTTAGACTTCAGGTGCATCGGGGCAACACGAGGAAAAGGTGAAAGCATTAGCTAGTTGTGTGTGTGCAAATGGGCAAGAGTGGCACCGTTTTGACTCGTCTGGACAATACTTAAAGGCGCTGTGAGCGATTTCACACATTTCGCTCGCTTCCAACACTGAATACATTCACTGCCCGTAGTATCAGCCATGTGGCCTCTCTGCAATATGGTTCACAGGTAGAGAGGATTTCTGGTTGGCTACAAATAAAATAACAGCTCGCTTACCTAAAAGCTGGAACACACTATACTAATTGGAATATATTTTAAAACACGAGGCATCATACGCTTGCCAACTTTGTAAATGGTTACAGATAAAAACTAAGCATCATACACTAAACGACACTACAGATTTTCCAAAGTCATTCCAAACACAACAAACTTACACAGAAACGTGCATTTGTTGCTAGAAGACACATGAAAAATGGAAACGATATGTTTTCTAAAATAGGCTCAATATATCAAATATAATCATAGTCTGAAACTAGAAAATTGGAGTACACTACTCAATTTTTTGTGAAATCTGTCAATTACAAAAATCCGATGGACGCAAAGTGCGTACGCTATTCTCTGTCATCAGTAACGCATGGATACGCAGCTTCCATTCAAATCAAAGCGCAAATAAACGTACAATACGTATCCATGCGTTACTGATGACAGAGAATAGCATACGCACTTTGCGTCCATTGGATGCTCTCCAAAATGGCGCTACGCTGACACAGAGAGACAGAGAGGAGACGAATTGTTGAATAAATGTCGTTATTTTTATTTTCTTTGCGTACAAAGTATTCTTGTCGCATCATAAAATTCAGGTTGAACCACTGATGGCAGATAGACTATTTTGACGATGTTTTTTATACTTTTCTGTGCCTTGACAGTGTAATTTACTTGGCTGTCAATGGGACAGTCACAAACCTCCCGGCTTTCATCCAAAATATCTTAAATTGTGTTCCTAAGATGAACGAAGCTTTTACGGGTTTGGAACGACATGGGGGTAAGTGATTAATGACAAAATTTTCATTTTGGGGTGGAGTATCCCTTTAAAGATGGTGGTTGTTATGCATTTAAGTGTTTCACTAGATAAGAAGAACACTGTAAGAAAAAAATCATAGAAAAATGGAAGAGATATTGGTAATTTTCTGCCAGGCCATTATCTGTTACAAACATTTATTTTCACCCTATGCGTAATTCAAAATATGGGTAAAACACCTGTGAAAAATCAGTACGGAAAGTTTCTTCATATTAACACAGTACATTGAGCTGTATTTTTATGGACTTTGTGTAAGGGATTAAAAATTTCCACTTAAGCTGCTGTATTAGGCCTGTTCATGCTTATTAAGGGGAAATTAAATAAAAAAACACTTCTTTTTCCTCTCTAGGGCTTCTATGTACACCATAATTCTACATTTCTCTTTCTCTCTCCTTCTGTCCTCTCGATTGACGGCTTTAAATTCAAACACTCTTTCCTCGCTAGTCACAATGACCCCTCAGCGTTTTTCTGCCCAGCCATGTCCATCACTTAAGAAATAAAGTTCCAATCACTCAGCTCTAGAGTCCCGCTGACAGGCCCATTTTCCTCAGGCATGGGCAAGGCCGCCACTGTTAGGCCTGTGGGGCATAATCGGTCCTCACAGCTTCTTCGGTAACCAAAAATGGCAGCCGTGGCTGTGCTATCGGTGCCAGTTAACCAGCTGGATGGCACTGCTGCTTTGACCTGGGTACGGTATTTGTGCTTTCAGACGGGGGGAAAGGAGTTGCACCCTGCCCCATTCATTTAGAGTTTCTCAGAAAGACAGCTTTTAAGTTCTAAGAGTCCATTTAGAGCTTAAGCTTTCAGACTCCCTGTTCCTGTTCCTGCTGACATAGCATACTGTACTTCAGTGAAACATTCAAAATACAAATTTAGAGCACAGACAAAGGCGGTGGCAAATGCAGTCACACTTAAAACTTTGATTCTCAACATTCTGATACTTTAAAACATTTACACACACTTACATATACAATACGCACCTTCAGGTGAAGGTCCCACAAGTGTGAGTCGTAGTTGTCATAGCGACACACTCTCAGGCCTGTGCTTTCTGCCAGTCTGCAGAATTCTGCCAGCGTGTCTCCTCTGGTAGGGGCAAATACTAGAGCCATGCCCTAAAGAGACAAAACACAAATATACACAGTGTAGAGACACTTTACTAGTGTTTCACTTCACCTACGACAAATTGTGCATCTGGTAGCATAAGTAAACAATGTTTGTTTGAAGACCACATTAAAATACTTTCTCATTAACCAGATAAGGACACTACTTTTTTGGTATAGAAACAATTTTCACTCAGAAATTACTAGTACACTTCACAAACAATTACAAAGAAATGGCAAGTAACACACTGAATTAAATGTAACATTTTTAAGAAGAAAGGCTGAGATTTTTTTCCTTGTTAAACATACTGCAATAATCTAATCTTTTATTTACCTGTTTTATTTGCAACTTCAAAAAAAATAATTTTTACAGACTGCTACACACGGCCAGTGAAATCATACTAATATAATTTACTCAACATTACTCGGACCTTGAAAAAAACACTGCTCTCATTTGCTAAGTGAAAGAGGTCAGAATTTGTTTTGCTAAATCAATCTTCTCCCATATTGCTGTAATGATAATAATAATAATAATAATAATAATAATAATAATTATTATTATTATTATTATTATAAACAAACTACTATAAATGACTTTTATAAACAAACAAACACACACATACACGTTTGTTTTTGTGAATTGTGGGGACATTCCATAGGTGTAATGGTTTTTATACTGTACAAACCGTATTTTCTATCGCCCTACACCAACCCTACATCTAAACCTACCCCTTACAGGAGGAAACTTTGTGCATTTTTACTTTCTCAAAAAAAAAAAAAAACTCATTCTGTATGATTTATAAGCCTTTTGAAATATGGGGACATGGGGAAATGTCCCCATAAGTCACCTTCTCCTTGTAATACCTATGTCATACCCATGTCATAATACAAATTTGTGTCCTCATATGTCACAAAAACATGCATGCACACACACACACACACACACACACACACATAATACATATAATATAATTGAAAATATAATAAATAATTATCAAATATCATATTTATTATTATTATTATTATTAATATCATTATTAAAATACTGTTTGAATGTGCAGAGACAGCTGTAAATCATTTTTTTTTAGGTTGATTCCCCTAAAAAGTCAAAATACTGTGACTTGCTTGAAAAACAGTGAAAGGCAGGGTGGAATAGTACGATAGTTTGACATCTGTTTGAATATAAAATCCTCCTCTTTTAAACAAAACTACAAAAAACAAACGGCTATAAATGGCCTAGTAAATTACCAAATAAAGAAAATTTTAGCAAGCGAATTTTAATCTCTCAAATGAAAAATTGTGGTAGACTGGTAAGCTTTTAGAGTAGGGGTTGAGCTCTTTTCTCCGTCCGGCCCAGCTCATCTTCACTGCGTCTCAAAGCCCACTTGCCGTACATGGCGGTTTGCATCATTCATTCTATTTGATTTCTCCCAGGTATTATATTAGATAATAAACAAAAAGATTAAAGCTCACCTAATCCAATCAATGGCTGAAAGCGCATCCCCTCTCTTTATAGATCAACAAGCCCAGACCAACCAGGCAAGCTAAGAGGATTACCCAAAGGTTCAAAGTTTCTTTGAAATCCTTCGGTTTTAAATATTATTTCATATTTTGTTCATATTATTGCTTTAATTAAATGGGCAACGACACAAATGAAACAAACAATTACTAATATGAGAACAGGATCATCTCAATACAACAGATGTTTTCATTTTTTCATAAGCTCCGTGTGGGACATACACTGAAAGCACACACATACACAAATAAGCATATCTACAGATATGTTAATCAGCTGTGTATGCTGGCCGGATGGTCTGCTGCCATTTTAGAATAACAAATTAGAGTCATTAGAAGGAAAATTAATTGGTTTCAATAAATCAGCTCAAACATTTGGTCAGAAGGCTATGGGGAAAAATCACAGCAATAAATCTGTTTTACCCCTTTTCGACTCAACAATGAGCCAGGAAAACATTTTTTGGACACATTATTATTACCTGACTAGGAGAATTAATACTTTAATAAAAAGTTTTAACAATTACTAACAGCTTTCAACTTTTTTTTTCCTTTTTGTTATATGGAGGTCACATTAAAACTAGTCTTGGAAATAAATTTATTGCTGCCACCTTGCTGCCAAATACTTTGTGTATGGATTTTGTGTTAGCCTTTTACAGACCCTAAAATATGCAAATCTTAAAAAAAAAAAAATTATCAAAAATATTGTATTTTTATTATAAAAATATATAATAATATATATATAAATATATATTTATACCATTCTCACATACACTCTCTCTGTCTCTATCTCACACACACACCATACAGCACACCACAGCCCTTTACATAAAGACATCAAATATCAAAGACGATTCATGAAAAACCTCCGTTGTTATCTTTGAAGTGTTTTTCATTTGCTGTTCAGGGTCTTATATCAAGAGGGCATGAAAGAGGCCTTGTGGGTCTTATGATTAGTGCAGTGCATAAAATAGATGAGATGACCCAATCTAAGTTGCACATAATAAGTATTAAAGTATTACATGATATTAATCCTGCCATTCCATTACTCGCTCAATCACTGCATGCCAACTAATTACTGAGACTCACACACACACACTTACATCAGGTCGCAGTAATCTTCTTAGTGCATCAACCAGACTGCTTCTGTACTGGTCAAGAAACAGACTAAGAGAAAAAGAGAAAGACAGAAAAACTCAAAAGATTAGAATGCATTGCAATGATAATGGTTCCAGATAAAGCAGCAGGCTTTATTTTCACTGTTTGCGAATAAATCCAGTAGCACGGCAAAAAAAAAAAAAAAAAACTAGCTGATGCTCTTTTTTTCCTCAGATGTGAACAAATCTTGTTTCAGTGGTGTGACAGCATTCAAATCAAAGGTAAAACACACACACTAGCAGAGATGAACGATCAAGGAAGTATCAGGTGGCGTTAACATGATACAAAGTAATACAAAGCAACAGAAAAAGAAAAACCCTTCAGTGACACACACAATTACATACAGTATATACAAATTACATACAAATACAAACATATAAATACATACCATCAAAGAAATAACTTACATTTTAAAATATATTCAAATTGAAAACAGTTATTTTAAATTGTAATAATATTTTACAATACTAGTTTTCACTGCATTTTTAGTGAGCGTAAGAAACGTCTTTCAAAAACATTAAAATTCTTTTTAATTATTCCAAACTTTTGGCCTGCACATATACACGCTGTTCTTTGATCTATGGAAAGTTAATTAAACCGCATTTTTAAAACAGTAACTGTACATATTCTTGTGCTTTTTACATATTCATAATACTACAGCTATTTTTACAAGAGCAAACCGTGTCCCAGATTGAATTTACTTGTAAACTTTTTAGTCCAATCACCTCTGGCCCTGCTAAAAACACTGCTCTCATTTGCTAGGGGTCAAAGGTCAGAGTTAGGTTGATTAAACCTTATTTTTGTGATCTAACTGGCCACGTCTATAGCGGTCACGAGTCTGATGGCTTGAAGCGTTTCATTAGCAGTTCAACTTTTGACCCTGTGTTTTGGGTGGAGTAGGTCAGTCAGGACAATAGAGGGTGAGTTTAGGGGTGAGAGTGCAGGAATGTTCGACTGGCCACACTAGCCTTGACAGGGTACGTCAAACAAAACCCTTCCCACATTATCAATGGTACTTCCTCCTTTACTTCCATATATTGACCTGTCAATGATGTAATACTTGCCTTTCATTCTTTCTCCTTTAATTAATATATTTTCTGTTTATTAAAAAGCTATTGACCATTCACAACAGCACCAGCATTATGTCACCGCTTTGGGCAGCAATATTTGCTTGTTGGTATTGTTGTCGTCATCGTCGCCAGTGGTTAACTGACATTCAAATCCCTCTCTCTTGCCTGGCCTGTGTGAACAGTGGATTTACAATGCTATAAATAGAAGTATGGTAGCATATTACAGAAGTGCATAACTTACACAGCTCACCAGGATGACAAACACACCGCAAATGGGGCTTGTCTTGAAATATTTTTGGATGTGGAAATCTGAAGGTGATGGTATTAAGATTAAAATATGGGTGGGTTTTTATACTTGATCTGATATAATCCAGAGTGCATTAACTTCATCCCCTCATTGAAACCTAAAGGATTCAGTGACGGCAGATAAATGACTCATAAAAATTCATACCATCAATAGGAGCTTACGCTAAGATGACTGACATTACTGATGATTAGAGAGAAAACCTTTCATATGTGGAGATGTTTTTACAGATACTGAATTTCCTTTATGTTTCCCGGACAAGTGATGGCTAGTTTTGTTAATCATTCATTTTTTAGTTTTCATTTATTTATTTGTAGTCTAGGTTTATTTTTTAATGTACAAACTACATTTAAACATAAACCTTAGGTTAAAAGGTTTTTAGGATCATAAGAATCATTTTAGTCAAGTGTGTCCAAAATTGTAACTACTGTCTGTCTGTCTGTCTGTCTATCCATCTATCTATCTACACAGCCATTCTCATTGGTTTGTTTGTTTGTTTATTATCGATTCACTAATTCAGCTAACTAAAATTTTAAGAAGCTTCAAACCTTGAAATCACAAACAACTGTACAGAAATCAACATATGTTGTAAATGACCAATTTATCTAAACGATATCTAAATAACTGGTAAATTATTGACCTGTCCCATTTTTGTGCTATTTTTAAAGCTATTTTTAAAGCACTTTTATGTGTTGCTTTATTTATTTATTTTTTTCCTGTGTGCTATTATAGTTAAAAGGGCTAAACAATACAGCTAGGCAGGTGACACAAAATATCATACTTAGGTTTTAAGGTAAGGTTCTCTAAAAATACACAGATGTGAATAGAAAAAAATTAAATAAAATCACATAATGAGCCGGCACGCTCAACAAGGGGCAAAGCAAACAAGAAAAGGTGACAGAAAGAAATCAGCTAAATAACATAGTAACTTCTTAAAAACTAAAATAAATAAACAAATAAAAGTAAACATGCACAAAAGCTTTTAGCTTGAGTCCACAGACACAGGAAGCTTAGAGGAAGCCAAGATGCCAAGCTCTCTCAGTCAGTCATTCACTACGCAACAAGACCACTGCAAGAATTCACACCAGCCGCCTAAATTACACTGTGTGTGTTTGTGTAGTGAAGTGCTTCAATGTTCTGTGTGTGTGTGTGTGTGTGTGTGTGTGTATGTAAAGCAGCATAAACCAGGGATCTCTAAGAGACATGCACTCTCACTTATGGTTCAGTTGCTGTGGGAGGTCACAAAACATTGCCGTTTATTAGACAGCAATAAAAGATGTTCCCTTTCATGACTACAAACACACACACACACACACTCACACTCACACACTTAACTATTCATCTAGTAAATTCAAAAGACACGATTACACAACAACTGTTTTCACCTAAGGGAATCTCACACACATTGTTTGGAGATTCACCTGTTAGTGTCAGGCACCCATCAGCATGGGAACTGCTGGAGGGATCAAGTGGAGGATACTGATGACTGATTCACTTATCGTGGAGCACGGCTGACTGCTTCTTCACACGCTTGACCCTAGCTTGGTGTTACTGCGATTCCAACTAAGGATCTAAGTGATGGGATACGCCGTGTTTTTCCAGAGTACCATTCCATTGCACTTTAAAACAGACTCCCTGCGAGCATGTTTACATGTAGTCACTATAGAAATGGAGCTGAACAGGAATGGGTTATACTTTAAACCTCCATTATAAAGTCATTAACACACATTATATAATGTATACGAAACTTAAAATATCAGTAGTTCATGTACATTCAATATCAATGCAAATGAAAACACTGAATAAATGTCTCAAGATATATCTATTTGACATACATTATCATACATTTGCAAAGTGAAGCTGGATGTCAGGCCAATCTAAGAGTAGGGCTTCGCAATTTTTACACATGAGCAGCTTATGATCCAGTGCTTTCAGCGTATCGGCGCAGCATGGAACTCATTTCTGGATATGCTGTGGGTCTGGGTTGCTTATAACTTGAATTTTGGAAATATACATGCGCTAACCATCTTCCCAAACTTATAATGAGAAGTGCTTATAAACTGGCTTTTGTCAACAAAAAAGATGCTTTAAGGTCTCTCTCTTTCTATGTAGTTTTTTGCCAAAAAAGCTTGATGGCTTCACGTTTAAGATTGCATAATTATTATTATTATCATTATTTTATAGTCATATTGATACATAATCACAACATTTTGGCCAAATTGTCCAGGGGCCTGTACCATGAAGCCAGATTTTCTGGCTAACCAGGTAAGTCTCAGTTTAGTTTGCACCAATCCTGGGTTTTAGGTACCATGAAAGCGGCTTGGCTTTTAGCTGCATTCATTGCCATAGTAACTTACACTGCACGGCTAACCTGCTCCGGGGCAGGTTATGTTCTGAGTTAGAGATCTCAAACTGAAATTGGACCAATCATATGTGAGCAAAGTGACATATGTCTGACACAAAAAATAAGTCACTCCCCCAGTTTATCTTGCTCCAAATTAAAGGTCACTAGTACTAAAAAAAATTTGTCTGGCTTTAATGATATTTACTTAGAGTTATTTTATATGATTTATATAATTATATGATTTATATTATTATTAATCCATTACAAACAAGCAATTTTAGTTTAACGGTTATTAGAAATCATTTATTTTAAATGAATGTAATATAAATGTAATATAAATAAGTTGTAGATTCAATAGATAATGCTTTAAAAACGACTACATGTGACCTTACATGTTCGAGTCTCTATCGCTGTACATTTCCAACTATATAAACTAATTTAACAAGTTTCACTTGTGACTGCACTGATAAAGCAAGATAATTTCTTTTATTTGTCCTCTTTCATGAACAAGTACTTTTTTCATTTTAAATTCATCATATTCTTCAACCTCTTAGCCTTTAGCAAAACCTTTAACCAAGGCTCGTGATTGGCTGTTCGCCAATGATGTCACACATACATGTGCACGTGCTCCACAAACTCGGGATCAAAGCCTGAGTTGACAAAGAACGTTGATGATCAGCATCATGGTACCAACAAAGCCGGATTGGAGTGGTTTGGTTTTGTCAACTCGAAACTAATCCTGTAACTCTGAATTTGTTCATCTACCATCATGGTACAGGCCCCTGCTCTACAAATAAGCACAGCCAACCTAGGGAGAAAAAAAAAAAAAAAAAAAAGATTAAATCGCAATCGTAATTATTATCAAAAGATAAAAGGCAATTATTTTAAAGATTATTTTACAGACATTATTGTAATTCTCAAAGGTGCACTCTTGAAAACCTTTTTACAATTTATGGTCATTTTTAAAGAAATATTCAATATAGTAAACAAGAAAACACTTTACTTTATTTAACTCTGCTGTTGCAGTTACACTGATGATTTCATTTATACATTTCTTGTGGTGTAATGCTGAGAACTCAGAAACAAGGGTGAGCAGGATCCAAATTTAGTCATTTTAAAAACATAATAAAACTACAAGAAACTCTGAAACAGGGAAACAAGAAAAGACCTACTGCTTCACATGGGATTCTAAAGTGCTCACCTGATGGACACTAGGAATAGTGGACCATTAGGAAGAGCTGTCAATGGCAGAGAAGGTCACATGGCAATGACAACATGGCAGATGTAGTGTTTAGGTTTTCATTCATACTACACACCTATACATTAAATGTAGTACGTATTTAGACAGTATATTTTCAAACACAGCTAAGCACACAGATGCAGACAATCAGGGAATAACGATGGGAGGAACAGGAAACAGGAACAAGACAGAACTACAAACTAAAAGACTACAAAACAAGAGCACAGACTAACAATATATTACATATGCAATATTAAAAAGGCCCATGTGAAAGAGACACATGGAAACTTCTGATTAGAAACAGCATATCAGTCTTTTACCTTCTCAGCAGTGAGGAAATACCGCTTTAAACAAAGCTTCACAAGTCAAGTAAAGAGCTGTGGGCCTTGAGTGTTAATTTAATGCTTTTGTCAACTCTTAGCGTAGCTACAAAACATAGTTTTCAGACAAGAATAGCATTGTCTTGTGAAGACAAAGACGAGGTGAAACAGAGGGCTGTCTTTTGGAAGAACCTTTTGCTATCATAGCTGAGACTACGTCTCTATCTCTTGCTCTCTTCTCCTAGTGTGAGCGCCGCTGCATTACGTCCTGCCTTTCTTGACGATTGTCTGAAAGACTATAATTAATCGGAGCAGAAGTGTGGCTGTTGACCTTTTCGCAGGTGATCGTCAGCATGGCTATGTTCGTTAATCGCCGAGCGATCACTCTCCTGACGACGGCAATTACAGATGAGTTGCCAGTGCAAGCAACGGGGGGACAGCTAACGCGGCATGATTCATCCTCACATACCTTCTTCCACTCTCTCTCTCTCACACACACGCACATACACGTAATATCTCCTTACTACACACAAATCAATCTCATGCTGGCCCTCTGCTGCACATTTTACCTGCGTATTAGCTGCCATTTGTCTGACATTAGAATAATAGTAGGCTGTACCAGGCTTTAGTGATCATCGCCAGAGAACACACAGGTATCATTATACCCCGCCTCCATCAGCCACACCACTTTGTGCTAGACAGAGACAATGCCAAAGAACATCCTGTTTAGAGCTGGGCTTATAACAATGTAATAACTTAAGGAAAAAGTTGATAAGGAAAATGTGTATCATTTGAAAATGTCTATAATTAGAGTACTAATTAGGGTTATTATAACACACAATGAGAGCAGGAATCAGAGTCAGAGAATCAGACATGAATACATGAATCAATACAATCTCGCTAATAATCTTCTGTATTCATCGGACATCTTCTGTATATTTAATGTGTAGATTTAATATAAATGCATAAAATATTGGCAAACATTACATTACTGGAACACAGTTTAACATGTAAAATGTATTAAAGGGGCAGTTCATCACTGAAATGAATTTACTGTCCCTCATATTGTTCCAAACCTGTATGACTTTTTCTTCTGAATAAAAGAAATAAGATATTTAGAAGATTGTTTCAACTTTTTTTCTTACTGTATAATGAAAGTCAGTGGGCTCATAAAAAACATCGGAGCGCATTCACTTTATATAGAGAATTATACAGAAGAAATAAAGTCACAGGTTTGCAGCGCCATGAGTGAACAAATGACGACAGAATTTTAAATTTTGGGTGAATCATTCGTTTATCAACTACATGACCATGCAAATAAAGAGAACCGTTCATCTTTGATCACATGATGCCTCCCTAAGCTGGATTTCCCAAACTATCCAACATAGCATTCGAGCAACATTAAATTTTCTTGCATTACTTAATGAAGTCTGAATGTACTAGTAGTAAAATTTACATCCGAATGATTGTAAAAGACTAGTGTAATGCACACACAACAACGCATTTACACAGACACACAAAAGAGAGAGAGAGAGAAAAAAAACAATGGTTCCACATGTTCAGGACCTGGCTAATTGAAATGTTTGTATTGCTCCACAATCTCTCCCTCGCTCTCTTTCTCTCCTTGCACAGGCATAATTATTTGCAATTTGCCTAAGACATCCATTTGCTGGGACGCCAAGCATGAAAAAGAGGCAATTTCTGAAAAATGGAAATGCCTGGCGGAGGGGAAATAATGCAGTGCCACCCGCGAGCTGATGGCTGCCATCTGATAAGCGTTACGGGTGCAGGAATATTAATGCCACATCACCGGGACACAAGGTGCACACTTTTATTGAGGGTGTAGACATATTGTGGCTGGAGATGCTAGTAAAGTGTGAGATATGATATTTATTTTGTAATAGCTGTAAGAACGGCCGGTTTGGACAGATGTACAGAATCCCTTGGCTTGCTCAGAATTGTATAGCAGTATTAAAAAAAGGCCTGAAAGAAACATGTTTTGGAGGTGTCGCGTGACAATTGTGTACAGGTGTCATGGTTTGGGTGACGGTGGATCTCTGAAGAAGTGACAGTTCAACAAAAGGATCAACCTACCAGTCAGCGCACATCACCACGTCAAAGCGACCGTCCAGAGCGGAAACATCGGCCTCATTGTCCCATCTCACCACCCTGAAAGAGGACAGAACCAGGATGATAGCTGCTGTGTCATCAACCCTGTTGCGCAATTTATCATTCACCCCTGTAATCCCTCATAATTCTGCATCCAGAGACATTTCAAACACCTGACACTCGCTTTATTTGCGCTGTTGTCTGGCGGCGATCGTCTTCTCTCTTTTCTTTAAGTGCTAGGGCCGGTTTCCAGGCAAGCAAATCTGATTATTAATTAGCCATTATTAACAGTCAGTAAACAAAAATTACGTCTTGTGGAAATACAATCTCCTCTCTCAGTGGGGGTCCGCGCTGCTTATTCACTGACTTGAGAAAGCGAATACACCCCCCCTCCCTCAACCAATCACACGCGACCTTCACCCCACTCAAACCGCGCGCTCTGACAGGAAGCCTAATCTCTAAAGAAAACAATCAAAGTAATGCAGGCTAATTATACGTTTACTCTTTCACTTCATCAGCCCAGTGTAAATACACAGGGAGGGGGAAGTGTGCAGAGCAAGAGAGAGAAGAGGAGACGAGAGGGGGAGAGAGTGGTTAGATCACTGAGTGCCAAAATTACTTTTTAGGTGATAATGCATTTGCGTGATGGTGTGCACAGTGGATGAGCTGTGTTTTGGCAAATGTGAGAGAGGGGTGTTCGAGAGAGTGTGTGTGTTTGAGTTTTCTAGATGAGGGCATTCAATCACGGAGAGTGGCTCATCATCGCTCTGCCTGGATACATCTCGGCGCGTTAGAGAGCGTAGCGCTCGCTCCGCGGGCTGCGGATACCTCGTTACCGGGCTAACTGGGTTCAGGGAGTGACACGGAGCCTTGCAACCTCAGTTTTGCCTACTTATTGACACTATTATGTGCCGAACACAAGTGCCGTAAAATACCACTATACCCAAACACACTTTTCTATACTTCATGGCATGCTTGACTATGCGAAGCTTCAGCGAATTATAACAATTGAATTTGTATTGACATAAGAGATGGACTTCATATGGCTGTAATGTAAAAGCAATATTAGTGCTCGGTCTTTCAATATCAGAGATGTTGTGAGGCGTATGAGTGATTACCTGCTGGACACATTGGTAGACAGGAAGAGCCCTTCTCGTCTGTTCCTCTCGATTACACTGCGCACATCTGATGCTCTTTGTCAAGAAATTCAACACTGTTTTGTAATTAATAAAAGCAGGACAGTTAAACATTAACTTCGTGAAGACAGATGTATCCACTAGCATGTCAAAAGTTTGAACAGACCTACTCTTTTCCAAAAATTTTTAATAATAGTGAAGGCATCATAACAAATTAGTTCCGGTCCAGGAGGCTGATTGGCCAACAACACTACTATGCAAACAACCTGAGCCTCAGGTCCTGAGGTGCATCCTGGGATGCTTTTTTGAGTACTGTTAGACATTTGGTGGCTGCTTTTTCTTCACAATTGTATCCAAACAATCTAAAACAAACAAACAAACAAACAAACAGACAGACAGATAGATCATAAATAAACAAATAACAAACAAACAACAACTTAAAATTATGGATTTTTTTTTCCCCCTTCTTTGCCTTTGCATATATATATATATATATATATATATATATATATATATATATATATATATATATATATATATATATATATATATATATATATATATATATATATAAAAAAAATAAAAATTAAATGTTAAAAATAAATCAATTAATCAATCGGAGGAAAAATTTTAGAACATTTTAGAAAAAAAGTCTGCACCACCCCCACCCCCCCTTACAGATTAAGTTTCTCAGAGGAATACAATAATCAGTTAAATATAATTTTTCCACTTATCCCATATTTTTCCTATCACCATGGCTTTTGAATGAATGAATGAATGTAATTTTATTTTTGTAAAGTAATTCACATGTAGGAACAATAAATATTTATCTACAAAAATAATTTCATAACCTGATAAACTTTAGATTCATAAATTCATTCAAAAGTTTATCTAGTATTATATTTTTGTTCATTTGTAATTGACAAATGAGGAATACTACAACAAGCTGATCAAGCTTCAGAATACAGAGAAGTTTACAAAAAAAAAGAGCCACTTTGGAGATGTAAGTGAGACACTGCTGAACAACAGCAAGACCATTTTCTTGATTCCTCTGATCAAGACCCTGTTACACCGAGCTGATTTCTTGTTTAACCATGTTACAGAACTCTATTATGTCAGGGCTTTTCAAATGACATCAACCCACAGAGTCCGTTTGCTTCCGTAACAGCCGTCTCTCTCCACACCTCATCCACAGATTACCACTGAACTCAAAACCAACTCATGCAAAGCATCACCATAGGTAATCAATAGGGAGGCTTTTAACCTGCGGCCATCTCTTCAGATGGGCCTCCTCCCATTGTGGTTATACTGCGGGATTGATGTCAGCGCATCTATGAATAGACCCTTCGACAGTTTTAAACTAATTCAATTACGATTTCTCGCTTTTTCTGCCCCGCTTTCTTTCTCGCTCCATGGAAAACAACCGTAGCAAATCCAATCTATAGCGCAGGGATGGAGGGCAAATCCCTCGATGAAAGAGGGGAGGGGGCTGGGTGCGCATGTTACACTGGTGAGATCCGTTGCTAAGGAGAGAGAGTGGAAAGCTTACAGTGTAATCCCATCAGGAAAAGACCACTGGGGGAGAGGTCAGCACTGGCGTCTCTCATTCTCTTTTAACAGTGCCCTGAGACACAATTTTGATCAAAAATGGACTTCCTGTGTAACACCTGTGCATATATTGTCTCCAAGTTTCAGGACTGCTGCGTAATAGAGTTTGTAAAGCTCCAGAGACCAGCAGCTATTAAAGAACATAATCAGTGTGTGAGAAGTGAAATTTAGCAGTTAACAGTAGGGTCTCTTGATTACACATGCACGGCTTTAATACGAGCTCAGCTAGTCTTTTGAACACACAGACTGAGATCAGAACTGAGTCATGAAACCCCTCAGCACTTTCTGATATACTTTATTCATTCCCACTTGGGCTCACTGGCCTGATTTTTTGATGAAGTGTGCAGAGTGTGTGTGTGTGTTCATGTAGTAATACGTCTAATTGGTCATATTTGGTATAGGAAGTAAGAACATTACTTGGAGTAACATCTAATAGTCCAGCAATAACACAAGTACTCACACAAAAGTAACTGAAATGTACAAAAATTTAAATATTCCAAAAATTAAAAAAAAAAAAGACCTGGCCTGTAAACAGGAGCTTCTGTAACCTTAAGAGTCCAATTGTTTGGTGTTTTAAGAACAAGTGTCTATCATTGTAACTGCATACACAAAGCATGGCAAGAATTCATCAGTGAAAAAGAATAGTGGGCAAAACCAAAAATGAATGATAGAGACCATCAACACTGGATTGTGTCCAAACAACACAGACCAACTGAAGCAAAAGTGACAACAAACCTCAATATTCACCTTGAAGATCTTGTTTCCATAAAAACTGATCACAGAGAACGTCACAAAGCCAATATCCATGAAAAAGCTGCAACTGATAAACCTGTAATTACAGATACCAATGCTAAAATGCAACAAACATGATGTTAAGATCATGAAAGATAATAATTAAACAAAGGTCAAACCTAAATGGTGAAGGCAGAAATTGCCTTACGGATTCGAAAATTTAAGGTTGTATGGAGCTATACAGGACAGGTAGTTTTAACCCTTTAAAACAGGAAAGGAACGCAGATATATTTATTTATTTTTTTAATGTTTATATATGTATACACACATATATATATATAAATAAATAAAAACTGTAGATATTGACAGTTTGGAGCAATCCTATGGCTCACATGCTAATATTATTGTTTCAACTCTGTAGATCCCTTCATTTTCTTTCCTCTAAAACAAAGAAAGAAAACGTACTCGGTTACTATCGTAACCTCGGTTCCCGGAGATATGGGAACGAGTACTGCGTCTGTAAGACGCTGTATGGGAAAAACTCCTTTTTTCCTCTTCAGCTGAAGCCTTTTCAATCACGCAGTGAAACTGCACATCCATTGGTTCGTGCAGTACTATAAAATCGAACCAATGGCATCTCAGATTTCTTCGAATGAAGTGACTGAGGCGTGCAGCTCATAGCACAGCCAGGAACGCAGTACTTGTTCCCATATCTCAGGGAACCGAGGTTATGATAGTAACCGAGTACGTTCCCTATCGATATTCCACTCGTACTGCATCTGTAAGACGCTGTATGGGAACCAGTACAATCACGCCGTGCTATGACGGGGAACGACTCAAAACCATGACCCACATGGGAGTAAGACCCAGGGGAGTTAATAAAATACACCAAGCACAGGCTGAGCCATCAGGGTCATCCGTGGCCTGGGTGTCGTCCCGTATAGTTGATACTTGGTGTCTATATAATATGGACCATCCAAGTGAAGGAGGGACTTGAACAATGTTGGTCAAGTGAACCCATGAGACTGCTTAACTAGCCGGAGGCGACGAACTAAGCAGAAAGGACTCTGGCCTGCAAGGCGGGGACATCCAGGTTGTAAAACCTTACAAATGTGGACGGCGAGGACCAGCCGGCCGCCTCACAAATTTCTGAAATGGACACCCCGCTGGACCATGCCCAGGAAGAGGCAATGCCTCTGGTGGAATGGGCTCTGACTCCAAAGGGGCACTCCAAGCCCAGGGAGGAGTATGCTAGGGTGATAGCATCCACTAACCACCTGGAAATTCTTTGCTTCGTAACAGGGCGACCTTTAGCGCGGTTACTGAAGCTGACAAAAAGCTATTCCGATCTCCTGTATGAGGTGAAACGCTCGATGTATACCCTCAGGGCCCTGACGGGGCAGAGCAGGGACAATTCCTGGTCATCTGTCGAAGGGGAAAGCGCTATGACCTGGGCTCTGAACGGAGTGGAGAGCACCTTAGGTACATAACCCAGCCTTGGTTTCAGGACGACCTTGGAGTCGTTAGGCCCTAATTCCAGGCACGCAGGGTTAATGGAAAGGGCCTGTAGGTCTCCTACTCGCTTAACCGACGCCAGCGCTAACAGCAGTGCTTTTTTTAAAAGAGAGTGATCTGAGGCTCGTGGATTGCAATGGTTCAAACGGGGCGCCTTTCAAGGCCCTTAGTACGGTTGGTAAGTCCCAAGGTGGAACTGTACGAGGACGCAGGGGGTTAATTCTCCTGGCACCTCGTATAAACTGGACCACCGCACTATTCCTGCCCACTGATTGGCCAGCAATAGGGGCATGGAAGGCCGCTATGGCTGCTGCGTAAACTTTGATGGTGGATGAGGAATGCTGTTTATCCAGCATCTCCTGCAGAAACGAAAGAACCACTGACACATCAGAGGTAACCGGATCTAAGCTTTTCTTGGCACCAAGCCAAGAAAATAGACCATTTCAGAGCGTAGAGGCGTCTGGTAGACGGGGCTCTGGCTTCTGCCATAGTGTTTAAGACGCTTTGAGAGGTCAAAAGGCTCCCGGTGAGCGGCCACACATGCAGGGCCCATAACTCGGGCCGTGGATGCCACAGCGTGCCGTTCGCTTGAGAGAGGAGGTCCCGTCTTAAAGGAATGGGCCACGGGGCTGCTTCGAGCAGCTGGAATAACTCCAACACCCACGGCTGGTTCCTCCAGAGGGGGGCTATTAGGAGAAGCCTGTGCCGTTGTTCCCTGACTCGTCTGAGTACCTGCGGTAGCAGAGCAATTGGAGGGAACGCATAGAGCGGGAGGCTGGACCACTCGTTGGCCAGGGCATCCGTGGTCTTCGTGAAATAGATTGGGCAATGAGAGTTGTCTTCGGAGGTGAAGAGGTCTACTCGAGCTCTGCCAAAGACTTCCCAGATTTTCTGAACCGCGAGCGGGTGGAGCGTCCATTCTTCTGAGGAGACGTTGTTCCTCGACAACATGTCCGCTCCTTGGTTCATCTTGCCCGGCACATGCGTCACCTTCAGTGAGCGCAGATTAGTCTGAGCCCAAACAAGAAGGTCCTTCGCCAGCGTGCAGAGGTGCTTCGAGATGAGGCTGCCCTGGTGATTTATGTATGACACCACGGACCTGCTGTCTGAGCGTATTAGCACATGGTGTCCCCTTATGTCCGGCAGGAAGAATTGACAGGCACGGCACACTGCTAGCATCTCTAGGCAGTTGATGTGCAGACCCGACTCCTCTTCGGACCAAAGACCGAAGGTCGGTTTGCCCTCGCACAGTGCTCCCCAACCCTTGTTTGAAGCGTCTGTCGTGACAACCTTCTTTCTGTGCGCCGTGTCTAAGATCACACCTTGCTTCAGCCAGAGGGGGTCCCTCCAACGGGTCAGGACTGATACACAGGCCCGAGTCACCGTTATGCGATGGCGACCGTGATGCCAAGCCGCAGATGGAACCCTCTGCTTCAGCTAGAACTGGATGGGCTGCATGTGAAGCAGGCCCAACTGAAGTACTGGCAAAGCTGCTGCCATAAGGCCCAGCATTTTCTGGAAAGCCTTGAGCGGTTGGACGGTCCCTTCCTTGAAGGAGGCCGCGCGGCGCTGAATCGTCATGGCTCGTTCCGCTGAGACAACTGCTGTCATCTGCACTGAGTCGATAACTGTTCCCAGGAATGACACTCGTTGGCTGGGTGACAGTATGCTCTTGGCAAAGTTGACCTTGAGCCCCAGGCAATCTAAGTGGCTGAGGAGGAGGGTCTTGTGCGACATTGAATGAGCCAGTCGTCGAGGATGAGCCAGTCGTCGAGGTAGTTGAGGATGCGGATTCCCATCTGTCGCAGAGGGGAAAGAGCTGCATCCATGCATCGCATAAAAGTGCAGGGAGCCAGGGACAGCCCAAACGGGAGGACCTTGTATTGATATCCCACCCCTTCGAATGTGAATCTCAAGAATCGTCTGGCCTTTTTACCAGGGCGTGATTCAGGAGTCTGAGATCTAGAATAGGTCACAGGCCACCGTCCTTTTTGGGGACGAGGAAGTAGCGGCTGTAGAAGCCTGACTCGCTCTGGCAGATTCATCACCTCTGCACGCAGGATTTGAGCGTCCTCGCTGCGCACTGTGGTGGCGACCACACCTCAGAAGCGTGGTGGTCTTCGAGCGAACTGGAGTGAATAACTTCTGAGGCGCCGGATCCAAGGCGATCTTGGGCCGGGGTCCTTGGCGCTTCGGGAAGGGGTGGCGTCTTGCCGAGCGGGAACACCCTCTATCCTGCCAATCCTTAGGTCAGGGTTCAAGAGTGGCCGGCGTTGGCTTGGCAGGCTGCTGAGTCGGCGCAGGCTTGGGGCGACTAGAAGCAGCAGAAGAACTGGAGCGTTTCAGAAGGAAGTGTCGCATCGCTTCAGACGACCTCTGAGCCTCCGTAAACCGCTCCGCAAAGCCCTCCACAGCTGGCCCGAACAGGCTGTTCGACGAGACCGGAGTGTCGAGGAAGGGAATTTTATCCGCCTCTTTCATCTCCCTCAACGTGAGCCAAAGGTGGCGTTCCAACACTACCAGGCTGGACATCGATCACCCGATGGCCTGGGCGGTGGCTTTGGTGGCGCACAGGGCCAGGTCCGTCGCACTCCTCAGGTCCCTGAGTGAAGCCGCATCGAGACCGGCCTCCTTGCTGGCGAGCATCTTGGCCTGGAAGACCTGGAGCACAGCCATAGAGTGCAGCGCCGAAGCCGCTTGTCCAGCCACCGAGTAGGCGCGTCCAGCGAGTGCAGACGTGGCTCTGCACGGCTTGGACCGATGGTTCGCCTTCGTCTTCCATCCGATAGCCGTGGGCGGGCAGAGATGCGCGGCCACGGACTCATCCAGAGGGGGCAGGTGCTCATATCCCTTCTCTTCAGCACTGTCAACGGAGGTGAGGGCGGAGGAAGCAGAAGGTCGGATGCGAGACGAGTAGGGGTGCGCCACGATTTAGTGAGCTTGTCGTGGACTTCGGGAAAGAAGGGGGATGAGCGTTGGCGGGGGGCTTGCTGGCGCCCCGGGAGAAACCACTCATCCAGCCTGCTGTGAGACGGCTTCTCAGGTGGAGACCACTCGAGCCCTAGCTCACTGACAGCCTTCGTCATCACACAGATGAGCTCCTCGTCCGTTCTGGGTCTGGCGCTGCGTGAGGAGGACGGCGGCAAGAGGTTGAGTGAAGAGGACCGGCGAATCCTCTCTCTGCAGTGACGCGAGGCATGCGGACACTGAGCCGACGTGACCTCGCTCGTCTCCGGCCGCTCTAATCCTCTGCCCCGCTATTTCTTCCTCGCAGGTCCCTGGGATGGTGGCAGGGGATAGACCGGGAACTGCGAGCTGCGTGCAGCAAGAGGTCCAATCCGGCTGCTGAGGCATTTCAACTGCGAATCTCGGCGTCAGCGAGGAAGAATCTTCGTCGCTGAAGAGAAGAAATCTGAGATGTGGCGGCAAAGCGGACACTTATATAGCCAGAGGCCACGCCCATTTTGGCGGGCTATGGTGGGCTGCATAGCCATAGGCTTGCTCAGCGTTGCCGCTGAGCCATTGGTTCGATTTTATAGCACTGCACGAATCAATGGACGTGCAGTTTCACTGCATGATTGACAAGGCTTCAGTTGAAGAGGAAAAAAGGAGTTTTTCCCCATACAGCGTCTTACAGACGCAGTATGAGTGGAATATCGATAGGGAACACCATTTCGTATACGGTTCTCCCAAGACAGCTTGTCCTTTCCTGGCCTCGTCTGATCAACAGATCATCTCTTGGCGTTCTATTATGTCAGAAACATTTCTGAAACAAAGCACTGCCAATTAATGCTCTATCAGCCAACTGCCAGTCTTTTCACACTCTGGCTACGTTCACACTGTCAGTTCTTGGGATTGACAAACGCATTTACTTCACAGGTGCGAGTCTCCAAATGTCTCGTTCACACAGCAGCTTAACGTACAGTTGTGTTTGGAATACTGTCTGTTTGAACGTGTAACGGGAGTCAAGCCTGTATTCCTTACCAGTAACCATAGCGACAGTGACCAAAGTAAAATCAAAGATGGCGACGTCCATAAAACTGAAAGTCATCACTTTCTGTCACGACAAGAGTCAATCGAGCCGCGAGTTCTTTCATCAAATCTTCATTAATCGACAACAGCTTATATATTTAGGTGGAGAGCGGAGCATTTGAATCGCGTGCAGAACACAAAACTGATGGGAGCGGCTCCGGTGGAAAACTGACGGGATCTAAAACTTTCAGATGACACGCAGCTCATTCCGTCACTGTAAGTTACCGAAAACACATATAAAAACATGTAACACACGGTAGACGCGCGTTTGTGCGGCAGAGCGACTCTCGCGCTGTATGACATGACAGACAACTAGTTGTCCAGTCTTGTTCCGTTCACACAGCGCCTGTGTTCCGAGAATGCGGTTGTGTGTCCTGAAAATTTACAGGTGTGAGTTCGATTACAGAATGTGGTTGTCACGCCCGTAAATAACCGAACTGTGTGTGAATGTAACCGTATTAAGGACTCAAATACAGGACTGACAACCTTATTCTGCTGCTGTGTGAACGTGGCTTCTATTACAGGAAGCAGTTTAGAGACAGACTATGAATGTTTTGAGTATGTCTTGCTCTGCTCCTTTCCCTCCATTTTCTTTTAAACAAATCTCTTCTCAATGAGGAATTGTATTAATTTCATGGCACGGCCATTGTTCTTTGAGTCTTGATATTCAATAAAAGCTCACTGTAGTGGCAGCATTGGCTGTTGTACTAACGAATGTGGGCACGGTAATTTTGTTTTGTTGTCACGTCTGTCGTCTCCATTTTTCCTGCCTTTGTGAGCCAAAATGATGTGGCTAATCTGAGTGATTGCGGTGGGAAGACGAGAGATGGAGAGTGGGAATAAGAAAAAGCAAAGAAAGGGAATGAAGAAAGAAGGTTCGAGCCGTGCCCTGTCACCTGTTTAAGCTTCATCCATGCTCCTGGCAAAAGAGAGAGTCAATAGAGGAATGGAAGAGGGGGGAGAGGGTGAGAGACAAGGAGCAGGTGAGTCAACACACACAGCGGTAGCCTTCAATGACATGAATATGTATTAAACATGCTAAATGCAGGTTTCGGGTGTCAGCTGGATGATTTGCCTCACATTCAGATATGTCGAGGGGGTGTGAGTGTGTGTGTGTGTGTGTGTATTCTTTGACAGAGTGCACATTAAGAATGGCTGACTGAATGTGTGTGTGTGAGGTGGAAGTGAGAGGAATGTCTGAGGTAAATATGGGTTGAAAACACAGCAAGCTTTTCTTTTCTGTGCTACGATCTCGAAGACAGTCTACACTGAGAACATACATTCCAAACACGGCTGTCAGCACTCCAACAGAACAAAGTGATGTTTGGATTGGTTCAGAAACACACAAGCTCTGTTGCAAAACCAAGTGAGCTGCCTCTGTAGGGAGAGTATTGTTTAGGTGTCATTTTAAAATGTGAAGGCTGTTCCATAAGGTATAGGCAACGTAATTATGCTGCCTTTTCCTGTGCACTTCATTTACAGATCCTGCCTATGTAAGTTGTTCCAGATCAGTCACTTATGAGGTTCCATTTCAGTTCAGATGCTGCCTTAGAAGACAGCTGCCTATGTAGGGAGTGGGCAGCTTCCTAGGTATTGGAACAGAGTTACATACCAGTCCAAAATGCAAGGATACTTTGAATTGCCTTCTCGTTGCCATCAGATAGCAGCACTTCCTTCACATCAGCACAAACTGCAATCTGCAGGAAAGGAAAAAAAAAAGATGGAAAATAAACAAACAAATAAATAAATAAATAAAACAAAAGCAAGACATCCTCAGCACACTGTTTGCAAGCAGTCATATCTGAAGAGCGCTGTTTTTTAAAGCCCTACTCCAAAACGACCACCCCTCTCTTTCTCCTCTGCTCCCTCTCATCCATTGCTGTCTGTCTTGGCCATTTTTTCATTTTACGTCTGCATTATTTTAATCATTCAATCAAATCAGTCAATACTTTTATCATTCCCGGTGGCTGGGAGCCCTCTATCTTGCTATCACTCTGTTGGGTAATTGCATTGTGACAGGGGATGATGGTGAGCGCCGAGCCTTTCATTTGCAGTGTGGCGTTTATCAGGCGGGGCCATCGCGCTCTGCTGTCACTCCTTACTCGGCTCGCGAGGCCTTCCTGATGCCCTTCATATAACTTTGTACTGCGAAGCTTCTGCCTTTGTGCTGCTCCACTGTCAGCTCTTTCTGTCCTCTTTTTATACAGTCTTTTCATTCAAGTAGTCGTCTTTATCAGGGGTGCTGTGTAACAGTTGTTTGGAGAGGCGCAGTGGGCACAAGCAGGGAGTGTGTGCGTTTGTAAAAGTGCTTGCAAGGTTTTATATTTGTGCTTTTGATTAAAGCAATTTTGAATTTCTGACATTTCTTAAACACAGGAAGCAAAAATAACTCTTTGACACTCCTGCCAAGGCAGAGTGAATTTTAAAAATGTAATGTTTGATGTTTTATTTCAATATTTCTTAGAAGACACGAAACTTTTTAAATTATTTTTATTTATATATTTATTATTATTGTCCTTATGAGAATGGGAATATTTCGCAGTTTGGCGATGGGATCGTTCTTAAGCAATATTAGCATGTGCTATAGTACTGTTCTTTCAAGAAATTAATACTTTTATTCAGCAAGGATGCATTAAAATAATCAAAAGTCACAGTAAAGACATTTATAATGTAACAAAAAATTCTTTTGAACTTTCTAATTGTTAAAGTTTTTTAATGTTTCTTAAGCATCAATTCAGCATATTAAAATTATTTTTGAAGGATCATGTGACAATGAAGGCAGGAATAATGGCTGCTGAAAATTCAGCTTTGTATTACAGGAATAAAATTATACTTTAAAATATATTAAAATACAAACCGTTATTTTAAACTGTTAATATCTGACAATATTACTACTGAATTGTATTCTATCAAATAAATTCCGCATAAAAAAATGTTCCTAATATATTTGTTTTGATGGTAAAATGCGGCGAATATTCCATGTCATCACATAGAGAAATCCAGGATCTTAGATAAATTTTCCCAGATAAAAGTCACACAAATTGCAACATAATTTCTTAAGTATTTTTTTGACACACATTTTTATTGTCTTTCATTTGAAACGCTCAAGTCAAACAAAAAGGGTGCATGCACTGACAAAATCAGACAATACAGCACAATCATCTGTACAGAGTGATGCAATGTTTTTGCCCTGTGGGCAAGAGTCAGGTCACGAGGCCCCGCACCACCAGCTAGCCATATGGACATCAAGACCTGCAGGAAACCAACCAGTCACCCAAGAAAAACATGGATGGCACTGCCAAATCCACAGCACTCCAGGGCACAGGACAGAAGACAGGAGCCATTTTTCCTCGTGAAGGACTTAAATACACACAAGCATCAAGAAGCTCTAAGTCAGACCTGAGAAATGGAGGAATGCAAATTAACAAAAAAAAAAAAAAAGATGAAATCGGGTGGGGGGTTGAGGAGGGCAATCCACTGGCGGTCCGTAATGTCACAACACGGGGGTATTGAGTGGAGAGATACGGGAAGGCTGGTCTTGTGAAGGCGAAATCGATAACATGTTAAGCCTGTCCATCTGGAGAGGCTACTACAAACTACTATACACCACACACAGCCAGAGCCTAAGCCACTGATGTGTGTGTGTGTGTGACCAAGACAGAAAGCGTTTACATATGCAAGCCCCTGTGTTTGAACGCTTTTGATGAAGTTAGCCCATTGGGCCACGTGTGTTTATGGTCACTGAGGTAGAAATGTCAAAGTGCGCTGGCCGATTTCATGTTGCTTACAATATGCCCATGTTAGATTGCCCATGCTGATTCAAATTGCCCATTTGCCTGTGACCGTCTGTCTGTGTGAGCACTGTATGTCATTTTTGCATTCACTTTTGACTTACCATGAGCCCCGCAAGACACGTCATCCCTCCACCCAGCTCACACACCGCCGAGCCCCTGCGAGACAGAGAGACATGGAGGGGTTTGATGCGCTGTTTAGTGTTAACATTGAAGTACATGAATATGAGAGTGAAGTTTTTCAGCTCAAATGAGATGAAAACAGTAGGATGAGAGCGATAAAGACAGACAGAGAGAGAGAGATGGCTGTTGTGTCTTGACAATAACGCTAATTAACTTGCCCGTGTTGGGGGATGCCATTGATTGGAATGCAATTCCACTGGGCTCATTGATCTCAACCTTCCTCTCCCTCCTTCTCTCTGCATGCGAGCGGGTGTATATGTGTTTACAAAAGAAAGCACAATTGTCCTTTTTCCTGCTGGAAATGTGGATTTGTGGTACAGCAGGAATGGGAAGTTAATTAAATGTACAGGATCAGTGTTCTGCTTTGATTTTGTAATGAACTTTAAGTACACTGATGCATTACAGATGGTAATACTGCAGCGTTTTGATACATTTATCATACTAAATTAGGTGTGACACAATATACTAATATTGATGATAACCTTGATATGTAAAAATGAAATATATATATATATTTATTTATTTATTTTAACACTGTTGTAAATAATTGTAAATAACCCAGCAGCGATATCTATCTAGTTAACACCCCAATTTAGTAGTTGGCGGTATTGGACGCTTATGCTGGATTCATCCATCATAAAACAGAAACACCCGAAAAAAAGTAAGCTTCCCAGGTTGGGTTTTTTTTGGATTTCGTAAAAAAGACAAAATTTTAGACCTCCCAGTCTTTAGGAAGTTCTTTTTGTACAATTTTGTACAGTTACTGTTACAAATTCTCTCCCCGCGCCTCCCAACACTTGCATTTTGAGCATGATTCATTTCATTGTAGGGGAAATCTGATAGTGTAGAGCCCTATACTGAATATTTATACTCAAATACACTTTTGGCATTTATATGGTACTCCAAAGTATTTGAATGAATTAAAGAACTTGAGTAAATTTCCCAAAAATTTTTACTTTTGTTGTTTAAGTGCTATGTCTGATTCACTGAACTCTGTTTACATCAAGTGTCAAACCAACACACTAGTAATATGTACAGAAGCAAATAAAAAGGGTTTAAAATGAAACATTATCCACTGATTAACTAATTTCTTATTGTATTCTATGAATTTTGATAATTTTATCCTCTTGGTAGTCAAAAACTCCCCACACAAAACACGTTGGGGTCGGCACAAACCGCTCATCCTTGTTGTAAGTGAACAAAGTATTTGCAAACATGTTAGCATGTGGCTAATTAGCCTAGCTTTTACAGAAGAGTTTGACTGGACAAATGGCCTTTAAACCAAACATCAATAACTATAGACAGATATTAAAAGTATTTTCTCTACCCTTAAAAAAGTTAACAAGCCTAACTGGCTATCCTATCTAAACACAACACTTTTATTTGCATTTTATTTTATTAACTGCATTTAGCATTTTTGCCTTTTTTCCCCTCAGAACAACCCTGACATTTTTGAGTCACACCACAACAGTTAACACACATACCTATTGTATATATAGAGACCTACGCACCCGAACAGAATAATTTATATGAAAGGTAATTCATATAATTCTCACAGGAATGGAGGATTTACACAAAGACTATAATTTGCATAGAGTTCATTTGTGTTTGTCATACACAAAATATACAGAAGAAAGTCCTCGTAGATCAAAAGCAGCCTAGAGCTGCACACCAGAACTGTCTTCTCACACACACACACACTCCGGCAGCTTGACTTCATCATTTTGCCAGTAATTTCTGCGCTCCGTGACAACAGTCTCCATGTGTTTGTCTGCTCTCAGCCCGTGATCCGACACCTTCCATTGACAGAGAGACAGAGTGGAGGATGAAGAGAGAGCGATTGTTGTATGAGGGAGTGCAATTAAAAATTAATGCGCACAAAACTGCTAGTATGAGCCACGGCAGGGACAAAGCCTCAGTGACAGGTAGCTATTTGGCTGTACATTGGGCTAGTGGAAAGAAAGGCAAAAAACCAGAGGGATGAAGAGAAGAGATGGGCGCTCTCTGTAAATTGACTTTTTTTGTTCTGCTTCATCCTCCTCTTTTTTTCTTTTTGGTGAGTGCCTGATAACAGGTCTGGAAGATAGCGAGAGGGTGACAGTCCTTGATGACATACAGGAACAAGAGCACACGTCGACACACACACAGACACAGACACACACAAACATACTACACACACATACACATGCAAATTAACTCCACTTTTTAATTTAGAGGTCTGAATATGCACAAAAGCGACACACAGACCAAATCACAACAGATCACAGGTCTTAACATCCTCCATACACACACACAGACTCCTACAGAAGCATTGGCCCAAGGGCGCAAAACCCTGCTCTGTCTCTATATGCCCAGTTGACCTTCAGCTTGCCGCTGTGTGATCGATAAGCCTCTCTTCCCTCTTCTGCCTCTTGAATGTAAAAACAGGAAATCAAAGGCTTGTGTACCGCCTTGAGTGCAAATCAAAAAGTGCCCCTTGCTTCTCTGTCATATGGCCAAAGTGAGAGAGAGAGTGGGAGAAGAGAGAGGGAGAAGGGGGGCTCACGTAAACATGTGACGTTTCTTCAGGCAATAGTAGGCCATCACCTCTTCAGAAGGCCAGACACCTGAAAGAAAAAGAGAGCAGTTAGAAGAAGTGTATGAAGTGTGCTGGTACTTACTGGTGCACCATACAGTCGAGTTTGTTTACAGTACCAGGAATACTACACAGTTTTCACTATCATATTAAATTTAGTGCACATTACAGCATAATCTGGCCACGAGTCGTCCATTTAGATATGAGGGGGGCATCTGACTGACATATTTAAACCACTAATCATAGCTCATGTGATTTACTGTGATGTTTAGGGGTGGAAAATAGATTTGCAGTAAAAGTGATAGTTTGGCAAACATACAGTATACTACCACTCAAAAATGGGCTTATTATTTTTTAAGGCTCCATTTATTTGATCAAAAATACAGTAAAAAAAAATAGTATTATAGTGAAATATTTTTATAATTTAAATTTAATTTAAATTTTAATTTAATACTTTTTAAAAAATGTAATTAATTCCTTTGATGCAGTCATTACTGCAGTCTTCATCATGATCTTCATCATCCTTGATCATTCTAATATGCTGATTTGTTGCTCAAGAATCACTTATTATTATCAAATGTTAAAAACAGTTGCACTGCTTAATATTTTTGTCAAAACTGTATTCTTTAATAAATTGAAAATTCAAAAGAACAGCATTTATTTAAAATACAAATCTTTTGTAACATTATACTTTTGAAAACTTCAATGCATTTTTTGCTGATTAAAAGTATTATTTTCTCTGATCTCTCTATATACATAATTGTCACATTTTTTCATTAGTTTTATTCAAAATTTAGTTTTTTTCACCAAATTAACATTTGTTTACTGTGTTAAATTAGTGATATAATATAATAAATATTATTTTATTAACAGAAATATAATTGTATATAACTACATATAATTATATACATATATATATATATATATATATATATATAATTATTACACACAAAACAAATATTTTTTAGTGAATATTCATCAATTAAACAATGTCATGTAGTTACTATAGCATAACCATCACATTTTAACTCACATTTCCTTGCATGAGAGAGATACTTTAATGTATAGATGGCCAGATCATATATATAAAAAAACTGAAACTTACTATTATGTACATTATTCAACAAAGACTGCACAGAAACATTCAATTTATTACATACCACAACCTCACACAAGGACACTACAAGCCTACATGGTAACCTTCACATGATGCAACAAAGACAGTGTCTCACTCTCTTTTACACTGGCACTTTCTCTCTGTTCATGAAGAACACTCCCTGCTCGCTACAGTTCGCTTCCAACACACACACACACACACACACACACACAAGATTCTGGCTACTTAGGCTTGTAAGCTGTGCACAGAGTGAGTGGGGGTCCAGCGAACGATTATCACAAGAAGCAGGCTGGTGGTCTTATCACCCACTGTCAGCCTCTGCTCCTTCTGCTAGCTCCAGCAAGAGCCATAAAGCTGCTATTGTCTCCCAGAGACACACATACACGCATGCAGCTGAGGAAAATAGTCATTTCAATAAACTTAGGCCCCTGAGCTGTCTGCCTTTGATGGGAGCTCTTATGTGTTTGGATTTGTGTGTGTAACTTTACTTTTGTTTGCAACGTATCTTCATGTAGAAATTTGTGAAGTGTTTTAAAAGAAAGAAGAAAGAAAACAGTGTTTTTGGTGTGTGAGCGCTGGGTCATTCTAAGAAACGCTTGTACCTTTCTGTAAGATTTTAACCATTCTGTCAGACAAAAAAAATGTGTTTAAATATTAAAAATTAAGTGTGACTCAAGTTTAAAGGGATAGTTCACCCACCAATAAACATTCTGTCATCATTTACTCACCCTCATGTCATCTGAAATATGTAAGACTTGGAACACAAAAAAATATGTAAGATATGGAACACAAAAGAAGATATTTCGAAGAATGTTGGGATAAATGTTTTTACCATTGACGTACAACTGTATGGATAAAATTAATTTAATGTCATAATATAAAAATGCTTATAAGTGACTGTTAACATTTCATTCCCAGCATTATGATACAAGGTCCTTCTTAGGAGAATTTAATATTAATATGTGCACAAATATACACTTTTGAATTATCACAAGGTTGAAGGTAACAGGGTTGACATTTTAACAGCATTGCCTACTGATAAACGTAGGGAATGTAGGATAAAATGATATAAAGAGGAGAATTTAAATTGTCCTGAAAGGATTCATGTCTGGAAAATTATGAAAAATGATGTCATTATGACAGATTTTTTATTATTATTATTATTATTATTATTATTATTTATGCAAGAGTTTATTACTGAAAAAGGGAAAAATATTACAGTAGCAGAGATTAAGTGCAACCTAACTTTTCATAACTTCAAGATTTTTTTTTTAAATGATATATAATATCAACTAAAATAAACATAGTAATAATAATAATAATAATAATAATAATAATAATAATAATAATAATGATTATGATGATAGAGAGAGAGGAAAATGTCAAAATGCTGGCATTTATTTCAATTTAGTTATTACTAAAAAAAGATAATTATGGATAAAACAGCAAGGAGGTAAAAGAAAAGTTAAAACCCCAACATTATGCTGAAAAAAAGGAAGAAAAAAAATCTAATAAAATTAATGGATTTATCAAAAAAACATTTTGTATTAACAGAATGTCTATTACAATAAAGCTCATCAACTATTCTGTTATCCCTAAAGTTATTTTTCACATAGGAGTATGAGGGACACCAATGGTGCTGTTTTACAGGATGACCCTGCTAATGTTTTTTGTTCAGTGCATGCAAGAACGACAGAAATACAGACGGTTAGATAGAGAGGGTGAGAAAATGTGTGTGTAAGCATCTGTAAGACAGAGTCGATATAATAAGCAGCTTATGACCTGCCTTTCAGGAAGGCCTGTTAAAGCCTGCCTCTCTCAACCTCTCTGCACCATCAGCTTGAGATTAACTCACCCAAGCAAGATTTAATAATGTCTATTGATAAAACGTCAACATATGCCTCTGCCATTAAAAGGCAGCAGCACCTGCTTGCTATTCCACTTGCTGATGAACCATATGACATTTTGAGAGGCTAGTGTAAGATTTATCACGTAAGGATTGGAGCTAGACAGAAAAAAAAAACAACTCATGACACTTAGAGGTCACAACAACAACTTCTAGGCTCATCCAGGAGGCCCTCTTGGGCCGATTAATTCGGCTGTCTTGTAATCTCTGAAGTCCCAGCCTCCTCTATGACTTGCATGACTGGAAATGTAAAAATCCAATAACTGTGAGTTTGAATGATGGGCTAAATCTTATCACTCTGCACTTTGATAAAACTAGAACTATGCTCAAGAAAAGTGTAATAGAGGCTTGCGGTGTCTTCGTTTATTAACTGCTGTACTATTACATACATTAAAGTACATTTCTAGAAAAAGCATTTGAGATTTCTTAAACTCTCAGAGTACAAATGGCTTAATGACATTCTCATAAGTTAGACGTTTTTAAAAATGACATTTGAAATGGATTGATTCATCAATTGTACAAATGGTGAGATAACACAAGGGCTGTTTAATAAGGGCAGGAGTTTTTCTGCTTTTAGAGGTCTTTTCAATAATGATATGCTGAGATACAATTATGGCAATAGGTGGATTTCATTTCCTACTCTCAGCTGAACCCATGAAGAAATACAGTATTCCTTTAAACCCGTCCCTTATTTTTATTCACTGTGTGTTGAATAGCAAAAATGCACTACCTTCACAAATACGGTTGATGTGCAGAAAAATTGCAGTAAATGTGCAACAAATTTAAGCCAAAAAATAAAAAAATTACTCCTTGTGAAACTGCTTTGAACCGGTCAAAAGCACTATACAAATAAGCGTGACTATGAAACACTATGTTATACAACAATCATCCGACAATACATAATCATAATACCACAATACTTTTCTGGGAATATTTCGTAAACATTTAGGCAAGTTTATAATTTCCAGGAATATTAAATTTGGCACACCTAAACATTCAGAAATTAAACATTTTGTCAGCGAATTGAATATGCAGGTTTTTGCTTAATGTTTTTGTCATGACATCAATAGTTTATTTTTTGTGTTGTCCGTTTACGAATTTGCATGCAGTCATATAAAATGGGTTTGTATAATGAGATTATTTTTATAGTTATCAAAGTTTTGTTGACCATGTAAATATGCACTACCATTCAAAAGACTGGGATCAGATTTTTTTTTTTTTTTTTCCAGCAAGCATGCCCTAAATTGATCAAAAGTGTAAAAGCTATTCTTTTGAACTTTCTATTAATCAAAGAACACTGAAAAAAGTGTATCACAGTTTCCACAAAAATATTTAGAATATAAAAACTGTTTTAAGAAATGTTTCTCGAGCACCAAATCAGAAATAAAATAATTTCTGAACGATCACGTGACACTAAAGACTGGAGTAACTACTTCTAAAAATTCAGCTTTACATTTTAAAATATATTCAAATAGAAAACAGTTATTTTAAATTGTAATAATATTTCACAATATAACTGTTTTTACTGTATTTTTGATCAAATAAATGCAGCCTTGATGAGCAAGAGACTTTCAAGAACAAAAGTCCTACCCACCCCAAACTTTTGAACGGTAGTTTAAGTACATTTAGTATTAACATGGACACAAAGAGGGAAACTAAAAGTCTTGAATCTAAACCTTGAATTTAAACAAAAATATTACAGGCATAAAACAGACAAGCGTATGTAAAGGTGTGAGTTTTATTTTGGCCGGGAGTCAAGATGCACTTGAGGAAATGAAGAAGCCATGAGGTGATAGCAGATAAAAGCTCTTCCTGGGGATAATGCAATCACTTCTCACCTTCAATTACCAAATGAGACACAGAGCCGTCTCTGCTACACTCTTTACCTCCATTTACTTATCTTTTTTCTCTTCTTTCCTCAAATTTGATGTAAAACCCAAAACAAGTGCTACAACGTAGATTAAATAGCAGCTCACTATACTAGCTGAATAGCGAAAAACACACTAGGCATTTGGTGCCTTGTTTTAGCTATACTGTCTTCTACTGAACGTAAAGGTGAAGTGTCTTAACATTGCTAGGGTTAGAAAGGGCTAGAAAAGAGTCAATGCTTTTGTGATTTTTCCAAGTGGCGAAGAAAACTCCCACTATCACTACGCTGTTGTGGTCCTCCTGGAAACAGCCCATGTATAGGTGAACTCTTAACCTTGTGAACTTTGGAAAAGTGCAGCGCCTGGCTAATCCCGGTGGAAATGCCAGACACTAATCATATGAGCCGGGATGAGACGCACAGATGCCGTCCAGCACTTACTTACTTACACACTATAGCCACAGTGCTCTGGAGCAGCTTGTTTGCTTGCATATGTAAGTAGAGACCCTCAACGTCATGGGTTTAAACAGAACAATGAACAAGACAAACAATCAGCTTACCACGCCACTTTATGAGCTGTTAGATACTGAGGTCACAGATTAACATGCCATACAGCTTTAGCTACAAACCTATAATGAATCAATCATCATGACATTAAAAATCTAAAATACAGGAGAAACAAAAAAAAAAAAAAAAGAAAGTTGTGCGTTCCCTCCTCCCTTTCAGGACGTGGGGCGGCCCTGAGCTTTCTCCAGATGATCTCAACATTACCGCCGGCCTCTGATAAATCCTAAGCCTCCTCCATTTCAGATCCAATAACGGATAAGAGCGCATTTCAGCATGATCAACTGCAATCTGTTCCCTCACACCGCTACTTTACTCCAACTCAGGATTACTGAACACACACTCACCCACTCTCTCTCACAAGTACACCCACAGACAACCAAAGTCACTGCGTGGCGTCTCAGAGAGGATGGAAGAGTTGGGGTCTGAAGCAATCAGAGGTGCAATCTTGTCTCCAACATGGAGTACAGTCAGAGCTCAACAAAAGGATGTAGAAACCAATCATGGTTGTTTAAGACCTGGGGCCGTATTACAGAAACTTCCCATGATACAGATTTGAAAAGTTTAATGTTCAAAATGAGATCTTATTCAGTATGGTTACTAAACAGATATGATTCTGAGTTACAAAGGGCGTCACAGAAGGGCACTTTGTTGATTATAAAGTTATGCAGCAATTTTGTTTTGATTTTAGGTCGTGTCCACTACACAGTGCCCACTCACTTTTTTTGTAATTAATTTTTTCCCATGGGGATTTAAAAACAAAAAAAAAAGTCTTTGTTCAAGAGCTGTAAGCCTTGAACCAAACTAACCAGCTACAAGGTGAATCACAACATTACAAACTTTGCAAACTGGTATTTGAAAATCTTAAAAAGACAAAGATACAAGACTGTGTACTTTAAAGGGGTCATGCACTGAGAAATCAAAATTCCCTTGATCTTCTGATATATACGAGGTCATTGTGCAATAAAATATCCTATAAGTTTAAGAACTCAAAACTTTCTTGTTAGTCTAAAACAGCTTATATTGAAGCCTATCTGCCAAAATGACAGGCTGCCACTTTATGATGTAATAGTGTGGCTAAACACCGCCTCCAAAGAAGAAGATCAATGCCTGCTGCTGCCTGTTTAGCCCCACCCACCGATTCGTGCTTGTAGTGTAAATAACGAGAAAGGCAAACGCAGGTCTATGAAGAAATGAACTTTATTCTTAATGAAGTGCCAGACTGTGTCAGTAAGAACTTGGTTCTTTGTTCACTTAATTTTACCCTGGATTCGTTTACAAACAAGGCATGACAGTTCTGCCGTCGTGTCTCTTTATGTCACTGCTCGGACTATCTCTGTCTTTTAATGGCTTTAAATTTACTGTACATGATCACATTTAAATGTATTACTGCCGGTCTTTTGCTTTTCTTAAATATTACATAATCTGAAGCTGTTTTCGCACTCATGCCAGACTTATTAGTCATCCTGTTATGAATAACCTTTGGATTTGCATCCATCAAGTTTCCAAAAACAAAGTTTAAATTTTAAGCCAACTACATATACATACATACATACATACATACATACATACATACATATACATATATATATATATATATACACATATATATATATATATATATATATATATATATATACACACACACACACATATACATATATATATATATATATATATATATATATATATATATATATATATATATATATATATATATATATATATATATATATATATATAGTTACTGTCTTATGAAATTACTCATACCATGATGTATTTGGACATACCGCCCACCCTAAAATACTCGGTTCACATTCGACAAGCTCAATCTTTAACAACGCAAACCTACACAGGCATTCATACAGACACACACACACACACCCCTCAGCAATTTTCAGTGAACACACCGAGCAACAAAAAAGGAAGCCTCTAACCACACAGCTCCAGCACACCGAAATGACAGAATACAGGGGAAAAAGCCTTTCCGTCTTGCCCAGCTGCGCACACGAGTGTGTTTTCAAAGCCGCAACACTGTGCCTCGGGTAGATAAGGCTGCCCTCCTCTCTTGGTAAACAACTTTTTTGGATTAGGGGTGGCGGTGTATAATGAGGGGAGAAGAGCCATCTCTGCATTGTCACCGGCGTGCACAGGGGCCGGGGCAACTTTTTGCTCTGCTATTTATCCGGTGGCCTGATAGCTTACTTATCTGTGAGAGAAAATGCCAAAGCTGGCGGAATCTCATCTTGGCAGAGGCACGGCGCTGACGGCAGACTAATAGATATATCAGCACGCGGGTGTGGGGCTAAGCCGGTCAGATGAGCGGGTGCAGGCCGTAGCTGATTGATTAGCATAGGCTGGAATTGTGCGGGCCGTTGACAACCCCAGATTACAGCCGCCGCGCAAGCCTAAATTGCTTACTTCTCTCTGCTGCACCGCAGAACAGGGGCCCGCCAAATTACAGCCCTGTCACCTGAACAAGGTCTATTTGGGAAATGTTAATGCATATAAACAATTAAAGCGAGAGGGAGAGAAATGATAGGGATGAATAGAGAGAGAAGGAGAGGGGAAGAGTTAGAGGAAAAAAAGAGGGGTGAAGAGACGGGTGATGAGATATTGCAAACGTACTTGCTAACAAAATATCTCTCCTTCTAGGCGCAGATCGTTCCTTTGTGAGAAATGAATTGATTTAGTGCAGGGGTCAGCAACCTACGGCACGTGTGCCAACAGTGGCACGCAGAGTTATAATCACTGGCACGCGAGCAATAGGGAAAACTGCATACTGACATACATTTTGAGGTAATAACTTCTCATAGTTACACAGAGAGAGAGAGAGAGAGATGTGTGAATTGTCTGCGTCTGTGTCTCTCTCTACAAACGACGAAGCTGAGTGTAGTTACTTAAAAAATCATTGCTGAAAAATATAATGTAGCGATTCAGTATCGATTAATAAAAGTCACGTGGCAGTGCTGACAAGAAGTTTATGAGCTGCAGAATGTTACTTTTTGCACACCACGATATCCGATCTCTGTGTGCGACTGGTGTGTGTGCGACGTGTGTGTGTGTGTGTGTGCGTGTGTGCGTGCGCATTAATATAGAACGGTGATTAAACTGAAAGGTTTTAATGCATTGGCCTTGTCTCTAACACACACACACACACACACACAGTGGTGTTCAGTACGGTCACACTGTATATCTGTTATTCAAGAAACTTTTGAAAAGTTTAAAAAACTATTTATGAAAAAAATCTTTTAATTATCGGCTGATATTTTTTCTGTTTGGACGATGTGTCAGAAGCAGGGACTTTTATTTTGAAAATGCTGAGTGCGAGAACACATTGAGCTCCCATTCTCCATCTTCATTAGTCTTGGCGACAAACTTTAAGTCATTGATTTCAAAATATGCTGTGCTATATGCAGTTTGTCGCTGTGTCATATTTACATCATATTCACTGTGTGCTAAACGCTAAAATTAACACTAACTTGTCTTTATTGGAAATATATTTGTATTTTTTTTTACAATTTCTTTATTTGTGAAAAGTACTATAACAATTACAGAAACAAGATGTTTTTATCAGTTTCAAACTTTTCATATTTATTCATTTTAAAATGTAACAATTATCCTAAATATTATGTAAAATAAAATACATTTACTTTCAGCAATTGTTATGCATGTGCATTTACTATCTTTCAGTTAAATTTTGTGATATCATATGTAGAGCTTTATATCAGCTATCGGCCACCTTGCTTTCTAAAATATCAGAATCCATATCTGTCAACCCCTAATAAATGACCAGCCACCAGGAATAAAAGGTTTTTGAACAAGAATTACTTAGCAAAAATATTCATTAATAGTTCATTAAAAGTTCCTATCATAAACGTATTGAAAACAACAGAGTCATCAGAAGAAAATAGTGTCAGTGCGGCCCACTACCCTTGTTATACAGCATCACAGCACTCTTATTGGCAGCTATCTTAACCTACATTACTGCACGGCCCTGTAGGGGATACAGGAACAGCACTGTGAGTAAATGTGTGTGCTCAGTGGGTGATAATGTGTGAACAGTTATCCACTGCTGCAGGTGTGGGTGTGGGTGTGGGGGTGTGTGTGTGTGAGAGAGAGAGAGAGAGATTTAATGTGTACAGGTGAGAATGTGTTAACAGCTATAACAATGGACAGGCCAGAGCCAGACACACACACACAGACGCATCTCAAGGGCAGCATTGTCTATCATAAAGACGGAACTTACTTCTGAACTGTAACCATGAAAATGTGTCATCATGGTGTCATTCTTCTGACAGGTACTGCAACCAGTTTTTGCCCCTATCAGTGAATCTTAAGGCCCTTTATTGATTGATTCATATAATAAAGATATTACTTGAGGTTGAAGATTAAAAATTTCCTGATAATTTATTCACCCCTATGTCATCCAAGATGTCTTTCTTTCCTCACCCAAAAAGAAATAAATTTTTGAGGAAATGATTCCAGGATTTTTCTTCATATGGACTTCAATGGGGATCAACAGGATGAAGGTCCAAATTGCAGTTTCAATGCAGCTTCAAAGGACTCTACACAATTTCAGCCGAGGAATGAGTGTCTTATCTAGCGAAACAATTGGTCATGTTCTAAAAAAAAAAACAAACAAAAAAAAAAAAAATTGATGTACTATTTAACCACAAATGCTCGTCTAGCACTAGCTCTGCGATGCGCGTCCACAGCTTCACGCATCGCGGTGTAATGTTGGAAAGGTCATGCGTGACGTAGGCAGAAGTAGTACTAAACTACATCTGATTTCCTCTTCCAACTTCAAAATCTGATATCATTTTACCTTTTTTTTTTTTTGTAAAGGGTTACAGATTTAGTCTTTGCACATTCTCTTTGTAAATACTGGGTCAGTATAAGCAAACATCATGCGTAACCTTCCAATGTGACTACGTAATGCGAAGTCATTTATCGCAATTATGGTATGACAAACACAAGGGTTTTTTCTTTCTTATTTCTTTATAAAGTAAATTTTTATAAATTTATATATATGTATATATATATATATATATATATATATATATATATATATATATACACACACACACACATACAAATAATTTAATTAAATATTTCAGCACAAAATATTATCAGCATGTTAATTAAATAAACCAATAATTAAAAGTATATACATTTATTAAAAAAATAAATTAATTAATAAATAAAAACAAAAACAAACAAATTAAAAATGTATTTAATTATTCTTTTATTTAATTAGTGTGCTGACAACATATTTTAACTGTCGTTTGAACACTAAAACCTTCTTGAAAAAGTTCGCAACATGTTAAAACTACATTTACATAGTCTAATCAACTAAAAGAGAACGGGACAGAGAGTTGTTAAATGAAAAATAAGCAACAGACGAGATAAACGGCTCTAGTGCGTGATTGAGTTGAGTGAGTCAGTGATTTGCGTTTCACTGTCTGTGGCGGAGCATTAAGGTCACAGAGCATTCCATAGGGCACATATGCTGGCTGTACCCTCAACACTGCATACAGCAAGGGCCACTGCATTCCCTCTGTATCTCTCTCTCTCTCTGTCTGAGAACGGACAAGCAGGGCGCCTGCAGGCTGTGCTTTGCGTTGCCGCTTTTCACTCTAAACGGAGATGAGTGCGGTGATATCCTCGGGCCAGCTCAGGGGGCCTCTATCTAACCCAAAATGATTTTTAGCACGCCGACTCAAGCATTTCCCAGAAGCAATGTCAACCCACTGCCAGCGTCTCTCTTTTTCTGCCTCCTCTCTCTTTCCGTGTGTGTGCGGGTGTGTGGATTTGTGTGGGGAGAAAGAAAAGCAGTACAGACAGGGGGAAGTTAAAAAGCTTAGCAGCGAGGGTCAGCTCGCGACACAAGGGCTTATCGTTTTTCTGTCGCTCCCCCGCCGGCAAAAGAAGGGACCTTTTTTTTCTCTTCCTCTTTCAGGTGAAAAGCTTACTACTTCCCCTGCTCTCTCTCTCTCGTTTTCTCTGGTGCACACCCTGGCTCCTTTTCACATCTTGATGCCTTTTAAATGTCACTTATTTTACATGAGGTACTTTGTGGAGATGGGGAATCAGGAGCAATCAGGGCTATTATCCCTGTGGGGCGATGTCGGGTCCAGATGCATTACGACACCCTTCCTCCGGCTGGCCACTGCTGCAGTGTGCCACTTCTCGGGGAATTAAGTGGCATTATGGGGGAAGTGGCTGTGATGGGAACAGCATGGGCAGTGCAGGTAGAATGCTACTCTCCCTCGGCCTTAAGTGAGACCTCACCAGGGCCTAATCAGAGAGAAAGCCCTGGACAAAGCAAAGCTCCGAACACGGCAAACCCCGGCCCACCAGGTGAGAGCCAAGCCATTTAGAGCCACCTGTGTGCATGTATACACACACACACACACTCTCGTATTTCCCTCGGATATGCTCTCACACTTTTGAGTTGACACCTCTTCTAACTTCCCTCCCACTCCTTCTGTGAAAATGTAATTCACATATTAATAAGTACATTGCAATACATAATACCATGTTTTAAGGGGTGTCATTATTTTGATGAGGCACCAGCGGCAGTCTAGGTTAACTTACCCTATGTGAGATAATAATGACAAAAATTATATTTAAAAAAGTAAATATTTTAAAATAAATTTTATTGTAACAACGTAACAATCAACATGCTGTCAATTATTTCGCTTTTTTTTGTCTTACTGTCATTCTTTTTTATTTTTACTATTGTTCATTAATCTTAATTTCTTAATTTTTGTTTTATCTTCTCTGTAGTTCTCTGCCATGCATTTTTTTGTGAAGGGGCACAAATGGAAGTTGTGGGTTACTTAGTAACAAAATAAAATTAAATGAAATAAAACTAAAATAATTTAAAAAAAATGATAAAAAGGATGTGCATATGTAAAATTTAATACTATATGCCTAGGGTCGGCAACCTTTTCGGCATGACGTGCCATTTTTAATTTTTCTGGTTAACCACTGTGCCAATTAGAGTTAAAGTTTAAGATTCCAAAGCAGAATCACCAAGCAATGTTGCATATTTTCCTCCAATTCTTTTCTTAATAATAATTACTATATTATTAATCACAATATAGCTATTTTTATTTTATCTTTGTTATTAAAAAAATAAGAACAAAGATGCAAATAAACAGTATTTAATCAAGAGCAGCGAGTGATTCCTTCTTTTCTTTTAATGTATGATTAACATTGAGACAGATCTAGTTTAAGACCTACTGTAAATGCATGGATCAAATATAATGTTACACATCAGATTTTCCCCCAACCATTAACTAAACGTTCATGTAAGACATAACAGATTATGATTGTGTGAATCTCGCCAATACATATTTTGCAATAATGTACTTTATAAGGGAGATCGCGTGCTCGCGGAAAGGCGCGTCTTATGCACACGCTTTGTAAATGTCAGTCAGCGCAATCATTTTGTTTTCATCAGCATGGGTTTAAAAGTAATATTCCTCTGGTTTGGACTCATGTCATCGAGAATTCGATATGAATATTCACAAAGGCTTTGCAACAATAGACTTGCAACTTTTGGTGAGAAGCAGCAGCAGTCGTCCAGAAGCGAGCAGAGAAAAGGTACTCCTCTCAGAAAACGTACAAATAAAGATCATTTTAGATGTTTAATTACTATTTGGAGCATTGGGATCACTAGAAGAGGGCTTAATGAACTAATTTTTGTGAAAACCTCAAATTCAACCAAAACTGACATTTTTAACTTCTTTTGCCTGTAGCTCAAAATTAGTCTGTGCGCATTCAGACTCATTTTGCCAGCACGGGTCACATTTTTAAATGATGCAATAAAAAAAAAAACAATGTGATTTTCATGCAAACAGTTTCTTAAGATTTTCTCATAATTAGTTTAAACTTTTCAAAAGTTTCTTGAATAACAGATATACAGTGTGACCGTACTGAACACCACTGTGTGTGTGTGTGAGAGAGAGACAAGGCCAATGCATTAAAACCTTTCAGTTTAATCACAGTTCTACATTAATGCGCTGCTTTAATTAATGTGCGCGCACACACACCAGTCACACACAGAGATCAGATATCGTGGTGAGCAAAAAGTAACATTCAGAAGCTCATAAACTTCTTGTAAGCGTTGCCACGCGACGTTTATTAATCGATACTGAATTGCTACATTGTATTTCTCAGCAACTAGGGGGGTGAAATCGCTTTTTTTTTTTTTTTTTTTTTTAAGTAATTAAACTCAACTTCATCGTTTGTAGAGAGAGACACAGAGGCAGACAATTCACACACACACTCTCTCTCTCTCTCTCAGAATGGCCATATTTGAAAAAAATAGAGTAGCCATCTCAGTCAATTTGACATTGACGAGCGCTGTTAGACGCAGAGGCTTTGATCTGAAGCACCTAGTATGGGCAGCGGTCGCGCGCGCATCCATAGACTAGCGCAAGTTAATTCTCACACTTTAATAGTATTTATAGCTCCTCACAGGCTGTGTAACTATGAAAAGTTATTTCCTCAAAATGTATGTCAGTATGCAGTTTTCCCTATTACTCGCGTGCCAGTGATTATAACTCTGCGTGCCACTGTTGGCACACGTGCCGTAGGTTGCCGACCCCTGCTATATGCTGGCAGTTATTTTTTTTGTTTTCAGTCTTACTGTCATTCTTTCATTATTTTTATTCATTATTCTACTACTTCTTCTACTTATACTTTTTGTTTTGAAAACTGGATACCCATTAAACTAATACATCAAAAGTTAGCCAACTATTTAACAACTAGCACATTATTTTCCCTAACAGAATACAAGTTCCTAACAGAAAAAAAAAAGATGATACAGTCTTAGGCTTGGGGTTTCAACAAGGTGTAAATGAAAAGACAAAAGGTCTATGGCTTTGCTAAACAACTCTACCCAAATGTGACATCTCACTGTATTCCTACAGACAGACACTAACAGTGCCAGAAAAAAACATTAGCGGGAAAAGCCAAGACGCTAACACATTAAGCGAGAACAACACTTCACGTTACATCACAGTGGATCTAGGGTCCAAACACCTTTTATGGATGACTCAAAGCATTTAGATAGGAACAAAAAGATTGAATACGGCATTTTCTTTGCGCCTTTCCCTCCTCTGAGCACTTGAGGCACCTAGCAAATGAGGGTTATTGTTTTAAAGACTTAGCCCACAGGGCAAAGACACACATTCTCAATCTGTGTCACTCCAGATAAACTTGGAGCAGGCAGATATTATGCCATCAGGGAGTTTTCTGAGATATCTGATGTTGGAGGACCATCTTGAAGCAAGTTACAGATAAGATGAACTGAATGCTGAGTATGCTGCTACTTAGCGGCAGATATTATGAGAGAAGTTGAGCGAATAAATGCACTTGACACAGTCATCATCACCTCATGCTGTATAATAAAGACTGGGCTTGTAGCCGAGGGAAAAATTATAGTGAGGTAGTGCAAAAAAGGTTGGAAAAAAGACATTGTGCAAGGATTCTGCAGGCTGGTGATTCAATCCCGTTACTGTACCTGAGCAGCGCTGCTCTATAGCCATTGGCCAAACAGAGTCATGGGCCAGATAAAGCCACAGGCTTCACAGACCCCGCTGCTGTGGATGAGCTATTTCAGCAGACTAACAGCAGCACTGCATGGGCCAGTGTGTTGTCCACATACAAAGTCATTTTCATCAGCAGCATGGCAGGACACACCAAGATATGTGCAACAACTGCACAAACAGCTCAAAGACACAAGGCACTATCGATGTGAAAAAAGACAAACACAAGAACAAATTGTGAACTTCAACCTTTTTCCACCGAAAGTCAAGCTGTTACTCCCCACAGCAAAAGGACTAATCTCCCAACATACCAGTGTACAATTGAAGGGCCTCTCTGGTCTGGAATCTATTGTGAGCGCCATATTCCCACCTCTTAGAGCAGAAAACCATTGTATCTCAGCAAACCACAGTCACTGAGGTGGCATGTGGAAGGAATAATAGGCTTGTGTGACTACAGCACTGCAATTTCTGAAAGAAAGAAAGAAAGAAAGAAAGAAAGAAAGAAAGAAAAAGAAAAATGAAATAAGGAAAGAAAGAACAAGAAAAATTAAATAAGGAAAGAAAGAACAATAGAAAGAGAAAGACAGAAGAAAAAAGAAGAAACTAACAAAAAAAAAAAGAAAACATTTTAAATGAGGAAAGGAAGGCCAAAGGACGGAAGGAAAGAAAAAAGAAAGAAAGAAACAACAAATAAGAGAAATAATGAACCAAAAGAAAGCATGAACAAGGGAAAAAAAGAAGGAAAAAAAGAACGAGAACAAGAAAAGGAAAAAAAAAAAAAAAAAAAGAAATGGGCGTTTTCTGATCTGTTGGCTGGTTTTAGAGAGCTTTGGGCACTTATCACCTGGTCAGGCTGAGAGACCAGCTAAAAACCAGCCATGTTTTTTTCAGGATGGATGTGGTCCCTACAGTACCTATACATGAGGAGACCTTAGAAAGCAAACATCTCTTGCATTAATTTTATTAATAGGTAAATACCAATGTGTTCATTAAAGCAATTTCAGGGACTGAGGCCTGCTGAGGAGTTCTGTTATGAGACTGCCTTCGCTGCTGGCCACAAACTAAAATAGAGACCTTAAGAAGAGGTGACCTGTGATATGCCTGCTGGTGAGGGACAACCCAGAGATCCTTATTACTGCGATGAGGCTCCTTGTTAAGACACCTCCAGAGGCCAAGGATGAAGAGTCCCAATTTACCCCCCAGCACTACCAGGCACAGACTCACCGCATTAAGGTACTGTCAAGTTTATCAGAGTAAAAATAGTTGTCAGTTACTGAGACAAGCGACCTTGAACATCATAGCTCTAGTGAGCTAGTGACTTAGTATGTTGCTTTATTGTCTGCTGCCTACATAGACATCTATCTTGTAAGGGACCATTAACATAGAAGGCATTTTTACATTTAAAAACGCAAGATTCAGGACAGTGGAATTTAAAAAATAACAGCGCTCGATGTCAAATTGACTGAGATGGCCAATCAAATCAAAGTAGGCAGGGTTTACTGTTCACAGAACCAGAGCGTGAAGTGTCAGTTTAATGTTGAAAGAGAGCGAGGTAAAATAGATGAAGCTGCAAAGTGCAAATCATTTTATATTAGTCAAGTGTTTTATGATAGAAATGTTAAATAACTGACAGCTATATCCAGTGATGCAAGCTACTCAATTTTTTTTCCAAATATGGCCATTCTGAGAGAGAGAGAGAGAGAGAGAGAGAGAGAGAGAGAGAGAGAGAGAGAGAGAGAGAGAGATGTGTAAATTGTCTGCATCTGTGTCTCTCTCTACAAATGAAGAAGCTGAGTTTAGTTACTTAAAGGGATACTCCACCCCAAAATGAAAATTTTGTCATTAATCACTTACCCCCATGTCGTTCCAAATTCGTAAAAGCTTAGTTCGTCTTCGGAACACAATTTAAGATATTTTAAATGAAAACCGGGAGGCTTGTGACTGTCCCATTGACTGCCAAGTAATTACCACTGTCAAGGCACAGAAAAGTAAAAGCATCGTCAGGATAGTCCATCTGCCATCAGTGGTTCAATCTGAATTTTATGAAGCGACGACAATACTTTTTGTACGCAAATAAAATAAAAATAATGACTTTTTTCAACAATTCGTCTCCTCTCTGTCTCTCCGGGTCACCGTAGCGCCATTTTGGAGATTATCCACTCACTGAAAAAAATTACTCATTGAATTTACTATTTTTTTTTTAAGGTAAGTGGTGGCAATCAATTTATTTTAGCTACATTTAAATAAACAAATTTAGTTGAAAGTTAGTCAACTAAATTTATTTAAATGTAGCTAAAATAAATTGATTGCAACCACTTACCTTAAAAAAAAAAATAGTAAATTCAATGAGTCTTTTTTTTCAGTGCTGAACGCAAGCAGCGTACGCTCTTCTGTATCAGCCGCAACACAAGAATGCGTTATTTTTGTTCAAATCAAAGCGTAAATACATGTAGAATACGCATTCGTGTGTTGCGCTGCATTGGCACAGTGGTTAACCAGAAAAATGAAAAATGGCACGTCATGCCGAAAAGGTTGCCGACCCCTGGTCTAGAGACATGTTTCGTAAAAACGGAACTACTTTCAACCTGAGTGACCGCAGTTTTTAGTGTGCTGTGCCATGCATAAGACGCTGCACAAGACGTTAAGCATGAGCGCAGTGGTCAAACGTGTCTGTTTAGTGCATGTTTACATAGAAAAACAATGGAAAAGCAGTGAAGTGAAATGCAAAACTTCTGAGAATGGCTGAGATATGCTAATTGAAACGCTCTATGTACAGTAGTGTAATGTTAGCATGTTGCTAAGCTAACAACATGGAAACAACAAGCTAACAATTTAACATTTCCAGTTCCATCATCCTGAAGTCAAGGTGTTTGGGTGGTATAGTCAATAAGGTCTGTGGTTAACACAAGGTCAACATGTTTTCACCCCTTTGTGAATTTTTAAAAGCTTTACTTGTCCTGAAAAAGGCAGTTGATAATAAATGGCTAAATGGGAACACAGAGGTTGTTGTGGACATTAAACGTCATTACATCGCACAGAAAAAAAAAAAAAAAAAAAATCTACTTAAGAGTGTCCCTTATGGAAATTAACCATGGTTTTATTGTAGTAAAAGTGTAGTAACCATGTTTTTTTGGCGTATTTCTATAACCACAGTTTTACTACACACACCATGGTTAAACTATGGTTATGGTAGCAAAACCTTGGTTAATTTGTGGTTACCATAGTTTTTTGGTTTCATGTGTGGTAAAACCATGGTTAATTTTCGGAAGGGGTGATAGACTTTTATAGCCTCATTGTGTTTATAATCACTCTTGCTAATTTTTTAATTTAAGTTGTGTTCATTTGTAAAGATTATCATGATGGAAAAAAAGCATAAGAATCAAAATAGTTTGTTGGTTCTGCAATAATCCAAAAGCCAATGGAAAAATTACCCTATTTGGGTTTTTGACAAGGGAACCTACAAAAATACATCATCATTGTAGGATTCTATTCACAGAGCTCATCGCAATGCATTCTGGGACTGCCTTTTCTCTGAAGCATGTAAAGATGCTGCTTTTGATTTTGGCCAAAGTTAAGTAATTTAGATAGCATGAGGCTGCTGACTACATTTTGGAACAAACTTTGTGTGCTGTCTGGGTAGGTAACCCACTACGTTTTAGATCATATCTCATATGTAATGATTTTTAGATAATTTTATATTCTGTGAATTCATGCAATTTGGGGTAAATGTACCACATTTCGACAGCTTTAAAGTATAAAAATTGTCAAGGTACACCCACACTAAGCCATTTAAGATGAACCATAAAAGACAGCACTTCATTCCCTTTTAAGGGGTGGATAAAATCCCTCTGCAGATGAGATATTAATCAGAGTGAGCAGGAGAGACACACAGTCTAATTGGAGATGCTGATTTGTTTAAATATTTAATTCCTTGAAAAACCATGTTTCCCACAAGCATCTCTCCATCTCTCTTTTTTCCGCATGACCTTTCTTTGTCATCTCTTTTTAAAGTCTGGTTTGAATGCAGTGTAAAGACTCAGTCTTGTTTTGATCTTACTCCAAGCCTCTCACTAATCTATATATACAAACATACACACACATCTATATCTGTACAGTTAAACAGTAAATACACACACACATAATCTCCAAAGACTTTAAACCTATTTGATATGCAATGATACAAAGCACACACTGAAAATTAAAAAAAGGGTTGGGGGGACTCCTGTCGGTGTGTAATTAAGCATAATTATGTACCTTGCTTTAATTAGGCTAAGTAATAGGGCCATGTTCTTGCCAAGTAAAACAGCCTTACACGGCACAGGCACAAACAATGGCTTCACATAAGTGGCAGGTTGGATTGGTGGAAGGCCTGATCTCTGATGCCTAACCCCCAAAACAGATTTGAATCCTATAGGACAAAACATTAACTGGTCATAGTTTTAGATTAGGAGAGTCAAAAAGTTTATCTACATGTATGTTTTTATATACACTATCAGCTGTGCTTGAATTTGCATTAGCAATATAGATTGCTAGATTAAAACAAATCACTTCTCTAAAGTTACCCCAAGAAAGGGCAATACTGCAGTGTTATTACACTTCATTTAATTAATGTTTTTGATTCAATAATTTCTTCATTTCAGCTACCTCTCAGCTAGTCACTCAGATATTAGCGAAATTCAGATAGAATTTCAGATAGAAATCTCAGATATTAGCGAAAAAGACAATAATCCAATAATACAATCAATTCACTATTGACAAAATCAAGTCTTACCCTCTAAAGTTGAAAAATGGCAAATTACTTACTGCACAAAGTTTACTGCATTTTGTTCTACTGTTACACTCCATGTAGGTGTTTTGCAATAACTTTTTTTAATTTAAACATTTAAGAAACGCAGGTTCAGGTGAACAAGACTATATTATTTATAAAGGTATTCATGTTGATTCAAACCTGTCTGACGTTCTTTCTTATGTGTAACCCAAAAGGAGATATTTTGAGAAATGTCTCAGTATTTTTTGTCCATACAAGGCAAGTCTATGTTGTTTTGGACCCTCTTGACTTTCACAGCACGGACAAAATCAGTTCTTTAGAAACAAACAGAAACATTGTTCAAAATATCTTCTTTTGTTTTCCACAGAAGAAAGCAAGTCAGGTTTGGAATGCCATGAGAGTGATTTTTAGGTGAGCTATCCCTTTAAGTCAATTAGATGAGAATTTTGCATTGTTCAAATCAAACTTTTAGCATAGCATCCTGTTTCGTGGCAGACCAAACAGAGTGCTCCTTGCCGTGGACGACAGTGATCTGTTGTATGTAGATGTGTGTGCGTCGCAGTACAGAGAAGTACCGCAGTAATGAGTGCTCGCTCTTCTACGGCGAGAGCATCATCTCACTAACCCCGCCAGCACTAGACGGCCACGCGCTGTGACAGACAGGAGCTATTGTTCGGGCAGGCTGGTATCTCTGGGTGACGAGTTGCCTGGTGCTCTTGTCGCCCGTGACACCGATGGACTAAAATGAAGAGAGCTCATCCCTCCCACTCAATTACTGACCCTGACAGCTTGCCATTGTCTGCCTGGCTCTATCATTAACGTCACTTATGAACTAGCAAGGCATTTATATATAGAACAGCCTGCTCAGCCAGCCACTTTCCAGAACCCTTTTACACACACACACACTTTTGTGCTCTCTCTCCAATCCATATACGCATACTATTCGAAGTGGTCCTTCTCTCACCATTTCAACACACAAACGCTAAGGAAAAAATAAACAAAACTCATACGCACCCACACAAAAAGTCATATTGACAGAATGCACGGTTGAAAATGAAAACGCCATATGTTGGAATATAATGCAGTGGCATGTGCTATTCCGTGGGCTTGATATCACACAAAAGCGAAGGAGCTGAGAGATAAACAGAGGCATTGCAAGCAACAGTACAAAAAAGGAGGCAGGGGAGAGATAGGGAACAAAATAGAGAGACTGAGAACGAGAATGAGAGCGGGCCGTGATGCAAGCCGTATCACACAGTCATTTTAACCAGTGTGATTGAAACGAGGTGAAGGCTGCGGTGGGCCCAGCCATTCCACTGTTTGCATTCATTCCAAAGAGCAGACTAAATAAATCCCCCACCATCTTCAGGCCAGCGCGGAGATTAGAATGTCAAGATAAGCAAGGACATATGTGGCAGCCATTCAAAGAAAGCGCCAATGAAACCAGGGCTGCCAACAATTCCCAATGTCACACTCTTTTCTTTCTCTATCTAATGCACCCACTTCTCCCTCCCTTTCACTGTCTTTCGCTCTGTCTTACTCGCTCACACAGAACGTTAGTCACTCCTCTGCTCTAGTGTGTGTTGAATAACCCCAAATGTAGTATATACTAGCAGATTTGCGATTTGGACTCGGCCTGCTTTGAAAGACAATCCGACGTCCGTGGTGTGCAAAAAAAAAAAAACTGAATAGGGAGTGATTATAAATAAATAAAAAACCGGGAAAGCAGGTTTGCTGATGTTTATTCACTTACTTAGCAGTCGATACATTTTCTCCACAGGACAACTGTAACATTAAGTCATTAGATAAATACCAATTTCTTTTAAAATCATTTCACTTTGTTGCAGTCAAATTCCGTTTCTCTGCTTTACAAAGAGACAATACTCGCACCGGCGTCCTCCTGGGTCTGTACTGACTGACAGCGCATGGGAGGTGTGTGTGCGGAGGGGTGGAGGAGATCCTGCCAGGCCTGGTGGGGACCTCTTATGAATATTTCACATCTCCATCTGAATATTTTAGGGCTGACATGCGCATGTAAACAGAGGCAGGCAAAGTGCCCAAATCCACTCAGGAGAGACTATTAAGCCGTCAGGCTCTCACTGACAGTCAATGTGCGCTGTGGCAACACAGGAAAGTCAGCAGACGGTGGGGCATCGCCGCCAGACTGCTAATTTAACTTGTCTTTGGGAAAGAGAAATACAGGAAAGAAATGCTTCACGAGGATCCCCAGGGCAGAGAGCAGAGGATGAGGTGTTGCTGGTCAACAGGCATGGGTTTTGTGTGTCTGTATTATATGAGAAGGTGTTTTACTGTGAATGAACATCTGTTTATGTGGAGTCTGTTGAACTAAAGGTGCAGCCATATTAGCGAAATTTCACAGACAAAAAATAAAAAAATGTTGACAGAAACGAGTCACCCTCAAGCAAAATTCTGAATTGCCTGTGAAATTTTGAAAAACAGTTTTAAATGTGACTGCAAAAACCAACAACCCTGAAGGTAAAGTGTGTAAAATTTTGGGTTAAATTAGTTCATCCTATCAAGTTTTATGTGCATAGAAGTACACCATTTGTAGCCATTAGCTATATTTATGAGTATTTCTTGTTCTTCAAAACTCATGTTTGTGGTATGACTCAGTGACAGGGTCAGAAATTAACAGGGGCTTGTGGCAAAAATGACACCAAAAAGAAAAGAAAAAATGCCCCACAAATTCAAGATAAATGGGAAAAAAATTGTCCCTGCACAACTGAATAATTATTACAGCAGTCGCGATTAAAAAGAAATGTGAAAATAAATTAAAAGTTTCTATTCACTGAATTACCTTTTGATTCGCTCACACTGCATCAGACAGCTTTTTACGCATTGTTTTTTTGCAGCATTGAGCCTTACAACCAATCAGAGACGCTTAGATTAGTAAGCACTGAAAATGCTCCAATCAGAGGCGTTCAGATCAGTCAGTTGCTGCTGAGTGTTGAATTCTTTGCGCTCGTGAATTCCCAAATCATAAACAACACAGTGCAGATACAATGTAAATAAAGTGATTTCAGTGATTATAACGGGAGTTTTATGCATAACTTGTGGACTAGACTAACGTCATGGACCAACATGTTTGTCTGTGAAGCCAGAGCCAGAATATATGAGCCACTGTTTCCCCAAAACATGGACACAAAACACAAAAAAGTTTTTATATGTATTCTATTGATCAGCATTAGTAATCATCATTACAACATCGACAATAACGATTTTTGTCATAATATTGCAGCCATATTAGCTCCTGTTTTTAAACATATAATTTAGACACAATTTGAAACAGTCTGAAGTATTTTGATTAATTGAAGTAGTTGGTTAAATGAAAGTATTTCACATTAAAGGCAACACAGATACAATTATTAAGATGGTGATAAAAATTGCCCCCACAAATGAAAAAAAAAAAAAAAAAAAAAAATGCCCCTGGAAATCAATTCCAGGGGGCAAAAATTGCCCCTTAATGGAAAAGTTCATTTCTGACCCTGCTCTGTGTGCGTTTTTTATTTATTTATTTATTTTTTATCATGAGGACTACAATCACCACAAATATGCAAGTTTACATGTTTATGTACAAGTTTATATAATAACTTGTTAGGACATTAAGGTTCAAAGGGGGACTCAAAACTCATGAGGAATGACTGCGTGCAATTTGTTGTATAACAGATCATATTTTACTTTAAAAACCATTACAAAAACTAATTCCTGCGGAAAATATGGAAACATTAGCCTTCCATGTTCACCTAAAAACTGACATCAACTGAACATCCCTAAAGTAGAGTGTTTGGCAATTTCTTTTTTTCCAAACACTGATTTTTGCAATTCCATTTGGTCCCACTAGAGGTGCAGTAACTGCATCACTACTCTCCCATCTTTATCTATGAAACAGTTTGCTTCTTGAACATCAACATCCTGATAGGATATCTGATAGGATAGTTTTCAAAGTTTTCAGCAAAACTTGAACTGAAAAAACATCCAAATTACAGTAAACAAACAAGTCTGGCGTTGAGGACAAAGTAAGTGAGGAGCGATCCACAAACAACAGTCTCAATCATGCCATCTTCCTCAATCACGCTCACCATTTAATGTAGCCATTCCTTTATATCTTCACTTTTCAAGCGGCATGGGAAATAAGCACAAACTATCAACACACACACACTCACACTCTCAATAAATTCTGAACAAGTCTTAGTTTCTCCTGCTCCCACCCACTCAGATCACTGGCTATAGTTTCTTCGAGTTTATATCCTTGAATCAACTGCACAATTTCACACTGAATTGGTATCATTTCAAAGCCTCTACTTCAGCCATGCCGAGCTCACAGTTATGCCACTATATGCACCTCTTATTTTTCAAGGTGACAGATATGATGGTGGTAACAAGAGTGAGATGTAGACCTGCTACACGTTGGTATTACAAAGATCACATTCACGCTCTTTTTGAGTGATTTCTGAGGTATTGCAATCAACCAGGCACTTCGTTTAAGTCACTCCAACCTTGTTCCTGGAGAGCTACTGTCCTGCAGCTTTCAGCTCCAACCCCAATCAAACACACCTGAAACAGCTAATCAAGGCATTCATGGTTACTTGATAATTACAGCCAGGTGTATTGGAGCAGGTTTGGAACTGAAGTCTGCAGGATGGTAGCTCTCCAGGAGCAGGGTTGGAGATCCATGATCTGATATTTATAATTTCTGTTTTTTGTGGACAGTTTTGGGAAGGTTACTTTGGAAATGTAATTGGTTACAGATTGCATGTTACCCTATTTATAATGTAATAAGTAGTGTAACTATTTCAATTACTTTATTAAAGTCATGTAACTGATTACATTTGATTACTTCTTGACTAACAAAACAGTTTTCAACTGTTGATCATTTTAAAACATTTAAACCAGACTGGGCTAACCTTACAGTAGTACTCAACACTGATTATTGTCAGACTTTCAAAATCACTTGAATTAAGATTATAAAAATGTAATTAAAAAGCACGGCCACCACAAAACCAGACTTTAACACTTCTTTTTACATTGAGATTGTTCTGAGATTAAATACAGATTTAAATTCATAAGACATAGTTCAATAGTTATGATACTGTTTTTGAAATCAAATTCTTGCATTGCTATGACAAGAAACACTGGTATCTAACAGTGCCTTGGAAAACACTGTTAATCTTAAAAAATAAAGCATATACATAAACCAAAATAGGAAATAAAATGGTTATTAAATAAGCATGTGTGTAATTCTGTATCCTAAATTCCTGAAACATTGGTGTCTCATATTTTAAATCAATTCAATTTGGTAAAGAAATCAATCACGTGTATGTGTGTGATATTCAGATGTAAATGTTACCATTTTCATAAGTAACTGTAATTGAATTACGCATTTTTTTTTTCTCAGTAACTGTAACAGATTACAGTTTCATTTATTTTGTAATTAAAAAACGTAATTCAGTTACATGTAACTAGCTACTCCCCAACACTGTTTGTGGTAAAAGGATATGCTTCAAATTCATTTGAAAACAACACTGAAAAAGTTAAGCTAATGTCTTTTCGTTACAAGCTATAGTAACCAGCTCTCCATTCAATCAAAGTCAATGGGGTCCAACATTACACATCACAAGACCCCACTGACTTTCATTATATGGACATTGAATGGAACAACATGAAGTTGTGTCAGTATTGTTGTCAAGTCCAGCTCATTTGAATCAAGTCAAGACCAGAAGAGAGTCCCTTCGAGTTAAGACTGAATCCACATGTTGTCTGTAACAAGGCCATGAAATTATAGTCTCTGACTCTTCTGGTCTCAGTCCTGACTCAAAGTCAACCCTCTTCTGGTCTCTTCTGGTGTGAGTAAACGATGGCTGAATTTTAATTTTTGGTTGGAACATTCCTTTAAATCCCATGGGTAGGTTGTCACTAGAAACAAGCTGAGCAAATTTCCTTCCAGCAGTGGAAGCTGGGTTCATACTCATTGAGCTATGCACCAAACATCATGAAAAGAAGGACAATGGGACAGTACAGTAGCTCAGTCATGGTGTTCTGTAATTTCTTTTGACACTGATCACAAAGACACATCAACATATGACTTCACCTGGCACTGGTCCCGTTGTGGCAGCAAGACGATGAAGAGCAAGAGTGACTGAAACAGATGCCCATTTAAGTGCCTAATAAAAAGTTAATCAGCAGACGACAATGTGAACACCGGCCTTAAGCAAGACCGGGGCCCTGCCAGCTGCTCCTCTCCCTACAATGAAGTCTCCAAAGCTGGGCACTCAGTGGGGGAGCAGGGCATCAGACGCCAACTGGAGAGCACGGGACAGACTTTAACTCTATGTGTCAGAGAGGCGTGTCAGTGCTGTGGTGGGCAGACCTTATGTCCTGAGGGCAATCAAAACACATTTGAATACACTTCCTCCCAAATAAGAAACGGCAGCCTTTTCATAATATATAGCCATGTGCAAATGATTAGATGAATTTTAAAAATTTTGGCAAATTTTTGTTTTTGATGATCTTTCGCAGCCTTTGTATAATGCAATCCAATAATTATCATTTATGAACATTCAAATGTTTGGGATCAATAAGATCTTTTTATATTACTATTGAGCAAGGATGCACTAAATTGATCAAGTGTGACAGTAAAAGACATTTATCCTGAAAAAAAAAAAAAAAAAGTATTAGTTTCCACAAATATATTAAGCAGCACCAAATCTGCATATTAGAATGATTTCTGAAGGATCATGTGACACTGAACACTGGAATAATGGCTGCTGAAAATTGAGCTGTCATCACAAGAATAAATTAGATTTTAAAATATACTGAAATAGACAAAAGTTATTTTAAATTATAATAATATTTCACAATATTAATGTTTTTTCTGTATTTTTGATTAAACAAAAATAACCTTAGTGAGCATGTTTCAAAAACATTTAAAAAATATTACTGACCCCAAACGTTTGATCTGTAGTGTATGTTAAATAAAATATGTTAACACACTTTATGTTTGTTTAGTATTGTTATTCATTTAATAGTATGAAATACTTTGACAAAATTCATAATCTGCATGTTTAACTACACAAACACCAGTCAGTAACTATTTACTGCAAACCTCACAGTTAATTATAAGCTGTGTGTTTTTGATTCACTGAAAAAAAGAATCGACTCAGAGTCATTTGTTTTGTAATTAGACTACACTGGGTGAGTGGCCTGCCGGTGAAAGAACAATTAACAGAGCCATACGTGACAGACCTCCTTAAATGGTAATGCTTTACTTTAGAGACCCGTTCTCACTATTAACTTGTTGCTTATTAGCATTTGTTGCATAATGGCTGTTTATTAGTACATATAAAGCACATGAATGAATGAATGAATGAATGAATGAATGAATGAATGAATGATGCATTTATATAGCGATTTATTGTGTACTGCCGCACACCCAAAGCGCTTTACCATCATAATATCTTACCAATTATTAATAAGCAGCAAATTAGGGATTTTATTAAGGCAAAAGTCATGGTCAATAGTTAGTTAATAGTGAGAAGTGGTCCCCAAACTAAAGTGACCCCCTTTAAACATAAACCTGGTGGTATATTCCTGGTGGTATATCAGACAGTCCTTAATTATACTCATATGGATGATGTTTTTCCTACTGTCCACACATTTTCTATTAGCCGTCCTTTTGAGAACTGGAGTGTTGTGTGTCTCTGGGAGGAGGGAATGATTCAACTAGAGGCCATAGAAAGCTCAAGGCTGGCCTTGCAGCAGAGACGCATCTGTGGAGCACTCCATACATGAAAACAGCATGTGCTCACAATAGACTCCCTTCTCATTTCCCTGCAGGAGGAGATGCATGGATACTTGACTCCTGAGCTGGGAGAGAAAAATAAGTACCCTTTAATTCACAGTTAATGGCGAGGGCGAGTAGACGACGTGGATAAAAACACAACCAAATGCTTCCTCTTACTTATTCAAATGCATTGAAAGCTAATTAATACTCAGGATGCTAAATGAACAGGTGATCACACTCCCAAGTGTTTTCCATCAATCACTCCATATCCGTCTCGAGGGTGCGAATCTATACGACTGCAAAGCTGCACGTGGGTGTAAATAAGTTGGTGGAGAATGCGGGTTTTTGTGCGTGTGTTCGTTTCAAGGAGGTGTGAGTCCCCCAGCCCAGGTCAACAGGCAAGCAGCCAATAATTTACCCACCAACATCATATTTCATCTGTCTACCGCCTCCATCCACTGATTATGCTGTCAATACTCCGCGGATGAGAGGAGCTGACAATTGACCAAGTCAGATCAATACGGGCTAATAAGCGTTTCATGGAGGAGAGAAAGAAATAGAGCGAGGGAGCGTGGGCCAACTGGAGAGACAAGTTTGATCCAATTCAGTTGTTCTGCATCTCGTGGTGTAAGTGTGATGATTGGGGCTGTTATTGCCGGTTTAATGCTAGGCAATCAAGCTTTAGTGGTCTAGATATCAACAAACAACAACAAATTGTCCCTTTTCTTCTGATACCCTCTTCTCTGACTCCGCCTGCCCTTGTGGGAACAATGCCTGAACAATCGAGCCAGGAGCCATGCTTTCAGAACCAGAGGAGGGAGAATTGATAGCCACGGATGAGGAGAGAAAGCTGTTTGTTTAGCATCTTCGCTTTTTTTCCGGCTATCATTTGTGTACAAATGTTTTCCCTCGCTTTTCTCTCTCCTCCCCATGATACCCAGCGGAGGAACCCGGCAGTCCAACTCCAGAGATAATAACACAGCCAGGTGTCGATGGAACGGTGTGATTTGACTTTGCGTAAATCACCATGTTTTTTTTGTGCTGGTGTCATTTTCTTTTGCTCAAATTACCTTTTCTGCTGCCCCATAGATCACACAATTGGAGGTGCTCTATGGATACTGATTGAGGCCTTTTCTTGCTGTCGACACGCCAGCGTATCTCCACCACTGTTAAAGACACTGCTGTTATTACAGGCTATTGTGCCTTAGGTATAGGGAGAGGCATAAAGGGAGGAGAATATTGACTGCATGAGTGGAAATAGCTGGGTTTTAGACCAGGAAATGGGTGAGCTTTTCCTCAATGGAGCATCACAGGCAGTAGGTGCTGGAGTAGGTTTGGGGAGGGGGGGGGGTCTGTAGAGGAATAAACTGGTTAGAGATGTGTGATTTCGGGTTGATTGTATCGTTTTGTGTTGTTTTTCAAACAACAAACAGCTACAAGATATTGTTACATCAACAGAAGATCGATATCTGGTCTGAAATATGATTTGGAGAGACTTTGATGGTAAAGTAAGGGTTGGTGTCGAGATGAAGGATGTATGGGTAGCCATTACATCCAACCGTCCTTTTTCTCAACAAGCTCCAGCAAAGGGGCTGACCGCTGCACTCGCCTGTTAAACGGTTTTCATTGCTGCTTCAGATTCCCCTGCTATCTCCAAGCAACTTCATGCTCATTTACATTTTTATAGATCTTCGGTGGGGACGGAGCGAGGACGTAACCAATTATCAGCCCCTGCTGCATGTGACAACATCCCTGTCTCCATCACCGCTGCCTCATCTTCTTCCCCGCTGAATATCCTCCACCCCTCGCTGTCACTCTCAGAGGATGTGATGTAGCGGACAACACTAAAGAGGCACAAACTGAGGTTGCACAGCAGACTAAATAGTTACTTGGGGCAGAAACATATTTGGAGGTCTTTTGGTTTGGGAGGACATCTTGAAGTTCTTCTACGACATCTAAAGATCAAGTCTTCGGTGGGATTATCAGCCAAATTGTAGGGTTTTAACCGTTTCTGATTTCTCTATAAATCCATCTAGGATTCTATTTCTAAGCATATTAGCATCGGGAGCTGTCATGTCTACACAAATTAAATTCATTCATTCTACTTTGAACCATCTGGTCTCTCCAGGTCCTCTACGGAAATTACATTACTTATAAAAATGAAAATACAAGGGTCTCAGAGCTGGCTCTGCATGATGAGGGCTGTTAGCATTACTTTATGTGGTATCACAATTTTAAGCCCTTTAGGATCACTACAGGTAATCGGATAATCTGGGAAATCCAGCCATTATCATTATACTAACACTTGTACATTATCTTTATTGCATATAGTCTGTGCAGACTGTGTCAGAGTTCGCTTGAAGGGCATCATTTGATACATGCACCGGAGTCTAGTACATCACAGCGAAAGGAAACCCAGGCAATGTTAATTCCTCTTCCATCTAGAGGCTTAATCCCAATTAGAATACTATGCACTACAAGTATGTACTTGACAAAGTCCACACTTTTGAGTGTGTGGTAATACAACATACCAGATGCTGTTATCATGTATCATTTGCATTTGCTCACTCATGTTGTTCCGAACCAAAATTACTTTTTCTTTTGTGCATTACAAAAGAATATATTTTGAACTGTGTTTCAACTGTTTTTGTCCATATACAAAATAACAAAAAAAAAAAAAAAAATACTGTTTTCCACACAAGAAAGAAAGTCATACAGGTTTGGAATGACATGACAGTGAGTAAATGGGTGAACATCTTTTTAAATTCATTATATGTATGATATGTACGCAACTTTTCCGCATTTAAAAGCTACTTTGGAGCTTCATCCTGGCATTGCTTATCACTTTAAAATAAATAAATAAATAAATAAATAAATAAATAAATAAAACAAGAACAGTTAAAAACCTGCGTTTTCAATGTACTACGATTTGCTCCACAATAATTCTCATCTCATGTACTATTAAAAAGGACATAGGGTGCTCTGCCGCCCACTCCCCATGAAAGGAATGATTGACAGCTGATTCCTCAGCTGCAGAACAGTAGGGCTGCTGACACAGCGATGCATTTCATTAAACTCAGCTCTGTTATCATGAAAAGTAATTTACCTAACGTCTGCTCTGCCATCCTATAGTCTGTCAAAAGACCTGATGTGAGTGAGAAAGGAGAGCTGAGGGAAGCAAAGCAGAGAGGGGGTGAGAGAGAATGAGAGACCCTGACATTTGAATAAGACATCCTTCCTGCACCTGAATAACAATAAGGAGTGATTATAGACTATTACATCTGAGGAGGACACAACCTTTGGCCTACACTGGCCAGCACTGAAGACAAGACAAACAGAACCGGACATGGAAATCATGTGTGATGATGTCAGAAAAAATTAGGGGTTCAAAAGACTGAGACCACATTGAAAATCCATGATTCAAAATAACATTTTTAATTCTGCACCATTTCTGCATTAATAATGAATAAGTAAATGTTTGGATCATCTTAAATTTCATATATACACCTATAATATTATATTCATTCAACTGTGTTTATTTAATAATGTATTTAATACTAATTACTAATTTATTGATTGAATTATAATAGTCTAAAAAGACACACAATGCATATGTAACACAGCACTGATTATAACAGATAGACACCTGAACACATCTCCACAGATAACAGATCCTGTCTTTCACTTTCCTCTCCTCCCACTCCTCCCGAGGGGAAATACTTACATTGTGGAATATTAAAAATTCACTTTCTGCCTGAATTACTGCCTTCAAGATTACATCTGACCTCTCACCTTGTCTGTCACACACCAATCACAGACAATACTTGAACCCTTCACACATATTCTCGCTCACACACTTTCTGCATTTCCACTTCCCTACTGTCATGAACACCACCCTCTGTACGGCCTCAGTAATAGGACAGCGACATGTGGAAGGATATGGCTGCTTTTGTAGATAAACTGAGTTTGACCTAGGTCATGAATCAGGATTGACTAACAGGCTGAACACTACTCATATTTATATACGTTTTATTTATTTCTGAACGTACATATGTAGTTAAGTAACTGTTTGTTTATTTATTTAATTACTTCCTTCTATTATTTTATTTATTAATTTAACAGGTCAGGTTTGGCCTTCAACCTCATGCCTGCGTAAAGTTCTAGTTTAGAGCCCAATGACTTTTTTGTGCTAAAACCACAGTGTTTGTGACCAAACAATATGCATAAAATCATTTCATCAACAGCACTGAAAAAAAGTGACAATTTCAACTGCCATGATATTAAATCACCTAATTCCTCTCTCTGATATGCCTGAATATTCACCAGCCCGGCAGAAGAGCAGACAGAGACATAAATGGATGTTTAATTGGGCTTAATTCGTCCTGATTTCCTCTCATTACAGTGCTGCGTCTGTCAGTCAGGAGCTGGAGTGGAGGTGAAGGGTCAGGAAGAGAGAGTGTCGCTTGGTGTGGTTTTAAACGCAGAACAGCTCTCTAAAAGACAGCCTGACTATCACAATCCATGACACCTGCTGCCCAAGACCTTGAGATCGCCTCTATTATCCAGCTCAAATACACTCCTCCAGTCGCTCTCTTTTTTTCCCCACAAAAAGCAATCAAAAAAAACACTCAAACAGAATCGCTGTATGTTCTCACACACACACACACGTTATTCTGATTTAAACCAAAATAAACACATACACATCCACACACAGTTATATTCTGTCTCACAGGGATGTCCAGGCCCGCCTAGTTGAAAAGATTATATAAGTTTGACACTCATGTTAGGAATCAGATCAGGACAGACTATAGGGTAAACGTACCTATTGAGCTCAAAAGCTCAAAAAACTTTCACCAAAAGAGGAGACTCTTAAATGTGTGTTTTTTTTTTTTAGATGTTTAAGCCTTTATTTTGGGTAAGTTTCATTAATTATTGTAAAATTAAGAGATTAATGTTCAGACTTTTGCATATTATAACCTGGAACTTGGATGTGGAAATAATTACATTAGATCTGACTAGCTGTATAAGATTGTGTGATACACTAACATATTACTTCACAGGCATTACTGGCTTGTACTTTTATAACCATAATATTATATATTGACAGTTTATTGCTGGTCTGTTGTTTTACAGTGCTGTAATTTTGAAAGATTTCATATTATTTTAAGGTGAGCTTAAAGGGTACACTACTATGAAAATCACACAGCTTCAGTGTGACATCAATAAGCAAAAGTATAATTTCATAGATATTGTTAATAATAGTTGTTCATATTAAAATAATGTATGAACTTAATACATGACCTAGACTACTTATTTAGCAAAATCCTGTCATTTTAATAAATATTACATGAAATTTATTAAAGGGGTCATATGACGTTTATAAAAAGAACATTATTTTGTGTATTTGGTGTAATGCAATGTGTTTATGCGATTTAAGGTTCAAAAAACACATTATTTTCCACTTACTGTACATTATTGTTGCTCCTCTAAGCCCCACCTTTCTGAAACACGCCTATTTTTACAAAGCTCATCACTCTGAGAAGCGAGGCGTGCTCTGATTGGCCAGCTATCCAGTGCATTGTGACTGACTGAATACCTCAAGCGTGAGACGGAAATGTTACGCCCCTTACTGTATTGTGATGCCATGTCCCGGCGCAACGACACAAAAACAATAAAATCCATTACAAACAAGGCATTTGATGCATCCAGTGGGGACATAATTACTGATTATAATGACTTATACTGTCTTTTTACACGTCGCGTTGCATCGCGCCGCATAAACATTAACATGTCTGCATTTGTGATCGGAGAAACAACAAAGAAGCACTAACGTTACTCTACACAGCTCAAAACTCGCGTTTGAATAGTCAGTGGCAAATAATATGAAAACATACTTACAGGCTGTGAGTCAGAAGCGTCAGACTGTCCTTGCAAAGTTGGAACTGCCCCACTTTATAGAAACAGTCTTTGAGCACAGCTGGCAGGCTACTCCCAGGTTCAGGAAATAGTCCTCTGTAAAAATACGCTGCACACACTCGAATATTTGGGTTGAACTGTTCTGGAACAGTGTTGTAAATATAACTTAGCCACTGATTTCTAGTTGTGTCCTCTTTTGGAAGCCCAAACAAAGTAGTTTCGCTTTCACAACGAAACACAGGGTCTCCAGGACATGGCGCCGGCAGCAGCAACAATACTACAATGAGAATAAAAGTTATGCCCTCTTTCTTTGCGTAAACATTTGGGCGGTGTTTTGCAAATCTCCCCACACCGTGACGTGGACATGTGGGGGCGTGTTTGAATGAGCCGTTTTAGGAGGGCGGTGTTTTGCAAATCTCCCCACACCGTGACGTAGACATGTGGGGGCATGTTTGAATGAGCCGTTTTAGGAGGGCGTGGTCGAGTCTTAACTTTTATAAAGAATATCTCTTTGGTTTTGAGACTTTAGTCTTTGCAACTTTAGGGATCTTATCTATGCACAAACAGCTTGTAACATTCCAAAGAGAAAGGAAAACTTGAAATCACATCATATGACCCCTTTAAGCTCCGTGTGCTCTCTTTAAGCTCTTCCACACTGAACGTCTATGTAAATACTTCATAAACAAACTTTAAATAATAACTGATGGTTGTCACTTTAAGTTAAGTTAATCGATTTTCTATTGATTCGGTCAACTCAAATCTACAGACTGGCTCTGATCTTTGGCAACTTATTCACATTAATAATAATAATTAAATAATAACAACCAAATTAAACTAAAAATAATAAATAATAGAAAATAAAAATATGCGGCAATCTTCACCCTGGGCGATTAAATTATGTCTAATATTAGCCATATATATATATATATATATATATATATATATATATATATATATATATATATATATATATATATATATATATATATATATATGGCTAATATATATATATATATATATATATATATATATATATATATATATATATATATATATATATATATATATATATATATATATATATAGTGTCAAGCTGTCAAGCTGTATTCATGTATTTCATGGGCAAGCTGTATTTTGTCTTTCATGTTTATGACAACTGTTTGGTTTCTAAGTGGCATGCTAATGCTAGTTTATATGTCTTGTTTATAAAAGGACTCTTTATATACAATCTTCAATTTCATCTTTATTGTGGTTCTATGCTGCTGTTTTTTTTCCTGGAACCTAAACGTTCTATACCCTGAGGACAGTGGTATCAAGGCCTTGCTTCATCATTTTGCTGTTTGGATGGAACCTAAGAGTTCTATACACTAAGGTCAGTGGCATCAAGGCTTTGCTTCATCACTTTGCTGTTTGGATCATTCGCGGGACATTTTCTTCAACTAATCTGCATTGCTTCAACTGGTACAACTGACTCTAAGCTACAATTCGTTGGAATTACTCTACAGACAAGAGGATTATGGTCGGTTAAGGTTTTTCTTTGAACTTCATTGCCAAACAGTGTCAGTAATATATTTGTGTTTTGGGATTTATGTTTAAGTTGTTTATGTTCTTTTAACTTTAAGTAAAAGTTTGCCCAGTGAGTCCCTCCCTCAAATTTATTTGTAGCTTGCCTCACTAGGTGGATTTTAGTGGGATGGTTACAATATATACACAGTACTGTGCAAAAGTCTTAGGCCACTAGTATTTTCACCAACAAAAAAATGGTTTTAAGTCAGTTATTTCTATATTTTGCTGTAGCACGTCAGTTGGAAATATCAGTTTACATTTCCAAACATTATTTTTGCCATTAATTGTAATAATCCAGTGAGATTTTTGTATGCACAAGGAGTCCGAAACAGCCAGTGCTCCACACAGAGATCTGATCTGATCATCATCCAGTCCGTCTGGAATGACATGAAGAATCAGAACAAACTGAGACAGACTAAATCCAGAAGAACTGTGTCAACGTCTCCACAGGGGGGCAAACACTTTTTCACACAGGGCAATGTGGGTTTGGATTTTGTTTTCCCTTTATAAAAAAAGCCTTCATTTAAAAAAAACTGCATGTTGTGTTTACTTGTGTTATATGTGGAAGGGGGCAAACAATTTTTCACACCACTGTATACACACACACACACACACACACAGACTGAAGTAGTTTGAGTCTTTGGTTCTTTTAATTGTGATGATTTTGGCTCACATTTAACAAAAACCCACAAATTCACTATCTCAACAAATTAGAATACTTCATAAGACATTTTAGTGAATTGTTGGCCTTCTGGAAAGTATGTTCATTTACTGTATATGTACTCAATACTTGGTAGGGGCTCTTTTTGCTTTAATTACTGCCTCAATTTGGCGTAGCATGGAGGTGATCAGTTTGTGGCACTGCTGAGGTGGTATGGAAGCCCAGGTTTCTTTGACAGTGGCCTTCAGCTCATCTGCATTTTCTGGTCTCGTTTTTCATTTTCCTCTTGACAATACCCCATAGATTCTCTATGGGGTTCAGGTCTGGTGAGTTTGCTGGCCAGTCAAGCACACCAACACCATGGTCATTTAACCAACTTTTGGTGCTTTTGGCAGTGTGGGCAGGTGCCAAATCCTGCTGGAAAATGAAATCACCATCTTTAAAAAGCTCGTCAGCAGAAGGAAGTATGAAGTGCTCCAAAATTTCTTGGTAAATGGGTGCAGTGACTTTGGTTTTCAAAAAAACACAATGGACCAACACCAGCAGATGACATTGCACCCCAAATCATCACAGACTGTGGAAACTTAAAACTGGACTTCAAGCAACTTGGGATATGAGCTTCTCCACCTTTCCTCCAGACTCTAGGACCTTGGTTTCCAAATGAAATACAAAACTTGCTCTCATCTGAAAAGAGGACTTTGGACCACTGTGCAACAGTCCAGTTCTTCTCCTTAGCCCAGGTAAGACGCCTCTGACGTTGTCTGTGGTTCAGGAGTGGCTTAACAAGAGGAATATGACAACTGTAGCCAAATTCCTTGACACGTCTGTGTGTGGTGGCTCTTGATGCCTTGACCCCAGCCTCAGTCCATTCCTTGTGAAGTTCACCCAAATTCTTGAATCGATTTTGCTTGACAATCCTCATAAGGCTGCGGTTCTCTCGGTTGGTTGTGCATCTTTTTCTTCCACACTTTTTCCTTCCACTCAACTTTCTGTTAACATGCTTGGATACAGCACTCTGTGAACAGCCAGCTTCTTTGGCAATGAATGTTTGTGGCTTACCCTCCTTGTGAAGGGTGTAAATGATTGTCTTCTGGACAACTGTCAGATCAGCAGTCTTCCCCATGATTGTGTAGCCTAGTGAACCAAATTGAGAGACCATTTTGAAGGCTCAGGAAACCTTTGCAGGTGTTTTGAGTTGTTTAGCTGATTGGCATGTCAACATATTCTAATTTGTTGAGATAGTAAATTGGTAGTTTTTTTGTTAAATTTGAGCCAAAATCATCACAATTAAAAGAACCAAAGACAAACTACTTCAGTCTGTGGGCATTGAATTTATTTAATACACGAGTTTCACAATTTGATTTGAATTACTGAAATAAATGAACCTTTCCACGACATTCTAATTTATTGAGATGCACACACACACACACACACACACACACACACACACATATACACATATATACACATATATATATATATATATATATATATGGTGAAGCACACCATAAAATAATTGTATCAGTTCATACAGGTCTATTAGTACATACAGCTGTATAACCAGATACACACCCAGGTATCGGATCAGTACTCGGTATCGGCCGATGCCCTGAGCCTAGGTATTGGAATCGTATCGGGAAGGGAAAAAGGGTATCAGAACATCTCTATTAAAAAGCCTTAATTTTTTTTTAAAACAGTTATGTTTATTCAAAAAGATCCGTAAAGAGCATCTTGTGATTATTTCACAAGGTCCTTTCAACCAGAAGAATTCCAAGATGTTACCTCCTAAAACCAACTAACAAACAAATAAATCTACTTTGCATTACTGTATGTTACTCAGTGACTTTACCCAGGCCACATGAAGACTTTAATAAGAATTACCAGCACAGTATCAAGTCGTTGAAGGTCAGGGCCTTCTTAAAGATGACAGGATGATCCCTCAGTATGACACAAAGCTCAGGTGGTCTGTGTGCAGGTGAGCAAGATGATCTGAAGGCACAGCTGATCAAAGCTCAAAGCCTAATCTCAAGAGGCCAAAGTGTCTTTACGAGACTCCTCAGAAACGCCTCAATACACAGACACTACTGGCTGGGTCACTCAACGAAATGAACTCCAGGACAGACAAATCCTATTTTTTAAGGTAAGTCGAGCACCTTGATGAAGATCCCGGTCTAAGATGGCTTTGTGATCATCTGCCTTGTTTAAATCTACAAGCTAAGTCCAACCAGATGCCGTCCACAAGCCTCTTACACACCAGTGCACCAATCCACAAACCATTTAAACCATTCCACTGTTGAAATCTCAATCTAGCCTGAAGGTTAAGGGCTTTGATAAGAGGGAACAGGTATACTCCAAACTTCAGTACCTACAAGTCAACAGTACTACACAGGACCCCTGTGGAAGAAAGCGTCCACTTCATGCCCAAACAAACATATCGCTTCTCTCGCACCCTGAGAGCAATGTTTTTCCCGCTCAACCTCTTTCTCTCAGAGACGGTTTCTCCACTCTCTCTCAATTTCTTTCTGTCTCCCAGATGACAGCAGTCTGATCATTCACCCTCTTGTTGAACTGCTCTTGGGTGCTGGGCTGGTTTTATAGCAGTCATGGTTGAAAGGCTTTTATACACTGAGTGAGATAGCACTAAGGTGCAGTCATCAGGGGCTTAGGGGAGCAAGTGAGATGTGTCCAACAAGAACCGAATCAAACCTACACACACATACATACATGGGTGTTTGTTTGGTTCCATCTATACAAACCATGAGAGTATCCAAAAATATGCTTGCAAAAACCTTTCGAAGGATTCCTGTAAACAAAGCAGAGTCACAGAGAGCTCTCAGCATCGTGAGGATATAAAAAAAGCATCTAAGCTCAAACACTCCAATGACTCTGTATATATATGTGTGTGTGTGTGTGTGTGTGTGTGTGTGTGTGTGAGAGAGTGAAAAAGAGTCCATTTGCTTACGTCACATTGCCCTCTGTGTTATTCTGAGATGACATTCTCACGGACTGAGTAGTCTGATAGAGGAGATGATCAATGATATCTTTTAAAGTCTCTGTGAATTGCCATTTACAACCAGGATATTGAAACAGGATATTCACCAAGAAAAAAATAGGTTTTTCCCTTGGGATTTGACTGGATCATGGAAAGTGGACATTACATGCAAGAATAGATATGGTTAAATATAGAGTTTGCTAAAACATTGCCTATAATCGCTATCTGGCCATTGATTAACATTGTGCAGTTAACTAATATTGCTTAATTTTTTTTTTTTTTTAAATTGTTATTTTGAAATACTGTAAAGCTGAGATAAAATGAAATATAAATATTAGGCCTCGTTTACACTGTCAGTTAAATGTGACCCAATTTCAAATTTTTGCTCATTATGTGACAGATAGGATGTGTCCTATGACTGTGTAAACAGGAAAAAAAAAAACGCATGTATTCTGATATTTCGAGATCGGTTTCAGGCCTCATTCATATGTGGAAATAAATCAGTTATAAATCTGATATGTTCCAATGCACAATATCACAATTGAAAGAATGTGTAAACAGACGGTGAAAAAAATTGGATATAGGCAACAAATCAGAATTGGGCATCAAGACCTGCAGTGTAAACAAGGCCTAACACGAAAAACATGAAACTATTTTCAGTTAAAGTTAGGGTAAGTGTTAACGTTTTTACTTTTTGTTTAATTTTAAGTACTAAAATTACTACAACTAAAGCTAAAACAGAAATAAAACATAAATAAATAAATAAACTGAAAATATAAAAATAAAAGTTAATTCAATTAATAAATATGAATAAATGTTATATTATATAAATAATACTAAAATAACATTGACATTATCCAACAGCTCACAAAGTGATGTCAGTGGAGAGTCATTTCAGTAGAAGCACAAGTCATATTTTAATTAAACATTACAAACACAAACTACTATTTTTTTCATTGCACCCACAAATCAGTCACAATAAGACCAGGGATGTGCATTAAGTAAATTTATGTTGATTTTAAACATAGCCTAATTCACTGACAGTGCTATAATGGTATATAGACCCAGTATGTGGGGTCTCTGTGATATCAGTAACACTTTACAAAATTGCTTAATTGGTTATTATTAGTTAATGCATTAGGACCTTACAGCATTCATTAATCAAGGTTAGTGTTAACTCATTGTTAATTCAGGTTATTTTATAATAATTTATATAAATTAAAAACATACTAGTATATGAAGAATTTAACAATAAATAAGATTAATAAATGCTGTAAAAGTACTGTACAAGTTCATATTAACTATTGCATTAATGTTACCATGCAGAACTTCATTCTAAAATGTTACTTATCATCAGCCTAACATAATACAATACCTGATAGCATAATACAGCACATCCATGAAAATAATTAAAAGATTAATACACTTAGCCCTTGACCTGTCAGCATGCCAAGGCGGAATCTGCTTACATTTCTTCACATTTTCTGCACTTATTTTCCAGGAAATCACAAAATTCAGTGGAATGTCTTTAAAATGTGTTAAAGCTGAAAGAATAATCATATGATCCAAAATATTTAATCAGTTGACATGCATGTGAATGGCAGCTCTGGGGAAATCATAGTTTTCTGTTGAGCAGCATATATACTTATGAAATATACTTTTTATGTTAGCAATATCACATATCGTCAACTGATGATTATGAAAACTGAAAAGAATTCTTTTCTAACCACATGTCCTCCCATGGGAGCAGAAGGGGTATATTTATTTGTGTGCGTGTGACTAAAAACAGGAGGTCTGATGAGAAAGTGTGAAAGGGAGCCCCAATTATTAGTGCTCTGAGGTTAGCCTTTAATAACATACAGGGATGTAAACACATCATTAACACAGTAATGAGAGGAGTGGGTTTCAGGGGAAGGAGGAGTGGAGGGAGCGAGAGAATCCGAGTAGATGGGCAGGAGGGCACAGGGCCTAGGGAGGGTAAAGAGATAGTTTGGGGGTTTTGCACCTCACCTCTCGCTGCAGTTACAGAGTCATTAGAACCACAGAGAGTGCATGTGGCGCGCAACCCAATGACACGCTACCAGGCTGGCGAAGCACATGGCACCCTGCAGAACGAGAGAGTAACCTTATACACACACACACATACAATATTCCCGCCTGAATATTATCGTCCAATGCCTCTAGCGGGCACACAGATAAATCTCACTATTCAAACTGTAGGCAGATGCTGGAAATGTGTGGCATAGATAGGAGCCTGCTAAAAAAAAGCTCCAATGAGCATGTGTAGTCATACAAAAAGGCCCGTACACGGTGGAAGAAAAATAAATTTGCCCCTCAGACACTCTGTAACCCTTTTGTTCCAGTGCCATGAGGAAGGCTAACCAGAACTGGTCAATTACGGCCAAATGAATAGAAGCACGGTTGTTTCAAATGGATGTGGGTCCAAAGGGCCGACTCAGGCTCTGGCAAAGGGCATCAACAGAATGGATGAGGTCCTTCGCTTTGCCCTGCTCATTTTGTACAGAGAAAGAGCCGTTTGGAAGCTCCAGATAGATAGGAGTCTATACAAACGCAGGAGTTCGCAGCTGTCAAAGCAGCCCAATCAGAGCTGGAGATGGAGGTTGCGAAGCGGGGCCGGTCTGGGTCACGCTCACACACAGAATACGCTCAAACCATTTCAGCTCTGCATTGAACAGGCTGAAATAGGCTGACAAGTGCGCCGGACACGCATATTCCTCCTATGGACACATACGTGCGCACACACACAGAGCAAATTAACATCACTGTGAACTCTTTGAAGCATTACGCTAGGCTTGATCTCTGATCATTCTTCAATTGCGGAGGCGAGAAGTATTTAGCTTTGAGAGCTGCGGGTTACCCATGTCGCCCCTCAACCTGACTCCGACTCTTTGATCAGAATATCAGAGCGTAGCAGGAAGTTCAATCACATTACTAATGCTGGTCGTCTGAGTGGAAGAGTGTGAGGAAAGATACCATTTTAATCATTTAATAAAGACCAGAAGGTTTATAAGGCCGGTGTCAAGCCCTTGTAGAATCAAAAACATATCAAAATAGTTTTAGCCCTATGCTAAGCTAGTAGGGTAGGCTGTATTGTTTTGTTTGCTAACCGACAACAAACTGAAATTTGTATTGTTGGGAATTCTGTGTCACTATTTTTAGCTGTGCTGAATATGTAGGAACACACAGAGGTAACAAAATAAAATAAAATTCTGGCACATACACATAAGCCAATAAATTATTTCTAATTGTGTTATGATTGGTAACCAATATGGCACACTACTGTGTACTGTAAAATTCTAATAAAAACATGATATAAATTATTAAATATAACATTTCATATATAAATATATTTTTGTGAATACAAGATTTACAAAACACATAAAAAAATGACAGCTAAAACCAACTATTTTAGATGTTACAAGTCAATTTAGACTCACAGCTGAATAGATTTGTTTTTTAATAGTGATTTTAAAGATTAAAACGTAGAGACCATAATATATATAATATAAATAGATCAAATTTACAGTGAACTGTACAGTATAAATAATATTCATTTTGAGATTTGCTAAAGACTAAAAGTAAGTGCTATTATTAGTGTTTTTAAAGATTACCTTTATTAATTGAAGGTTAGATCGCATCCATATGTAAAATGTAAAAATAGGAGACATGAGCATGTAAAATTAAAGCCAATATTACAATAAAATCCAATAAATATCCAATATTGGCCGATATATCTTCAATATGTTAGAGGGGTCATGAACTGCCTCTGTTTTTTTTATTTTGTACTGTTATCTGAGGTAGAGGACTTCTCGGGTCCTAAAATCCGTACCCGACCCGAATCACTTCTTACCCGAACCCGACGTGCATAAATATTTTTTTTTAAAAGATAAACCCGACCTGAGACAGACCTGATGAAATTAGACCCGAATCCGACCCGACCGCATTTATTTTCAAACCCGACTGGACCCGAACGTAAACGGCATTGACGTGTGCATAGCCTGCAGCCCCGCATCGGCCCGGAAAAATCCTGGGGTCCTGCTGACTTATTTGGCCGCTGCTCCATTACTTTCATTCAGTTTATTTACTTATTAGCCTATTACTTTATATTTTTGCCTGCCTGATGGATACATGTTATTTCTGAGTTTGGCTTTCAACTGCAACCAGTGGATTTGAAATATAAACGTGATAGTTTTATGAAAAAAAAATAGATAGGTTAATAAATCATGGATTTGCTAGTTTTGTCTGCAATGTTAGCTACCTCATCTCCGGTGAAGGGCTTCTGCACACAAAAAAAGAAAAGCCTTGCATTGACACGCAGCGTAATGAAGTGAGTGGATTTACTGATGGATCTCATAAGATGGATTTCTGAGGTTACAAACATATGTTCCTTTTTTACGTGCGTTTCTCAAAAATGAACTTAACATGAACGCACAAGCAGGCTACGCATCCTGGGAAAGTTTATAAGAATTCGGGTCTAATCAGGTCCATTTGGGAAAAGCACATTTATTTTAATTACCCGAGACCCGAGGCTGCTAATACTGAACCCGACCCGTGTCCGAGGCACTCGTAGAAGTTTTGGACCCGAACCCGCTTGGGTCTCGGGTCGGGTCTCGGGTTTTCGGTTCCAAGTGGACCCGTGAAGACCTCTAATCTGAGGTCCACTTATAATGTTATCAAGATTTTTACATCAAAAAACATCATAATTTAGAAGTAATAGGCTATTTTCGGGCCTATTTTAACCCCCTTCATCAGAACACTCTGTTTGTATATGCGTGGTGTATTGTAGACTCGGAAGTAAACGCCCAGTGCTATGACTGGCTTGTGTATGTTTGACAGCCTATGTCCGTCACAAATGGACGCTGCTGTGATTTAGGTTAAAAATGCATAAATACTCAGTACATATCAAACAACAAAGCAATAGTGCGGCTCGTGACGATACATTGAGGTCTAAAGACACGAAACGATCGGTCTGTGCAAGAAACTGAACAGTATTTATATCTTTTTTTACCTCTGATCCCCTGAGCCTGGACCATTGACACTCCTAAATGAGATTGTAGATAGAGTATCAATGGTCCATTTGAGAGATAGGTGGCGGTAATGCACTTATAAGTCTGTGATCCGTCGTAAAGCAAGAAGAAGACGTCACGCGCCGGCTGTTGTGTGAAGAGCTCAGGACAGTTGGACAGTGCGGGGGATCAGAGGTTTAAAAAAAAAAAAAGATAAATACTGTTCAGTTTCTTGCACAGACCGATCGTTTTGTGTCTTTAGACCTCAATGTATCATCACGAGCCGCAGGGTTTAATTTGGTTTTGTCTGTGTATTTTTTTTTTTTTCTCTCAAAGCCGTGAGTCCCATTGACTTCAATTATATGACTGACAGACTGCAACGGTTTGAGTTAAAAATCTTCGTTTGTGTTCTAATGAAGAAACAAAGTCACCTACATCTTGGATGCCCTTGGGGTAAGCAGATAAACATCAAATTTTCATTTTTGGGTGAACTATCCCTTTAAGTACCTTTGAGTAGAAAGAAAACATCAGTCCAAAATTTACACATTTTTGGGCAGAACCAAAATAAATGAGCCTATGTACCCTCATTGGACTTGCATTTAAGACACAAAGGTGACACCGATGGATATATGGAATGTAATTTGTTAGAAATCTTTTATTTCTAATCAGGCACTAAACAGAGTGACCATAAAAAGTTATATCAGCCAAAGGAACTACACTGAACAGAAGCAGTGGAGAAAAAAAATTATAGTGAATTATATTCTTACAGAGTCTCATAGGCTTGTATCACTAATTTTATGGCATTATTTTACTGCCAAATGTCGAGAGTGCATTTTTGTAGCGCGAAAGTAGATTAATATAATACGCGAGCGCGAATCTCCCTGCTCGTACGCAGATTTCCTTTGCTCTTGCACAAAACCGGACGCGCGCTCTCGGATATACGCTGTTCTCGCTAATTCTTTTCACACCTGGATTAAACGTCAAAAGTTATCAACCAATCAGATTTTACGACTGATCGATGAAAATACTAGGCCTACGTGAAGAGGGAACTGATCTTGGAATTTCTTTACAATTTAATAATGTTTAGTCATTATTTAATTAGTATATATATAATAATGATGATAATAATAATAATAATAATAATAATAATAATAATAATAATAATACTATAATTAGTATTTAGTCTCTGCGCGAGAGCAGCGTATATAAGAGAGCGCACGTCCGGTTTTGTGCGAGAGCAAAGGAAATCCGCGTGCGAGCGGGGAGATTCGCGCTCGCGCATTATATTAATCTACTTTCGCACTACAAAAATGTGCTCTCGAGATTTGGCAGTAAAATAACGCCATATAATTTGTATTTGGTTGACGAGCATTGGTGAGATGCTAAGATCAGTCTGTGAGGGAGTCTGTGTCCTATGGTGTCTATTGTCTGCTATTGGAAGTGGAGACAATACGCTCCTTTGAGCTGACAAATACAGCCAGACAGTGGAAGGTCGTGTGAGGAGCAGGAGAGAAGGCCTTGTCAACATGTCTGTATAACAATAAGGGTGTATAACACAGGATGTGCTCAGAGGACAGGCAGGAAGTGTCCTTTTGACGACTGGGTAACCGTATTCACTACTGAGAGAAAACAGCAAAACACATTCAGACGTAAAGATAAACATTTCATGGAAGCGTAAACTTGTTTTTTGAAGCGTAGGCTACATTTTGTTAATGCACAGGTGAGAAAATGAAGCTGAGATATGAGGATGAGTAGTAATCATTCAGAGGGAAGTGAGAACCTGTTTTTTTATGTTGTATTGTGTGGGAAATTGACAATGTCTGCACTGAGGCGGTGAATTTAGAAAAGATCACATTTAAATATGAAGCGTGCAGTTTTTTCCTTGTCAAAATACTTGTTCCTATCACAGTGTTTTTTGTCTAGACAACCATAAGTAAGCCATTCATACAGTAGGTTGATTTCCCAATAGCCACCATCTTACCTAAGCAGTGGTGTGTTTGGAATATGAATACATGAAACCAGTTTGAAAATAATAAAAACATTTGAAAATTAGTGCGTTTCATTGGTGTTTCAAAAACCTCTGTGTCCCCCTCAGTACCACCAGTTATCAAGTATGAATATGACAAAAAAAAAAAAAAAAAAGACAAGAAATCACTGATTAGTTACAGAGATTACGAACCAGTAGCACTTTGAATAAAGGGTCAGTAAGCTTTGTTTTTAAAGAAATTAATACATTTACTCAGCAAGGATGCATTGCATTGGTCAATAATGACATTAAATACACTTATATAAAAGATTGCTACATAACATTTATATTTTCAAATAAACAGTTCTTTTGAACAAAGAATCTGTAGTAAAAAAAAAAATAAAAAAACAAACAAAAAAAAACAACTTGTCATGGCTTCCACTAAATTATTAAGCAGAATATCTGTTTCCAACATTCAAAATAGTAAGAAATGTTTCTTGAGCAGCAATTCAGCATATTAGAATGATTTCTGAAGGATTATGTGACACTGAGGACTGGAATAATGATGCTAAAAATTATTTTTTTTTTAAATATATTCAAAGGTGCCTAAGAGTTCTGTGCATGGAAATGACATACCGTGAGCCTCAAACACCATTGTTTCCTCCTCCTTATGTAAATCTCATGAATAAAAAAAGACCACTGAAAAATAGGCGAATCAGAACATAACACTGACTGTGACGTAACAGTCGGGATCACTAATAGTTACGCCCCCAACATTTGCATAGACCCGCCCATGTTCTAGACCAGCCGCCAGCCGAACCATCAGAAGTTCTGCAGGTATTGTGAAGAAACAAGCGAGGACAACAGCGAAAATGGCAGATCATGGAAATAAATGTTATGTTCCAGGCTGTGCAGAGGATGTGAAGTGCAGGAATGGGTTGGTGTCTGTATTCAGAAAGGCACAGAAAGCAAATAACGCGTTCTAATAAAATAACGCGAGCCATTAAAGGGACATGGTTAGCTCCTTGCTAGCGGTAGCCGGTTACATTACAGTACATAAGATTTCACTTACCACATAAACAGAGTAAGGAGAGATGACTGAGGATGATGAATGCGAATGATTTACAGATCCTGAGCACCTCTGACAAGCATGATCTTGTAAAATGTTGTGGTAAGTACTGCCGCTCCATAGTATAAAGAGTACGTGCGATCGCGAATCTTGAAAGCGAAAGTAAAAAGCGATCGTGCATTTGAAAGCAGTTTCAGTGCCCAGCATATTAATAGAGGCTCCCTGATGCCCGCATTTTATTTACAGTATAATTACCCGACGATATAACTGCGAGAGAAAGTATTTAAATATATATTTTCCTCCCTGTGTTTCCTTCCTGTGAGCTACTGAAATGAGCCGCACTATGAAACAGCCAATCAGAGCAGAGCTCAACATTATTATTCATGACCCTTCCAAATAGGCCAATAACAGACCATTTCATTCTAGGGAGAAATCCTAGGACTGTAAATGCACATGTAAAACCGTTTCTGGAGAATTTTTGCCTTTACCTAAGCCACATACCTTCTATGTAGATATCAGAGAACAATTTAAAATGTTGTATCAATGCATTCTATGGCACCTTTAAAACACACACCCAGAGTTAATATTTCACAATATTACTGTTTTGTCTGTATTGTTGATCAGAAATATTACACATATATATATATATATATATATATATATATATATATATATATATATATATATATATATATATATATATATATATATATATATATATATATATATATATATACACACACACATACATACACATACATATTATATATATATATATATATATATATATATATATATATATATATTAGGGGTGTCAACGTTAACGCGTTAACGCATGCGATTAATCTAAAATTTTTAACGCGTTAATATTTTTTAACGCAAATTAATCATGTGATAATGCTTGACCCCAAACTTCTTCCCGTCATCGCAGCGCGGAAGGTTATCCATCATTGTGTGATGAGGGTACAGTGAACCAGTGTTGCCAGGACAGCGGCACAAGTGGGCTATTTTGAAAATACAGTCGCGGGAAATATTACAGAGCCGCGGGTTGCGTTTTTTTGGGCTATTTTTATAATGTACCGTGGCCGCCCAAAGTGTATATAGACAAATGAAAATTAAAACAGATTCTTTTACTAATGTGTATTATAGTTGGAATGTACGTTATCCCTGGCAACTTAAGAACGGAGAGGCGGTTATAACATCATAAACAGGGTGAGTTTCAGCCAGAGCACATGTTTAGGCTTTTACACAGCAGAAATAAACATGACAACAGCCACTATAGATTATACAAGATAATAAACACACGATTACGATAGGATATGGTTTGTATGTGATTTTCTGGAGATGAATGTGTACAACTGAAATGCTAATTTGTGCAGCGATATAAAAGGCTATAAAGAGCATATTTTAACAACAGTAAACAACCAAATTCCATGTGATCGCAAAAGGAAGTTATTACAAACACTCGATGATGGTTTAAAGTGAGTTCTGAGTAAAAGTGTACTATTAATCTCATAAATTGTCTTATGTAGCATGATGCTAATGTTAGCGCTAACGCACCTGCAGAACAGGTCCAATTCTTCTTCATAATGCATTTTGTCATAATACTTCACGTAAGGTCGCAAGAAAATGTTTTGTTGTATTTATTTAGAAATACTTTTGATAATAGTTGAGTAAATGTATACTGGGATTGAAGCGATGTGGCTTGGTAAATTTTACGTTTTATTGCCAGTATAAAGACTGATAATGGCTGAATAAAAACAAATGAATAATGATAAAAGAATAATAAGGATTATGTCTCATACCTGGCGGAAGTGTGAAAGGTTCTGTTTCCTTAAACTAGTTTGTCATGCATTCCTTTATTTCAACAGATTTACAGGTAAATCCTAGCATTTTAAATGTGCGATTAATCATGATTAATCACAGTCCATGACTGTGATTAACGCGATTAAATTTTTTAATCGATTGACAGCACTAATATATATATAGCCTTGGTAAGCACAAGGGAATTTTTCAAAACCATTTAAAAAAAAATTAAAAATAAAAAATTCTTAAACTCCGATATATAAAGTATTCAAAAAAATCTTCAACATTTGAATGGCACAGTATGTATGTATGTATGTATGTATGTATGTATGGATATCTAAAAATATACTAGAGTACAGGTCAGGAACAGTCCTATTTTCTTAACAACCCTCACACATACTGTACATGAATGACTTGCCCTTACAGTCGCTCATGTGGCTTTTAATGTGCGCTAGTAATCTTTACATTATTACCTCACTCCAGATACTATTATACAGGTAGTAATATTTAATATAATAATGGCACACAATCAATTTAAATGTTACAGACACCAGCAGCATGTGATTTATGCTTTAATTTCTACTTAAATAAATCACTGTAGTGCATGAACGGTTACCACTATGGACTTAGTTCTATAGTGGTATTTTAATGCTACTATAAGAACAATTACATTATATTGTTTGTATAGTCTATATAATTTGTCCTTTATGTATATTTATTATTTGCATATACTATCATCACTGTGTTTGCTATCAAATAATGTGCTTTAACTGTTTAACATCCCTGAAATAATGAATGTTTGCACCAAGGTTTATACGAAACTACTTTATGGTGGTTTTTATACATCTGTTCCCTTGCAAAGAAATAACAACTGACTGATTTTGAATTGACAGCTTAAATAAATGGTTTAAAAAATGCCTAGTTTTCAGCATTTACAAAAGTCAAAAGGCATCCATGTTTCATTGCACAAGGACATGCTCTAAAAAGGCTCTGTTGTGTTAGCAGAGACAAAAAAAATACACCTCTATTACTGAGCTTTAGTGACTCTACATATTACAATATTTAATCAATTCACTCGACCGTCAAGACCGTTTGAATACACTGTGTTTCCTGTCAGTCACCTGCATGTGCAAAGAGCAATTAATTCAATCACAACACTCACATTTTACCCCATATTGTATCCCTGGTCATCAGGAGATTATAATTCCCTCCTCCTGTGCAATCATCATTGAAAAGTGTTGGGCATAATTTGGGTGGATTAGGAGATTAGCTGCTTATTGTGGGTTTTGCCCATGGGCCTTGTCTGATGTAACCCCACTGATGAAATGCTTTGTCTCCAGTGACTGCCAGCTATTGTTACACCTTTGTCAGGGTCGTTTAGAAACACGTCGGCAGGGGAGGCTTTTAAATTTGCAAAGCATATTTCCAGATTTTCTCACTGTTACATTATTTCATTATTTTGAGTCTGTTAATGCATGGGGGTTTATCCCTGTGCCTCAACCTAGACCAAGTGTTTTATATCATCAGAAAAAAAATTAATGAGAAAATTTTTCCCTTTTTAAATGAAGCCACAAACCACAATACATACAGGAATAATGGTGTAATGCATGAAACTGTACACAAGCCAAAGATCGCCAACAACTAAACACATTCATACCTAAGGTGAGTGACCATGATGCATAAATCTGACAATAAAATTTCAATGCATTGATAATAGAATTTATCTACTATTATGTTATTAATCTATTACACTACACTGTAATTTTTAGGGAAACACTGATAACAAACTTACAGCTGATAATTATGGAATGCTATGCAATGAAATGGCTGATAACTAAAAAAAAAGGACAACATTAACAAATTAGAGTATATATTTCCTAAAGATTACATTTAATAGAGTCATGTATTATGCGTTTGTTTATAGATCATGGGTTAAAGTGACTATTAGATGACATAAATAATGCAAATAAAAATACAAGTAAAAATATATAAAATTAGCATTAAGAATTAAATTTCTAATATCAGTTGGTATATATCTCATACTGACTGAAAAAAATTCAAAATTAAAAAAAAAAAAAAAAAAAAAAAAAAAAAAAAAATCTAATTATCACCTTTCAATTAATAATTTGAAAGGTGATAACTGACGTTGATATATTGTGCATCCCTAATAACATCCTAATTATTATGCATTTATTTCATAACCAAAATCTACTTTTTGAGCCTGGGGATGTAAAACTTGATCAAATATTTGTCAAAAGAATATTTTTTGTTTTTAATAATTCTAATAACTGCCATAATATTGAACCATAAATAACCCTTAACAGCAAAAATAACCAAATCAAACAGTCTACTTCAGATGTCTACAGATGAAAGATTTCTTTCAAAGTGTGCATGAACGATACAAACAAAATAATTTAAAAGTTTAAATGGCCAATCCTGTAAAGTACATTCTGCATTTTATACCCCTTATATAAAAATACAAAAACTATTAGGTTAGCAAGACAAAAATAACCCATTTATGACTGAGAAATATAAAAATTTCTCCTGAGTTACCCATCAATACATGCAATACTAGAGCTGGTGCAGTGGTCAGTGCCACACACACACACACACAATATAAACACACATTCACAAACACACACACACACCACTGTAATTAGTGAACCTCCTGACTTCCTTATCCTGCTGCTGTCCCAGCATCCCACCTATTGAAGTCCCGCTCTAGAGAAGTCCTCTCCTCCCTGGTCACAGGGTACAGGGAGGGGAAGCACCTGTCTGCTGAATGCTGGGTAACCCAGATAATGGGACTACCAGGAGAGCAGCGTCTGGTCAAATATTAACCCCCAACTGAGGAACGTCTGTCTAGACACACCTAACACCAGCCAGCTAACTTTATGCGAAAGAAAAGTAGAAGGATTATCCCGGCATGCTAATCTGCAGTAGCAGTCTCTTATTTGTTATCAAAAGAGCATGGAGCCATGTTAACCTAGTTAAATGCTAACATTTTTGCTAATAAAACCCACAGCAGGAAACTAAGCAGATTTTTATACTTAAGCATAAAAGTAATCTCTGAAAGGCACAAGCACTAGCTCCTTTTTTTTTTAAAAAATTTTTTAAGCACAACAGCTTGTAAAAGACGCTCAGGACAACACTGAGTCCTCTTACACTACTAAAACACAAACACATTTGTGTTCATTCAGTTGTTATCTAATTGACTGTACTTAGTCCTAACAAAGACACCAGCTGGTGTGGGTTGGGCAGGTGTCTAACACCCTCTGACACTCAGGTTCACTCATACACAGTAGCGGGACGCCAGGAAAGTTGCATGGGGTATTATTTTAATGACATACCTTTCGGAGGGTGGCTAAAATGGTAGTTTGAAAAATCTAGTTACAAACTAAACTCACCAAATATTACAATTGAGAGCTTGAACAAAGTCATTCTGATGAAGTCTATAAGGCCGAATTCTACCTGTGATGAGTCACAACGGTCGATTAATCGACTAGCTGTGCAACAACTGACTAGTTGATTAGAAAGATACTGAGACGCACAATTAAATATCCAATATCAACTGATACACATTACCATTCAAATTTTTGTGGTTGGTAAGATAACGCAGTAAAAACAGTTATATTGTGAGATATTATTAGGATTTCAGGATTCTCTGAGTCTCTGACAAAATGGAAACTTTAAAGAACAGCATTTATTTGAAACAGAACTATTTTGTAACATCTTTTGTTACTTTTGATCAATAATATGTGCCTTTGCTAAATAAAACTAATTTTTTTAAAAAAAAAATTTTTTAATTACCTTACTGAACCCTATTTTTTTTTTTACAGGAGTATACAGTATATCCAATTTAAAAAAAAAAATATGTAAAAAAGAAAAAAAAAAAAAAACCTTGTGAAATATACAAATTTAGTACAACAATAATTTAGGTAATTCATGCCTATGATTTTGTACATTGATAATTTTACACAACCATCAGATTACAAACATGCTAGATCACCATATTGTCATACTGCCATCTGCGGCGACAGACAACATAAAATGATATGGATATAACATGCTTGTTGCTGGAGGACACATTTGCATAGTGGATTCTGTGGGAGGCTGAAGTGTGTGAGTTATGTTTGCTGGTGAGTGGATGAGGGTGGATGAGACTGTGTGAGTGTGTGTTTGTCAGGGTTTTGATGATGTGTAGGATCTGGTACAATTGAAAAATGTTACTGATTCCTCCCACTTGATTAACAGTAGGCCCACTAGTGTTTGTGTCACAACACTCCCCATAATGCGCTGGTGGAGGACAGGATCCATATTCAGTTATACAATGGAAAGTATAGGACACAAGCATGTATTAAATACGGAATTGTTTGAATCAACAGATAAAGCTATAGCTACTTTCTGCAATCACTGGTCACAGACACCTCTTTAGACTCATAGATTCAAAACCAAGTCAGTGCCAAAACCACCAATTATAGCAGACACTTTTATCCATCACAAGGATAAACACACTGATATACATTCACACGTCACTGATGACTATTTTGTCTTAAAAAACATAGGTGAGGTAATGCATCTTTATACACATGGCGCAATGGGTCAAAAAGGTTGCAGATTGCCGTTTTAATGTGTGTATTTGTAAGAGAACATCGGAAATTTAGACTACAAGGCTACAAAGCATCAGAGAAGGGCATGAACAAGTTTGCAATAGTCAGGTATTCATGTGTTAATGTCTGCAGGAGTCAAGCTGAACTGCATTAGAAGAGGAGAAACAAGCTTTGGGAAGAAGAGCAGAGAACACACTCACCCTAGCCTACTGCGTACTGCCACAGAGAGCCAATCACGAATGCATTGAAAAGTCCCCTCACTGCAATTATTCAGCAAGCATGCTACGATGATACAGAACAAGGTGGAGGGAAAGAGAGAGAGGGCAGAGAGGAGAGGATTACTGTGCAGGCCACACACACACAATCCTAAAACGGTAGCACTCTAAAAGTCCACAGTCATGACTAATTCAAAGCTCTCCCCTGCTATTGCTATCTGAGATCTGTTTTTCAAAAACAGAGTTGCTGAAGGGGTAAATCAGTCTGACTGGCACACAAACTATGGCTCTGTTCCAAAACCTAGTGTGCTGCATTGCTGCCTACCACCTAGGCAGCATCACTGAAATGCAACCTTTTAAGTGACTAAATTTAACAACCCAGGCTCATTGGAAAAACTGGCAATACTTCTGCAAAATCATACAGTATTATGGTTACGTCTTTCATGTTTTGCAACACTTTCACAGTGAGCTGTCCAGTGAGTTATGCTAAAAGCACATTCAGTTTTTTTTTCCAAAACAGATGAATGTGAATCATGGGAACGTTTTATTATGATGTGCATATTGTAGCAGTTCAGAAATTAAATGTCCGGTAAGTGGCGCTAAAAGGTTAACGTTCTATTGCATTTAATAATAACTTACCACCTACATTACACCTACCAGACCCTAAATCTAACTGATAGTGTTAACCAAAGGAAACATGAGATAAAAAACACATTTGCGGCAGTAGCCATGCCATTTTAGCTTGCTTCTATAAGTCTTTGAGGTCTTTTATCATGACTCGTGTTTCCCAAGAGCTCTGCATTGCAAGTGCAATGCTGTACCAGGTGAGCTACCGAGCAAGTTTACCACATCAGAAAAGACATGCATATAGAGCTGGTTATGTGATGCTAACATACTGGATTAGTTTAGACATCATGCTTGGAAAGTACAGTATGAAAGCAATGCTAACATTATTGTTTAATTTGTACAGTTGTAGTTGATGTTTTTTTACATGTATATCCTTGTACGATTTTATTGCTTTTTAATGCAATATGTTGTTTGTATACTATTCTTGCATTTATTTAATAAAAAACCGGGTCTGATATTGAAGTATTGTGCCTACACATATAGCAGGCTTGTGCACTCCCATTTAATCATGAAATATGAGTCAGAATAACGTGACAACATTTTTATTAATTTCATCATGCCCGATTAATGATTGTAAAGTGTGGCTAATATGTTTTGATGAAAAATCTGTGATGAACTGTACATCAGTAAATCACAACAATCCTGTGCTATGGGCTTTGTCATTCATACAGGTTACAGCGGAAGTTATTTTACACTACTATCTTCTGCTTTTTGAACGTGGAAGTGTGGTTGACATTTACTGTCATGGTCACAATGCATTCTGGGATCGGTTGCCACATTCTAGCCAAAAAAAAAAAAAAAAAGCAGCATAACGTTCCTGCCTACCTATTACGTCAGAATTTTGCCTATGGTGCCTTAAAACGCTAACTAGGTAAGATGCACACTTGGTTTTGAGACAGACTTTGTGCGCGTTTGTGCATGTGTGAGAGGCTCAGTATGTCCACATTCAAGTGTGTGTGGGTGTGCTTGTGTGGGTGCCAAACTCCGTTACTTTGTCCAATCAAAGTCAACAGTTATATGACTGCTAATTCACAACACCTAAACCTGGAAAAGGCACACTGAACATAATAAAACTCAGACTGAACAGAGAATCCGCATGATCGTACTTAACTGTGAGACACCTCACGTGCACAGACACACACACAAAAGCAGGGAGAGGTGTGTGACCTCTGTGACATGGGTAGCAATCTGTGCTTGTTAATAGGAAGTGACATCTGCACGACCCATGGCATGTTTAGTTCACTGCAGTCCTTCCTATCCGGCCAGGCAAACACAGGGCAGCCGGTGCTGGCTTTAAGGCAAGGTGTTTTTGTATGTGTGTGCAAGTGTGTGTGTGTGTGTGTGTGTGTGTGTGTGTGTGTGTGTGTGTGTGTGTGTGTGTGTATCCCGAAACCAACCGTACTGAAAGCTGCACTCAGACAAGAAAATAACTGAAAATTGCTTGGAGAGAACTGAAAAAGACTGGAATGCAGGGAAGACGTTTGGCATTTGAAGACGCTCAAAAAGAGTCGGTACTTGGCACGCAGCTCAGCTTTACACACTAACACGGAAAAAACCCAAGATGATGACCGAGTGTGTTTGCTGCAAGTGTGGGAGTGTCCATTGAACCTTTTCGTGCTTGTATTCTGCTGTATGTTTTGTTATGCTATGCAGGCGGCTCTTACCACCTAAGCTGGTTTAGTGCTCAAAGGAAATGTCACAAGGGCTAGTAGATTGAGACAGTGACTAACCTCCATGTGCATTTTGAAACTTAGTGACCCAGACTTGTCATTGAGTCAATCAAACCATACTGAAGCAACAACAAAAATGTCAACTCGAATGTCAGCAAACAAGACACAGAAATGGTTTACTTGATGGTAGTGCAGATATGAGGATAATAAAAAGAAAAGAAGTTTGAAAAGGAACTTTGAAGAACAGTTTACTCAAAAATTAAAATGAAGCAAAAAAAAAAAAAAAGTCACTCAAGTTTGGTACAACAAGAGGGTAAGAAACTTTCATTTTAGAATGAAGTAATCCTTTAAAACAAGCAGAAGACACTGGCAGCCTTCAGCGCTGACAGTACACTGAATGAACACAAACAGCAAGCGCTAATCCTACTATGGCTAGTGCCTACTTACCAACGTCTGCCATTCAGCAAATCAATTAGGTTTACTGAGCAACCTCAAGTCACGTAATTAATATGCATAAGCAAAGCCCTTTCAGATCACTTCTACAACCCTAACACATTAAAGGCTAAATGAGAAGGTGTATAATGCATATTCACCGTTGTATGGATGAACTTCAGCTGAATATTGTGTAATACCATGAATGTTGTACCGTGAACTAACCAGGTGTGACGGGTCAGGTTTCCAAATACAAGTAGTTACTGATCCCTGATTTCTGAATTATGTCTATTAAATAACTGGGACTTATTACTTCTGGATGAAGAGATTTTCAGCCATTTCTGCAAAACTGTTTATAGAGAGTGTTGTGCCCTTATTTTCCATGCTAGTTTATTATTGTGGTATCATATGCTAGATTTTGAAAGTTTTTTTTTTTTTTTTTATGTTTTTGAAAGAAGTTTCTCATGTTCACCAAGGTTTTTACTTGATCCAGCTAAAACAGTAATATTGTGAAATATCATTACAATTTAAAATGTATTATTACTGTGATGATTCTCTGTTTTCTCATTCATTCTATTCTGTGATGAATAGAAAGTTAAAAAACAGAAAACAGAAACTGATATAGGAAATCTTTTGTAACATTACAAATTTCTCAAATGTCACTTTTGATCCATTTAATGCATCCTTGTGGAATAAAATTATTTTTTAATTACAAATATTATTTCAACTTAAAATTACTTTATTTTAATATATTTTAAAATATATGTAATTTATTCCTGTGATGGTAATGCTGAATATTCAGCATCATTACTCCAGTCTTCAATGATTTAGTGCTCAATGAATAATAATAATTATTATTATTATTATTATTATTATTATTATTATTATTATTATTATTATTAATGTTGAAAACAGTAGTGCAGCTTAATATTTTTGCAGAAAATGATCCATTTCTCTTTCAGGATTCATTGTTTTGTTTTTGTTTTGTTTTAAGAATGTTGATTTGCTGCTCAAGAAACATTTCTTGTTATTTTCAATATTGAAAACAGTTGTGCTGCTTAATATTTTTGTAAAAACCGTGATACATTTTTTTTCTCCAAATTCTTCAATGAACAGAAAGTTCAAAAAGAAGAGCATTTATGTAAAATAAAAATCTTTAGTAACATTAAAAATGTATTTACTGTCACTCTCCATTAATTTACGGCATCCTTGCTGAAACGATAGCGTATATTTCAAATAAGCCCCTAAACGGCGCATAAAAACAAAATAACTGTTTAGTCACTTTACCACTAGGTATGATGATATCTTACTATATAAGTGGGCGGCTTTTGGCCAGAATATACCACATAAGGAAGATACTTTATGTCAGAAATTGAAAATCAAGGTCCAGACAGTCCTCTGACTTTGGCTGGTTCATGCTGCAGTATAACAGGAAGTGGGCTCTGGTCCCCTCTAGCCCTCATCTGTACTTTCTCGAGTCTAACACAGAGAGGCTGGTCTCATCAGCAGTTGAAAAGCCCACCACCGGTGATATTTTAGCACTCGGGAGAGATAATAAAAGGCAAAATCAAATCATTTGATTAAAGTTGAACTAGGAGTGCGGGACCCCTGCCTCTGTTAACGACTGAAGCCCCTCTATCAGGAAATCAGACGGTCAATCAGAATAATTTGGCTGCTGTGATGATGACATCCCCAGCCTGAACATACCCCCAACTGTGTGTGTGTGTGTGTGATCATCAGTGAATGGAGCGGTGAGAATGCTTTCCACAAAACTGGTAAGCAAACACAGACACACACACACACACACACACTCTCTCTGGGTGCTGAATGTTGAGGAGGAGGGAGTGTGTTTGTGTGAATTGTGATTTGGAGTCTGAGTAGTTGAGGCCAACAAATGTGCGTGATCCACAAATATATTCTGAATTCCAGGGTGCAAATAGTGCAATCGCCTGTGAGAGGGAACACACACACACACATACACACTTAACCCCACACAGAGACAAAGCCACGGTTGAGCAGGCCAATGTGCCTGAGGATACTGTAGTTACTATAACACTGCTCAAATAAATTTGGCTTGTGCGTAGTGCCGACAGGTGCATACAAACACGCACACACACACACACACAGGTTAGGAGGTTTGGAAGGGAATACTAAGGGAATGCTCTGCTTACTGACCACTCCACAGTGTTTACATAGTATGCAAATAGTAAGTGAAACAGTATGTAGCATGCAAAGACATACGTGTGCTTCATACAGTAGTTTTCTACATTGCTGTCACATTATCTCATTAAGTTGCATGCTTAATTTGGCAGTGGTGTAATGACAGAAATTAAAATATTAATCATTTTAATAACATTTTCCTTTTTATCATATTTGTGTAAAAATGTCTTAACATTTGACAGCCCAATTAAATAAAGAAACAAGAAAGAGATGTTAAAAATCAAGGTTGCTATTACGTCTGAATAATAGCCTCAATGAAATTTTAAAGACAAAAAAAATAGCTATTGTAATTGACATTTCTGAATAAAACATATCCATGGTAATATGAGAAGAAAATGATAACGATAAGACATTATTAATATAAAAAAAAACAATTTTATTCCATTTTGATTGTAATTGTTTTGAAATATCTTAATCATAATAAAGTCATATTTAAGAGTGGGAAACAAATTGTCAAATTGAAACATCATGGAAACATTGATAGATAATATAAACAGTAAATATCTATAATATTATATCTTTTCCATAGTTTAATTTCACATGCTGTATTTCTTACATGCTATCATTTTATGAGTGTGATGTAGGAAATAGCTTATAGACAAGTGTATAGTTAGAATTTTTTTTTAAAAGATTTATTTTTGCCATTTTTGTATTTATTTTGATAGGACAGTATATCTAGGACAGGAATAGTTACTCAATTTTAATGATTTCTTTATGTAACAAACATTTAGGTTCAATATCATTTATAAATGATAGTCAAGATGTAGTTGTTGGTTCTTTTGTTTTGTTTAGGCCAATTATGTTTTGTCACAGAGTAAAAAGTCACTATTTTATATATATATATATATATATATATATATATATATATATATATATATATATATATATATATATATATGTATATGTATGTGTGTGTGTATGTGTGTGTGTGTGTGTGTTATTTTATATAAAATTTTATGTGATTTCATTACAGTAAAGAATGGAACTGTATACTACATGAAATTCAATTATCTTCCTGTGTCAAATGACCTGACGTCGGCGTCAAAGTCTTTGTACCCTGACCTTGCATCCTTTAACCAGAAGCAAGAGTGTGCGAGGCTCCAGATAATGAAGGATGGGGAAAGGTCTGAGCACACTAACAATCCTTCAGTCTCATCCTTTGTTCCCAAGTCCACACACACCACGCTATTTCTGCCCAGGAATTACAGGAAAAGCATTACAGGGAACTAAAAAAAGAGCCAAAAATGCGCACGACATAGGGTGAGAGTGGGCGAGGGAGAGGTGTACTCCATATGACCACTTTAATGCACTAAGATGTTGTTGAGCAGGAATATTATTGATGTTTCTGTGGCAACACGGGCTGAAGCTGAGGATTATACTGCCAACACTCTTGAGAGAGAAAGAGAGAGAGGAAAAACAAGAGGATGAGTGAAAATGAAACAACTAAAAGGGCACTGAGGGTGAGGGGGGATGGAGGGACCACGAGAGAGGGGAAGAGGGGTACGACAACAAGAAACGGAGAGAGTGTCCCCTTAGCGGGGAGATGATGTGTGTGTACTGCTTTTAAATCTTCCTAAAAATCCAAGGCCACCTTTCTCTCTCTAATTCTCCCGCTCTTTGCCACTATCAATCAAATTTGCCAGCAAAATGATCATCTGTTCAGGATTATCTTGGCTCAAGCCATCTCTCGAATTACAATAGCACTACTTTTATTCATCTATCCTGAGGGTCATCCCTTAAAACCTGTGTGTGAGAGTTTGTTAATATACACTCCTGGTGTCCAATTGCATTTGCATAATTGTATGGTATTATTGTGCATGTATCCAATCCAAGAAAAAACACAAAGATATAGATATGTCTATATATATGCATAATACGATTATCTTCTAAATGTGATGAAAAAAATGCCAATATCATTTCCAAAATCCATTTTCAGAATGGTCAGATAATGGTATTGTAAATACCCATCCCTCTTTATGTAGGATTTGCAAAAAGCTTTTGTTTTGACAGACGCTTTCGAAGCTCTACGTGAGCATTATTTTTTTTATTTATTTTTATTTTTTTGGTTCTCCTCATTTGGTCATTGTAGAAAAACATGGGGAAAAAAACATAACTCATTTGTTTGATAAATGACATTGGCATTTCAATTATAAAACCTAATTACACACTCGCTAAAGATTGTTCAAAAACTCCCTCCCGCCCCGTAAACACCTGCTTCTCACATTACCTAAATTTAATCTCCTCGCTAAAATTGTCCCCATACTTTAACTTCCAAATAAATTTGCTATTACAAAACATACTAATATGCAGGAACAGACATCAATAAGACAGAAAAGCTCTGGGTAGTTTTTACTAAATAAATAGCACCATTCATTATCCAGATTAATACTTACGCCGACTAGCTTCCAATTAAAATAATTTACTCACATTGCCGATGAAATTTACAGGGGGAGGAAAAACAAAATAGCAGCAGGAGGTTTACGTTCGTGTGTGTGTGTGTGTGTGTGTGTGTGGGAGAGTGAGAAAGAAGCTACAGGGTTTGTTCCTAAATGGAGTCTTAAAGGCCGTCATGAGTCAAAGTGCTCTATTTAAGGCTGTGTGGCCATACACACACACACACACACACACACACACACACACATATATATATATAAACACAACTGTGCACACACACGCATAACACAATCCAACCCAACAAGTGTGTGGAAAACGAGCTGATGATTGTAATGTTAACAGGCCCAATGCGTTTCATTCGGTCGAGTGGGGAAAGGACTAATGTAATCCATTCACTTCAATCGCTCCATTCTTTCCTCTCTTCCCCTCCATTTGGTATCAAAAATATCAACATGCTTCACTTCAAAACTCAAACAAACCTCAGTCCGGTTACGTGCAGCAAAAAAGTCAATTTTAGGGTTGGCTAAATAATTAGGCAACTGTAAAATAAAGCACGATTAAGTAGGTTCGTTAGAAAAAAAAAAAAAAAAAAAAAGATTCATTCGTATTCATATTTAAAAAAAAAAAAAAAAAACACCATCCCTTTGAATCCATGAAATGTGGTCATCCTGGTCTGAGAGTTTTTATTAACTATCTTGACCTAAAGCCTACCAGACGATGACATTAAGCCACAGGAAAACCTTCGAGAAAGAAAACTGAAAGAAGAAAAAAAGCTACACTCTTCTTCTCAGGCTGGGATATTTTGGGGTCCATTTTCTTAGTTTCCATTTCATTAAAATGTTGCAGCTGCTACCACCTACAGGTCACAGAAGGTACAGCAAGACAGAAACTTTTATATCCTAAATGTTGTGATCTTGAAGGGTTTTTCACCCCCCAAATTTGATAAATAAAGTTTCTTTCAACTTGGGACACTATGTAGGACACTTAAATTATTAAAAAAAAAATAAATAAATAAAAAAAATAAAAAAAAATACAACAACAACAACAACAACAATACAGGACATTACATGGACAAAGATTAAGCAACATTTATTTTAAGACATTTACATGTATGGGTCATAAACTTTTAACCTTCATAATTTATTTCTGCCATTTTCGAATTCATTTTCTGTTTTGTTTTACCCTTGTCCACAGGCTATCAATTTTCAGTTTAAAATATGAAAATCTATGATAAAAAAAAATATATGTTGCATTACCATTTTTTTAAATCTAAACAAAGAGTCAAATAATCATAATTTATTTAATTTTTAATTAATAATATATTACAATTTTCCCCTTATATATATAAACATACATTTTTTTGTATATTATTATTATTATTTTGTATATTTGGTTACCATATAGAGAATGTTTTAGATCAAATATCATAAATGTAGATGAAAAACAATAATCTTAAATTTCACTTATTTTCAATTACTAATATGTATCTATTTATTTATTAATAGACATTTTTCATTTCAAATCAATCAAAATAATTGCACATCTAAAACACAAAAAAGTATGAAATTAGCCATATCAATTTGTTTTTATAATATTTAAAAAGTAATTTACATCACATAATACTATTAAATACATGACAGAAATAAAAAAAAATACTGAAAAACTGATGGTTCAGAGAGGAAAAAAAAAACATTACTGAAATATACAGTGCCACAAGTGTCCAAAGTTAAAGAAAAATCTGCATACAGTGTTATTATACAGTACTAAGAGAATGAGGGGTTACAGAAGCCTTGAGGAGAATTATGTGAAACAAGTGAGTCTCAGACTCTGTTACGGTTGTGTTGGAGCGGATGGGGAACAGGCTGTTTGTGCAAACTCATTCCTCACACAGGAAACCCACCTCAGAGTCACAACATCAAAAATCCTGTCAGACTTCAAAATAAACGGCAAAACAATTGCGTGACTGTAAAAAAAAAACAAAAAAAAAAAAAACTGTCTCACAATAACCTCATCTTCTAAACAAGGCTTTGTCATTTTCACAAATGTTTCATGAAAACCAAAATCCATCCGCTTTGTCCCACAACTACAGGAGATAAATTTAAACTTGTTCCCAAGTTCAATATCTTGTTGTGTCTTGGATGTCAAGGATGCTCGGTATACATAGCCAACTTGTATATATTATCAAATTAGTTGGTTGAAGTCTGTGTGGACATTTATACAACTTCACAATAATCTATATAGACCTAAAGTGCTCAGATACTCGGCTGAATGTCTCTTATATAGATATTTAGAAGTGTATGCATGTGTATTAAGTACTTTTTATTGCTTTGCATTGTGTAAACATCTGCAGAAGAATTCAGGCACTCACACACAGAGTATCTGTTGATTGATTTGTTTGTGTACTAGACTGAATGAGCTCTCAGTACGGAAGCCTGAAGAGGACAATCAGTAAGCTTGCTGTATGTGGAGTGCTTTTGAAGGGCAGTAATATTCACCATCAAACAGCTGTAGAAAAGTCTGTTTGTGGGTTTTATGCATTATTGAACTCACTATGGAAATAAATAAAAGCAGGAGTAAGATAATACCTATGACATTTTGTCATGGTGAAATGTATACCAGGTTACAGAGTAAACCGCAATTGACTTGTGCTCACTGTTGGTAGCTTGTGATCTATGGAAAAAAGCAGCTGGTGGATTGGAAACAGGCATGTTTTTGTTGTTTCTGAGCTTTTTTAACATGATAAAATGAAGAAGAGACAGGAAATAATTGGGTTGCAAGCTGGACTCAAACCAATCCGAGCACCTACCTGTCAAGATCTGGTGAAAACTGCACACAGTGCAACTGCTTATACATTTCCAAAAGGCTCTAAATGACTAACGTGAGTGGCAAATACACAAGTACAAAATTGCAATAGTGGGTTCTGAGTGGTTAATAAAACATTGCTAGGTCAAAAGACCTGGAATTTGCACCATCCACCATCACATATCACAAGTTGAAAGTGAATAAGAGCAAAACAGGTGGACTTAACAAATAATAACTCGGGCAAGAATCTCCTCCGTTCACCTTTACATGCCAAAAACAGTGACAGATCCCTATCAGCTCCAATCCAAATTACAACTCGTTACTTGTAAAACATCAAAATTATGGAAAAGGGCTTAGTGAGAAGTTTTATAAGTATCTATGATGAATTATGCCCATACATAATGATAGCGTGCTCCAGAAAATGGTATTCCATATCACTAAACTAAACCAAACCAAACGGGAAAAAAAAAAAAAAAAAAAAAAAAACACCAAACCAAACCACACCAAACCACATTAAACTAAAGTGAAAGTCGTGACGTATTGTCAAGTATGGTGACCCATACTCGAAATTGGTGCTCTGCATTTAACCCATCCAAGTGCACACACACTGAATAGTGAACAAACGCACACACACACACAGTGAACACACACCCGGAGCAGTGGGCAGCCATTGCTCCAGCGCCCGGGGAGCAATTGGGGGTTCGGTGCCTTGCTCAAGGGCACCTCAGTCATGGTATCGAAGGCTGAAGAGAGAGTGCTGTTCATTCACAATCCCCACCTTCAATTCCTGCCGGTGCGAGAATCAAACCGGCAACCTTCAGGTTACAAGCCCAACTCTCTAACCATTAGGCCACGACTTCCCCAAAGTAAACTAAACTAAACCACACTAAACCAAATCAAACCGAACTGTTTCTTGAGCAGCAAATCAGCATATTAGACTGATTTCTGAAGGATCATGTGACACTGAAGACTGGAGTAATGATGCTGAAAATTCAGCTTTGCCATCACAGGAATAAATTACATTTTAAAATATACTGAAATAGAAAACATTTATTTTAAATTGTAATAATATTAACCAATATTCTTATTTTAGTATATTTTTGATCAATTACATGCAGCCTTGGTAAGCATAAGACACTTAAGTAGTATATATTTAGACTTAAGCACATAAAGTATATAACTTGATAGATGTTCCACACGTATTTGTGTTCTGTGAAAAGGAAAAGAACAAACCAAGCGGTTTTGAAGGCTCACAGCCCGAGGTCATCACCAGAAAGTGCAGTAAAGGAATAAAATGCTACCCGAAATATGAAATCGAGTGAAAAGGATGAGAGGGAGAAGAGGTAGAGTGGTGGGGGTCACTAGATTGTAAGTAGATGGAGGCTGAGAGTGGAGAGGGAACACTAGAGTGCCATTATAACTCCAGCAGCAATGATGACCTCGGAGAGAACCGGAGTATCTGTATTGACCAACAGCTATACGTTTCACCCATCTAAACACTCTCCAGCAAAAACATCTGCTTGTATGATTAAGATTAGATCAGATCTCACTGTACTCTCAGTCCGTTTAGTGTGAGATGAAAGGTGTGAAGAAAGACAAAGCGAGGTTAGACGCACAAATTCTTCAGGTTAAATATCAATTACAAATCACTTGAGCGCAAAATGTGGGAATTAATTATTAATTCTTGTTTTACATTATAATATATATAAATAAATTTTATGCATTTAAAATATATTAAAAATGATTAAAAAAAGTTTTATAAAATATTTTATTATTTAATAACATATATAATAATCTTGATGTGGTCATTGTGGATTTTAATTAGCATGAGTTACAATGACTTAAAATGAATTCCCGATGGCCCTTTTGTGTTTAATTATAATGGTTAGTGTGTGAGACATCATAATTGACAAACCGTCTCAGTAGACGTGCAAAGTTGAGGGAATGATTGGCCATATGTGCATCTGATCAATATCTGTGAGTATCTGTAATGCACTTGTCACTGAGACAGACCGTAAGCCAAATTAATAGAGTGCACGCTGGTCTTTGATGAGTGTGTCCTACAGCAAAGGTGATGCGCTCGGGGCGAGCGATCGTGAGCTCGGGTCGCTCTTTTAATGTGCAGCGGCATGTATATATCTGTAAGAGAAGAGTGAGGTGTAAATGCATCATGTGCACACTTGTGTTTGTGTGTTTCTCTCTAATGGTCCTCGGGGGCAGGGAGCTCCTCCATCAGCAGGGCATTAGCACTCCGTTGCCCCGCCTGGGTATCGATGGGTTGCTATGGTGATGCCACCCCCTAAGGGCCGCCACGCCCTCTGGACCGTCTGGCTGAGTGACCTCTGACCCCAGGGCTGTTTGGCAGGGCTGCGTTGACTGCGACACAGTACTGGCCATTGATCTTCCACTGACACCAGGACAGCACTTAACACTCCGACTGTAGGAGTAATGGAGCCAGCCCGCTGTTATTACTGACCCTGTCTGTCTGTCTGTCTGTCTGTGTCTGTGTGTGTGTGTGTGTGTGTGCACGCACGCATGTGTGTGATAGAGGCCAGTACTGTGCATCTCTCAACCTCTCACTGTCCTGTTCTCTCGCTGTCCATCTCTATCAATATTAATAATGAACTTCTTTATATCCAGACAAGAAGCAGCATGTCTACTCAAGAGATTAATCTTTCCTCCCATCCACCCCTTCTGCACCTTCACCCTTTTTTTCTACCGGTCTGATTCCTGGAGCACAATTAGAAAGTGTCACTTTTAAAAAAGCACCATGGTACTACAATGGCTTTGGTAAACTTTTTGTGAAAAGTCACAATTAACCCCAAAATTAAATGAAATTTCATGTTTTATTTGAATTATTTTGATGAAAGAAAATTCAACCTAATTTTAGAAATTTTGCATTGCATTTTTTATTTTGCACAAAAAAAAAAAAAATGTAATTGTCGCTACCTTAATGCAAAAAAGAAAATATTTCCTCAAAATATTTTCATTATACCTAATTATTCATTATGTAGTATTTTTTGATGTACAGCCTTACTATGCTTATATACATTGTTATTTTTCCTTTTGTTTGTTTGTTTGTTTTTTGCTTAAATACATTATTCAATTAACTTTTATAATTAATATACAGAGAATAACCATAGAAAACAGTACCAATTACAAAAAAAAAAAAAAACGTCCAGACACATTATGGTAATGCTTAATTATTACGAAAATATCACAACGCAAATTTTAAATTTTAAATTTTCTTTATGCACAATTCTTTACAAAATTATTAATTAGGAAAAAAAAAATTAAAAGTTGGCCCCATTTGATTTTGGTGTGATATTTGTGCAAATTATTTACAAAAATAAAAAAATAAAAATAATAATATTGATTATAAATAAATAAATAAATAAATAATAAAATTGCTTCTTTTTGCCCATTTGATTTTGGTGTGAAATATGACATGACCATATTTTATGTAGGTTTATTAAGAAAAATTAAAATAAATACATAAATGAATAATTTTTTAGAGTGAAATATGCCATTGGCATGTTTTCATGGGATGTTTTTTATGGCATTTTTTTTTTTTTTTTCCTCATGGCATGCTTTTCATGCCCACTTGTTACCATATAAATGATTGACTTTTGACAATTTTGGCATTTCTTTGACATACTTTGGAGTACCACATGAATATCATAAGAATGCATGTATGAATATGAAAGTCATTCAGTGCCATAATATACATGAAAATACCATGATACTGCCATCAGATACCATAACTGTACCATAATTTATATTCATAGTACTTTTTGCAAGAGTTTTAGGCCATGACTGACACAAAGACGATCAACAATAGACAGCAGAAAAGAATATGTCTTATATCAAGCCAACAATGGCAGAGGAGAGAACAATACAACTGTCCTTCCATTCCACACCCTCTCAGTTTCTCTCTCATGGCCACAAGCTTGTGTCTGATCGCTTCATATCTGCAGCCCATCTCTTCATTATTTACAGTAATAGCCTGTCAAAGTCATGCATTCAGTCTCTCCAAATAACACGCACCCACAGTTGGGCAATGTCCATGGTGCATGCACTGGCCAGTTAGAGCTCTCTCCCGGTGGCAGCCCGGGGCTAGCTGCTAAATGGAACGCTTCACCTCAATTGAATGGGAATCATTTCTCCTTTATTTCTCCATGTGCGTGACCTTGTCTTTCTTCCCCTTGGTGAGGTGAAGGACGCAGGGGGCTCGCCGCTAGCTGGTGGGGGCTTAGTAGAGGCTGGAGAGGGACATTAGAGAAGTGGTCTTTACCAGACGTGGGCCCGGAGCCCAGGTCACGGCAGGGGAAAGAGGCTCTTGAGTGATCTGATTGCCTGGTGCAGGATGCGGCAGTCCTTAGAAAGGTTGCTAATAGCATAGCCCCCTTTTAGTGAGCAGGACAATACTGGCTAATTCAATCTGATGCAGAGCTCTTGTATACACACAAGAGTACACACAAATGTAGACGGGCGTTTAACTGAAGAGAAAAAGCGGCCGAAAACATGCGTGCGCTTACGCCGACGCACACACACACGTGCGCATTCCTGCCGAGTTCAGCTGCATTTGTTCCCTACGAATATCTGCTCGCATAGCTACGTGCACTGCGGACTGGAAAAGCCGATGGCACTTGTTTTGAATTGATTGCTAAAATGCTGGGTTTTGTGGCACAGGAGAGAATGGACTTAAATGATTCGCATTGATTAGCAATGCCCCACTTTGGAGCACGCTATGGGTTTCAGCTCACACTCGCAGCGAGGGCAACGGCACATCATCAGCGCACGCACAAGCGTTAAAATGAGAGTGAGCAAGTGCACGAGTTCAGATAGACTGAATTACCTCTTCATGCAATGTAATGTGACACTCCTCAATTAATATCTTCAGCACGAGAGGAATTAAGCGTCATCAATTTAGCGTGTTAGCCGCTGCAATTTCAGCAAAGCGGCAACTCATTCGTTTGACTGGTAAATACAACCTTGCAAAGTTTCTAATAAACCAGATGTTTTTACACCTTTTAAAAATGGAACGAACAACAGGGGAATGTTTGTCCGATCTGATAAGGCCAAACAAAAACATTTTGCAAAGTATGACAGTGCCCCCAACTGGACGCTCGTCAGACAATTAAAACAGCTAAAACAATTAGAGCGCAGCCCGCCGTATAACCACCACGAGAGGTTTAAAAACGTCCGATATCAAAAAAACACCTAAATAAACATGCCTTCTCTCCACAAGTATCCCTGTGAAGAGTTTCGGCAATGTGTTTTTCTCACTGTGTCAAAACACAGAGGTCATATGAGAGGCATTCACTGCCATTTCAGAGGCCCCAGGTAAGAGAGATGCAATTAGGACGCTAGCACGATCAATTAACCAGCTCTCCAAATCTACAGTAATTAGCTTCTCCATTGTGGAACAGTTGTAAAAAGCCACTTGGCAAAGCAGCGAAAAAGCATCGACTGGATTGTTTGGAGGGAATGTGGGTGTGTGTGCTTGTATGAGTATCATTGTGTGCATCTTTGTGTGCCACAAACTGTTATACAGAGTGTGATGTGATTGTGTGTTGGAGAAGGGGTGGGTGTTGGCAGGCTCTTTAACTGATGTACTTACTAAACAATAGTGCGTCTCTCAAACACCGGTCAGATATGTGAAGATCACGCGCACAGTTTCTACCGAAACGTACAGTTGTGTTACATTTGAAAGGCTCTTTTTTTTTTTTTTTTTTTTTTTTGAGACAGGCTTTACAGGCACGTACCTAAAAAGCTCAGTGGGGAGGCTTGGCATCATCTGGCCATTGGACCAGCACTACATCAATCCCCCATAATCCTTTTGGGCCGGATGGGCTGGGAGAGATGGGTGAAAGCAGCAGCAACGTCATCCCCGCCACACTCCCCTAATTCTGCGTTCTGATTGGTCGACCCACCCTCAATGCGTTTTGTGAAGCATGAACCCCTGGGCTGGGACTAATAAATGACTTCTCCTTTCTGCAGAAGATTACTTCCCCTCATGGCTCCACCAAGACAATGAGACAGGAACCAACCTGCTGGAACAGAGGTGGGCTGCTTTGAGGTTGGTGAGAAGGTAGAAACGAGGCGCAGTGGCTGAACCAGTATCCATTCACTAGATTCATTCACAACTAGGCCAGTAAGTTTAGTCACCATCATGATGTTCCAAACCTGTATGACTTTTGTCTTCTGCCAAACACTAAGATGATATTTTGAAGAATGTTTTTCTCCATACAATTAAAGTCAGTGGGGTCAAAATCTGGATGGACAAAATTGGGGTCCAACATTGGCTGGACAAAAAAATACTAAGGTGTAAAATATCAAAGTCATGCAGGTTTGGAGCAACGTGAGGAGCAAAGAGTTAATGATGGCAATTTTCATTTTGGGAGGAACTGCTTTAACATTAAGACATAAATACTACCTAGAGTGTTTGACAGAAAAAAAAAAAAAAAGATAAAAAGCGTACAAAAGCAAAAGTGTGGGGCCTCTGTCCTGTCCTGAAAAGCTAGTGATGTGAAGCGGCTTGCGGTACATATGAAAAAGTGCAGACAATAGGCAAGCCAAGCAATCAGCCCGTTTCTACACAACTCCTCTGTGGCGCGACCCAAAAGCAGGGGGTGTGGGCTTCTTAATCTTGCTTCTCTTGCCAGCGCAGGGATCTGGAGGTGTCATATTCCTCCAAAACATTCCTGCTCCTTTCGCTCCAAATGGCCGACGTTTTGTCACCAGTGCAGGGCCCCTGTAATGAACCTGGGGGGGATCTTCAGAACTCAATGACTGGACGTAATTACTTCTCTCCTTTTCTTCGCTTCTTTTCTCCGCACTGGCTCTCCCTCCGAGCCGTACCGGCCCCCAGCTTGCGGGCTGGCTGGTCAAATACAAAAGGCAGGCTGCACCGAGTCCAGCTGGGGAGGGCTGGAAAGGGGGAGTGTTTCAGAATCCAGAATCCCCCGATCAGCTGTCACTGAGACACCGAGCGACTCAGCGCTCTTCACCAATGCCTGTGACCTTACTGAATTGACCTTGACAACCATCAAACAAAGTTGTTTTATTTGACAGATAACGTATGCAATCTAAGCTGTCAAGGTAAAACTTACCAATTCATTCTGAGCATCCTCAACATTTATATTTATATTTATATATATGTATGTGTGTGTGTGTGCGCGTTCATGCTCATTTCTCCTATTTTTACATTTAGATTACTTTTGCCATCATCTAAAATGCACTTAAAGTTTAAAAACTTAATTTAATATTACTGTTAAATGGTCTCTAAATGAATATCAACTTCATATACTGTAAAATATATTATTAAATTTATTTTATTAATAAAATTTAAAATTATTGATTTTAGATTTCAGTGTATTATTTTTGATTTAGACAAATAGTACAGAATTTGATGGCCATTTATTGTTTATTGGCCATAAAATTAAAATACTTATCGACTTATTGAAACTCATATTGACCAAAATTAGTGTATAAAAGGAGATAAAATGGTAATATATTACAATATTAATTAATTCAAAATAAATGTGTAAACCCCTGTTATTCGACTTATAATTAAATAAGAGAAATACATTTGCTATTATCAATTTTCCATCATATAAGTATAAAGGATATAAGATTTAAACTAAAAATAAATATTAACAAACTAACGTTTCTAAAAACATAAAAGCCTATTCAAAAAACACACATTAGGCATGTTAGTCCTGCTAATTAGCTGACATACATGTAAACCAAGAGACAGCACTTATAAAAATAAGTGTGTGAGAGTCATTACATTGAGTGCTTTGCAGACAAACATACATTCAGACACACATCTCTCCCGGGAGTCATTTTTGGAGTGCTGCCCAAGCTCTGAGTAAGAGGTGGCTATTCACATGCCTTGTTCTCCACCAAGACGCTAATCAGATAAATTATCTATTTGTTTTAAAACATCATCAAGTACATTAGGGCTGCTGGAGACCTGGCATGGTTGCTAGGCAAACTGGGGGGTGGGGGGCTTGAAAGGGTGAATACGAACATTGAGGGGGGTCCACAAACACACCAATACGATGACAGAAAAGTGCACTCTGACAGACAGAGAAATGAGAGACAAATTAACTACATTACATTAATCACTTACAAGTCCAATGGGAGCACAGAACCACACAGACACACATTCACTCACAGAGTAAGAGAGGCCTATGGGTAACCTGTTGTTCTCTGTACAAAAACATAAAAGTGCTTAAAAGTACCACAGTGTTAATATGGTTTTTGGACATGGTACCATGGAACATGCATCAAGATACAACCACAGTTTCATCTGATAAATGACTGAGTGGGAGGTGATGTCACTAAATGGAGAAGGCTGAGCTCATGAATATTAATTAGCCCATTCTGATTTGGCTAAGATTTTTATACAGTACTTTTTTATTAATCAATAATAAATCCAGAGATTGAGCCTGTGCTAAAACATTCTCAGAAGTCAAAACAAAAATATCAACTAGCTTATTTAACATCAAGATACTAGTGGCATAAGTCTAAGTTTCCTTGTTTAAACTTCATATTTACACTTCCTAGAATATGCAAAATATACTTTAGACTCTTCCTAGAAACACTGTTGCATTTGGAAGGTTTTAGTGCATTAGTGTTAGGACAAAAATTGTGCAAACTCCATAAAAAATTCAATCAAGTCTTTCCCTCATCAAAGTTTAGCATTACTTTTGAGGCTAGTTAGTTCACAGGCAAGTGAATAGTCAAAACTGTAATGCATGAGGGGCAAAAGGTGCAAAAAACTTGGAAAATGATGGAGAACAAGTCTAATAATCAAGTCTGGAGTGTGAATTTCTAGGGTGTTATTACTTTCTTCATTCACCCCCTCTCCCTTCTAATTCCAGATTTGAAGGGACCTTTGCAACAAAAGAAAAAGTGTTACCTGGCTGCTAAGGTATGTTGGTAATTACTGTGGCATTACACCCCGCACAATATCCCTGCAAAGGCTAGTATTGTAATTTCTTTCCTTCAGGGTTCCCTTTATCACGTCTCTTAGCTCTGATAAAGCTCACCCCACTGCTGACCCTGTAGCCATGATTAAGAACATTTGCTTTTATGTTCATGCTTATATAGAGGAGCAAATACTTTTATAATGCCATCTTGCACATAGCTAGAAAAAGAACATTATGTTTTATAATAATGCTTCACATAATGACTTTAATCTGGGTCAGTCATTTATCATTCAGCACAGAGTCCTGGTCAGTTCTGGGTCACTCAAATGCAGACAATATTTCCTGTAGGTGGCTTTATCATGAAAGCAGTTCTTGGCCTTTTCACCAGTGGCACTGATTGAAGACACTTTCACTGTCTATGATGAGCTTTGGGAACTCTGACACAGAGCTCTTACACAGTGTTCAGAGCTAACTTTGTATAAATTGAGAAAATTTAACAGTCAAATTTTAGTGTCACGTAACACATAAAACTTTTTTCCTAAAGATGTCATATTTTAATCTAAATTATGAGAATAAAAAATATGGTCTGAGATTAAAGTCATAATACTATGAAAATAAAGTCATGTAGAAAGTGACAAAGTGGATATTTATATATTCAATTTGACTGATTTCAATTGCTCACGTTGCTTACAATAACGAGGTAGTTCCTAATAAAGTTTTTAGCCAATTGGCGAGAATCTGTTTTATTTATTCACAAAAGACAATTCTGACTGGCATTTGGTGTTTAGTGAGTGTTAATTTTGGACTCCGCCTGCACACGTTCAACAGGCCGTTCTGCAGTAATGAGGGCTTGAATCTGGTCAGCGAGCCGTCCTGTAAACAGTCTGAGAGCAGCGTTAATTAACTCTCACCAACACAGGAGAGCAGAATAAGGCAGAGATGGAGAGCCAGACCTCTGACCTCTGCAGGTCTAACCAGGCCTCATTGGACAGCCTCAATCTGAGCAATTAGTACACCGGGTCCCCCAATCTACATAATTGCCCAAGCAGGGGGTAGAACAGACGGGCATGTGAGTGGAGACCATTGGACACACACAAACAAACACATGATTCAAATAAAAAGACACACACACTAATAACACTTATTAAGCTATGAAAAAGTCACCATCACACATGGATTCGTGATAAATGCATGGATTCTGAGGAAACCCTGCTGAGACTGAGTGCTGCCTGTTAAGCCTGAATGTCATGATTTCAGTGGGGATCAGTTCCTTCACCTCATCATGTGACCCCTCTGAAGAATGTTTTAAGTCAGGACGCAGGATTAAGACCCTGACTAGACTGACTAAGAGTATCCAACCAATACCCAATGAGGCTTGTATTTTGTGGTAGTATTTTGTGAAAAATAAGTGTTAACTAGTTGACCTCACTAATCATCCAGTCGGTTGTTTGATGCTTAGTCAACCATTGCAATCCAACCTTGCAAATGAGTTGGAGTTAAACGGCAAAGGTTTGGCTGGATAATAAAGGCCGCTTTCACATATTTGACAATTGATTTCTTTTTCCAGTAAATGTATCACATAATGCAGCTCAAGTAACAGTGTATTTTGTTTTTTGCTGTTACATTCACACATCAGCACCAAAATACCAGTAATCATTAAAGAAGAACCACTTTATTTTCACTATCTGTCCAATTTGACAACATTTTTTTCACTTCTTTGGTGATGCAGGGGCAAACTACAAAGCCGAAGCAATAATCAATGACGACTAGCCATCTATAACATTTCCATAGAAAAACAATTAAAAAGCACCAGAGTTTACTGTAAACTCTGCGGAGAAATCACAAACTTAATGACTGTTCCAAAGCAGACTTCTTACATGCTTATATTGGTAATCTCACGCTTTGTTCACACATGATCTCTAAATGGCAATTTACAAGTAATTTTCTGGAAAAGACTGTTTGTGTGAAAGCACATATTGTCTCGTTAGCACCTGCTAGTAGATGATGAAACTACATCATCTGGCTGCAAAGAGCTCCTCTAAAATAAGTATCACTATTCCAGACTATGTATACTACAACTACATTTTCTCTACAGTTTTTAACCAACTCTGACCCAAGCACATGACAGTGGAAGAGCTGATGTTTGAATCCAAACCAGTGGTCAACAAGCCTCTCTAAAGCTCTTCACGTCCACCCAGCATGTTCAGATAAGACCTTTTGTGTCCCTCTTGATCCCTGCTGGAAACAACAGCACTTAAACCCACAGCACCGTCAACCCTTCCAACCCTGACAAGTTGGATCACCGTAATCCATACATTTGGATAGCTAATCCACATTCAGTGCCTCAGAGGACATAGAGACCTTTCGGCTTGTCAAATCCTCAGACGAGGATTTTAAACTGGGTATGTGGGGTGGGTAATACATGGAGCACCCCCCGTTTGCAGACAATGAGCTTGCCCAGCTGAGTTGACAAGGACATGGGGGAGATGTTTGGGCTTACCAATGCGTAAGATCAATTAAGGGTGGTTGAGAGGAAGGTCTGAAAAGAGAAGCGATGACCCTGCCGTAGAAGAGAGCCATGCTGCCCCTTTTCACTAATCCAGTAAAAGAGCCAAATATTTCAAGACATATCAGTCCACAAGCCACTGGAAACCAGGACGGGACCAGTCTCTTTCCTTTACTAAAACAGATAAACTGCATAAAAGTTTCTGAGACACTGGTTTATCTACCTAAAGCTCCTTTTGTGCTCAACAGGACAATGAAAGTCATACAGGTTTGGAATAACATGGGTGAATAAATTATAACAGAATTTAAATTTTTGGATGAACTATCCCTTCAATACTGCACTTTAACGGCAAAACACAGTAGGCCTAATTATAATTGCTAAACTTAAGGAAAATGGCTTCAATTTTTGTTTTGATTTCATATACATTTTACTCCTTATTTTCTCTGAATCTGAGCATAGTTGAGCCAAACCAGTCTGTCACAGTATATATCATGGCCTTAGAGAATGGATTTTCATCATAATTCAGTTTGGTCAAAATAGTAGTTACTGTGTTTTGTCTTTGCAAAATTGTCTTGTCTTGTCTTTTCCAGCAATTTATCATTTGCTGCACAATATCCTGCTGTACAGGACGAACAGACATCTAAAGCAGTATATACTGTATAAAGTGTGGGGTCTGTAAAAGTTTGTTTTTTGTTTAAATGTTTACCAAGGATGCATTTATTTAATCAAAAGTACAATAAAAACTGTATTTTGAAAAATCATTCAAATGGTTTTCTAATTTAATAAATTACAAAAAGTAATTTACTTCCGTGACGATAAAGCTAAATTTTTAGTAGCCACTACTCCAGTCTTCAGTGTCACATGATCCTGCAGAAATCATTCTAAATATGCTTATGCTTTGGTACTCAGCGTTTTTTGGTACTCAATGTTTCTTAATATTTTTGTGGAATTTGTGATACATTTTATTCAGGATTCTTTGATGAATAGAAAGTTCAAAAGAACAGCATTTGTAACATTAGAAATGTCTTTACTGTCACTTTTTACATTTCACCATCCTTGCTGAATAAAAGTATTAAAAAGAAAAGCATTTTTTTTTATAAAACAAACATCTTACTGACCCCAAACTTTTGAACAATAGTGTATATCATGAAAGTGTGTATTTAATATACAGAGATGGCATAAATATATTTACAGTACACAGGAATTACCATTCACGGGAAACAATAAATCAGTTCATTGTATCTGCTACCTGTTGATTCTGCAACTTTGTTCAGTCACCTATATTCACTTATAAAGTATGATTTTGGCCAACTAAAATACTTGCTTTAAATTTCCCTGAAAAGTACATTGTGTATTTAATTGTTCAGAAGTCAGTGTGTTGTATTGCTATACAGTGCATGTTATGACTGTCCAGACCTGTGCTGGGAAAGAAAACGTACTTTAATACCCCTGGCACAGACAGCAGGAGTCAATAAGTTGCTTATAATTAGGTGCTTCTAAGGCTCAAGTGTGCCTGCCTCTGGTGCATGATGGAGCTGCAGCTTGATCTGACCACCTGCTGCCTGCCATAGTATATGTTCTGTTTAAGATTACAGTGAAATATTGTTCATTCATAATCAGAAAGTAGGCAGACTGCATTAAAAGAACACAATTACCTCTATGTGATCAGTTTCAGAGGGAAAAAAACCTGTTGCCTGAACACACGAACATGCACAGAAGGGATACTCACAGACATTTCCTGTGTTGTCAAAGCTGCTGAGCACTTCATCCACTCTAATGGGACCAAGATTGTCTCTGGAATGCATTAATAAAATTCATATAGTTATAAATACAATGTGATAATGACTAAACGTTAGTGTTAGCTAAATGATATTTGATTAAATTAATGTGTTTAATAATACTGACATAAGCAAAATACTTAAATAAGCAGTTAAACCAAAAAAAAATAATAATAATAATAATTCTGACATAGTTTATTCACTCATTCTGTAATAAATAAAAATAGAATGTCAAAGCTGCTCTTTTTTCCATTCCATACCGAAAGGGAAGGATGACAATGGCTGTGATTATTTTCAGAGAAATATTTCTGTGAAATATTTTCAGAGCATGATTTTCATTTAGACTTTTATGGTTCTTCTATGGTGCTTTTTATTATTATTCATATTTTTTGGAATTTGACAACTCTTGGTCCCCATCCATTTTCATTTAATGGAAAAAAAGCAGTGTGACACATACTTCAAAACTTTACCTTTTGTGTTTGACAGGAAAAAAACAATATCACATGGGTTTGGAACAACATGAGGGTATAAGTAAAACATACAGAATTTACCTTTGTGAGAATTATGCCTTAAAAATAAAAGTTCTTAAGAATCCTGAAGCTAAATTGCTTCACCTGCTCTAGTTAATTGAACACTTTCTCCAGCATACCTGAGTAAGGCACTGTACTGAGGAAAGATTGCACTTCTGTACTCCACCCACTGTCCTTCCGATGGCTCATCCGTCTCTGTGGGAGCGACCCTGCTCCTGGAGAACAGGTTAAAGGAGGAGAATCTTCGCACTGACACCTGCTGAACATCTGCACTGTCGAGCTGCTTCTGTTTCAGTACCTGCATTGTGAGAGATGCATAAGATTCTACTACTGAGACGCGTATTATGTAACGCATTACATTTGCGCTTATTTAACCAAACACATGCAATCAGCTGCATGTTGAAGGAGATTCACTAAACGCCCATCACCTGTCGCAGAAGAGCCCAGCGTGCACGGGCCACATCGGTTCCACAGTGAGAGTCGTGATTTTGGTGATTGTTCGCGTGCATTTCTGTCGCAGCTAACGGGGGATCTTTAAATGTATTCATGACAGAGCAACCTGCTCGATTTGATTCTGTTTCATGCAGAAAATAACTTCTCACAGAATAACTACAACGACAACGGAATGCAGAGTCTGGGCGAAATCTTATTTGGCATTTGTTTTCTGAATGTGGTTAAAGTCGATGGTAGAATTTACTACCGTTTTTACCAATTCGCCGGTCTCTGTTGCTTGGTAATAAAATACCATGCCACTTCCGTACACCACCTCCTATTATTGCAGGGCGAAAGGAAATCTAATTCACTACCAGAGTAATCGAACACTCGGCTCTGTCGGCTGTCATCTATGATTATTGATTCCATTACTCTTGTCTGGACTAGATGTCATATTTTAGCGCCATTAGGGATGAGAGTCTGACTCATTTCAGCGAGTCGGTTCTTTTGAACAGTTCGTTCCAAATAATCGAATTAAAAAGCTTTTTTATGGCGTATTAGTTTTGGAAAACAGTCACATTAATGCGCATATTCTGTAATAGCGGTGTTTATTTTAATTTAATGTGTTCCAGCTGAGTTTGTTGCAGCCATTCAGCTCATAAAATAGCAATTAAGAACTTAAATACTAATTGCATTCACATTAAACAATACAAAATTGTCTTTTATCAGCTAATTCAGTTTAATAATCTATTATTTGTTCGTTTTCAGTCGAACATGTACAAAAGAGTCGTTTTTAGGTTCAAGTCAGTTGTTTATTGTAGAACAGTTTGGACCGACTCAGTCTTATTGCTAAATGAATCCTTCAGACAGGTTTTGTGAACCGATTCAACCGGTTCGTTTAAAAGATTCGAGTCAAACGGACATCGCTAGTGTAAATGTCAATGCACCACTTCTCTACACATAGCAGCAAATCATGAGCAGAAAGTTAGGGAAGTTTAAGTATTTTGAATGTGATACTTACCCAGAATCATAATACACTGTATATTTTGCAGTAATACGTCGCTAATTCATAATCAGACAGTAATTAGACAGTGACATCCTGCTGCTTTAAATGAATTTGATCACCTTCTCATGTCTGCTGCTTCTGCGATCAGTTTCGCGCAATATACATCGGAGGAATATACACATCGACTCCATACTCATTCTAAACTCTATAATGATCCGTGTTGTTCCATGTATTTTAAATAAACTGCAATGAAAGATATGTTACTTACAATAGTGCAAATACAGACATGGAAAAGACAAAACAAGCAGCAGACGTTACAGATGTTAATCATGTATTCGAAGATTTTAAAAATTAATCAACATTAATCAATATCAAGAAAATAAAGTTGGAATTATATATGAACTATGTATATGACTCTATAAAAGGGATTTAATTACATGTAATATGTAATTAATGTGTGTGTGTATGTGTATATATATATATATATATATATGTGTGTGTGTGTGTGTGTGTGTGTGTGTGTATACTCTAGTCAACATTTGAACTTTTTTAAATGAACTTTTTTGATCCACTTCAAATGTTGACTAGTGTTTATATATACAGGTGCATCTCAATAAATTAGAATGTCGTGGGAAAGTTCATTTATTTCAGTAATTCAACTCAAATTGTGAAACTCGTGTATTAAATAAATTCAGTGCACACAGACTGAAGTAGTTTGTTTTTTTTGTTTTTTTTAAATTGTGATGATTTTGCCTCACATTTAACAAAAACCCACCAATTCATCTCAAGAAATTAGAATACTTCGTAAGACCAATAAAAAAAATAAATAAATAAATAAAATATAAAAAAAAAACACATTTTTAGTGAATTGTTGGCCTTCTGGAAAGTATGTTCATTTACTCTATATGTACTCAATACTTGGTAGGAGCTCCTTTTGCTTTAATTACTGCCTCAATTCGGCGTGGCATGGAGGTGATCAGTTTGTGGCACTGCTGAGGTGGTATGGAAGCCCAGGTTTCTTTGACAGTGGCCTTCAGCTCATCTGCATTTTTTGGTCTCTTGTTTCTCATTTTCCTCTTGACAATACCCTCAAGGTCTGGTGAGTTTGCTGGCCAGTCAAGCACATCAACACCATGGTCATTTAACCAACTTTTGGTGCTTTTGGCAGTGTGGGCAGGTGCCAAATCCTGCTGGAAAATGAAATCAGCATCTTTAAAAAGCTGGCCAGCAGAAGGAAGCATGAAGTCCTCCAAAATTTCTTGGTAAACGGGTGCAGTGACTTTGGTTTTCAAAAAACACAATGGACCAACACCAGCAGATGACATTGCACCCCAAATCATCACAGACTGTGGAAACTTAACACTGGACTTCAAGCAACTTGGGCTATGAGCTTCTCCACCCTTCCTCCAGACTCTAGGACCTTGGTTTCCAAATGAAATACAAAACTTGCTCTCATCTGAAAAGAGGACTTTGGACCACTGGGCAACAGTCCAGTTCTTCTTCTCCTTAGCTCAGGTAAGACGCCTCTGACGTTGTCTGTGGTTCAGGAGTGGCTTAACAAGAGGAATACGACAACTGTAGCCAAATTCCTTGACACGTCTGTGTGTGGTGGCTCTTGATGCCTTGACCCCAGCCTCAGTCCATTCCTTGTGAAGTTCACCCAAAATCTTGAATCGATTTTGCTTGACAATCCTCATAAGGCTGCGGTTCTCTCGGTTGGTTGTGCATCTTTTTCTTCTACACTTTTTCCTTCCACTCAACTTTCTGTTAACATGCTTGGATACAGCACTCTGTGAACAGTCAGCTTCTTTGGCAATGAATGTTTGTGGCTTACCCTCCTTGTGAAGGGTGTAAATGATTGTCTTCTGGACAACTGTCAGATCAGCAGTCTTCACCATGATTGTGTAGCCTAGTGAACCAAACGGAGAGACCATTTTGAAGGCTCAGGAAACCTTTGCAGGTGCTTTGAGTTGATTAGCTGATTGGCATGTCACCATATTATAATTTGTTGAGATAGTGAATTGGTGGGTTTTTGTTAAATGTGAGCCAAAATCATCACAATTAAAAGAACCAAAGACTTAAACTACTTCAGTCTGTGTGTATTGAATTTATTTAATACACGAGTTTCACAATTTGAGTTGAATTACTGAAATAAATGAACTTTTCCACGAACATTCTAATTTATTGAGATGCACCTGTATATATATATGGAACTTTGATGAAACTCTCTGATTTAGGGATCCTCTCAGACTACAGCAGAGCTGTCTAAAGGCCAACTACAGAAACTCAGAGATCAAGAGCAGCGTTTCAAAAGATTGCATTCGGTTCATAGGAAGTTTGCAGATGTACCAGAAAATTCTGAGGTAAGCAACTGTAGTGGTGAAAAGTGTGTGTAATTAATAATTGATAGAAATTATGAATCAGTCTTCATTCCCTCAACATCTTCTCAAGTTCCAGGGACAGCATCATGTATACTTTGAAGATGGCAAAGGGATTTACAGATCGACCCTGCGACACAGTAACAGATATTAAAAAGAAACCATTTCAGTAAACACATTCTATTTAGTCGCAACTAGAAACAAAGCAATGTTTGCATACAGATGAGCAGGAGATGTTGGAGGTGTTCAATGCAGATTGGGGAGGAGGTGGATATGGAACCATCCAGAGGGTCAGACTCTCTCCCTCAGAGACCATGCTGGCCTTCACTGTAAAGAAAGACCACCATGAGGAGACCAGATGTGTGTTGGTTCATTTAGGTGGTCTCGTCCTTCTATCTACTATAATTGAAACTTTCTTGACACAGAAACATTCGTTTCCTTCTCAAATGTCTTCTTTCTGTGCAGAATGGGCCACAGATGATGTCCTCTTCTACAGCACACAGGAGACTCTTCAGTGCCTACGTGTTTTCCGTATTCATCTCCGTGATTCTGGTGTCCAAAATACCCTTGTTTATAAAGAAAATGATCCAGAGTAAGTGTCTAATTGTTGATGAAGAGTGCTTTTGGCCAGCATTGATGTGTTCTTCTGCCCGTTCCTCAGGTTCTTTGTGGAGGTCAGTTGTTTCAGAGACCAGAGGCTGGTGACCATTAACTGCAGCAGTAAGATCAGCTCTGAGGTGTGTTTGTTGACAGCAAGACTCCGCTCTCGTTCCCCACCCTCATCCAGTCCCGTCAGCCTGCTGAGACTGGATGCTCAGACTGCTTTACCACGTGGAGCACTCGGACAACTACCTGTTCATCCTGGCTAACACTGGAGAAAACCAAGAGTATCAGGTAAGAGTATCAGTATCAGACTTGAGCAGTACGTTCAGAACTAAATTATAATCGTGTGTCATTTTTTTCTTTCTCTAATCTCCAGCTGCTAAGGGCACCTTTAGACTCTCCATCCATGCCATCCAGTGCTGTTCCAGGAACAGTCATTAAAGATATGGAGCTGCTTCAGGATCACTGTGTGTTTACAGTGAAAGATTCACAGTGTCGACTTCAGATCCAGACTCTTTCCACACAAGAGCCCTATCAGTTAAACACTCACAAGGTGTGAACAAGAATCACAAATTCACATACACAACAGCCTAGAGTGTGTGTTTATAATGATGCTGAGTTAAAGAGTACATGTTTTTAGATTTTAGGTGTGTTTTACTGAATATATGACATTTTAATTGATACATTTGTTCTTATGGCAATGATGTATATGTACACTACCATTCAAAGTTTTTGGGTATGAAATTGATTGAAAGTGAATGTAAAGACAGTAATAATGTCACAAAAGATTTCTGTTTTAAATAAATACTGTTCTTTTGAATTTTCTATTTATCAAAGAATTTGAAAAATATTAAGCAGCACAACTGTTTTCAACATAGTGTTAGAGAAGCACTGACAGTACATGACAGTACCCCCTCCTCCACTGCCCGCTCCTGAGGACCGAGGACCCCGACGTTGTGGTGGTCTACCTCTTCCTCGGGGGGCAGGTCGGTCAGGACAGGTTGAATGGAACTCCTCAAGAAGTGCGGTATACAGGATGTCGTTTCTGGGAAACCAAGACCGTTCTTCCGGGCCATATCCTTCCCAGTCCACTAGATATTCCAGCTGACCACCACGGCGCCGGGAGTCCAAGATCTCGTTGATCTTATAGATGGCTCCGTCCTCCAGAATCAAAGGAAGAGGGGGTTCCTCTGTTGGGCCAGGCTCTGTGGAGGCAGAAACAGGAGAGTTGTAAGGCTTGAGTAATGATACGTGGAAGGAAGAATGAATTCTGTACTGAGGAGGAAGTTGCAACTGGTAAGTGACCGGGTTGATCTGTTTGGTGATGGTGAAGGGGCCAACGTATCTGGGACTTAACTTCCTGCAGGGCAGACACATTCTGATGTCCCTTGTTGACAGTCAGACCTTCTGTCCAGGTTGGTAAGTAGGAGCTTCAGATCTTCGAAGGTCTGCTGTCATTTTGCGCCTGCGCACTGCCCGCTATAGTTGATGGTGAGCGGCGTCCCAGACTCTCTCGCTCTCTCTGAACCAGTAGCCGACTGATGGGACATCGGATGGTTCTCCGGACCAGGGGAATAGAGGAGGCTGATAACAGAGTACGCACTGGAAAGGAGTGAGTCCAGTGGAGGGCTGGCGAAGAGAGTTCTGCGCGTACTCGGCCCAGCCTAGGAACTGGTTCCAAGAGTTCTGGTGGCCATGGCAGAAGGTTCGGAGGAAGCGCACGACTTCCTGGATCTTCCTCTCCATCTGCCCGTTCGACTGGGGGTGGTATCCTAACGAAAGGCTCACGGTCACACCTAGGAGAGTGAAAAAGGCCATCCATACCTTGGAGATGAACTGCGGTCCCCAATCAGAGACAATGTCTTCGGGGATCCCATAGTAACGGAAGATATTATTAAACATTGGCATAGCCGTCTCCATGGCTGTGGGCAGACCCTTGAGGGGTAACAGTCGACAGGATTTGGAGAATCGATCAATGATGACGAGGACGCAGGTATTACCATCAGAGGCCGGTAGATCAGTGATGAAATCTACTCCTAGGTGTGACCAGGGTTGGTTGGGAATGGGCTGCAGGAGGAGTTTGCCTGATGGTAAATGGCGTGGGCTCATGGAAATGGCACAGTCCGAGCAGCCTTGCACGAACCTTCTCACATCCCTGGCCATATTGGGCCACCAGAAGCGATCCTTCAGCAGCGAGAGAGTGCTGTTGGCCCCGGGGTGGCCAGTGCTCAGAGGTGTGTGCACAGAGTGAATGAGTGGAGTGCATCATGCTCTGGTGATGTATTGCAAACCAGGTGGGCAGCCCGGTGGAGTAGGTGTGGAGACATTGGAGGGGGTGTCTGACTCGGGATTCCACTGGATGGGGGTGATGATAATTTCCTTGGGAATGATGGCTTCTGGTTCTTCACAGACCTCTTCTGGGTAATGGAGATGGGAAAGAGCATCCGCTCTCACATTCTTGGGACCTGGACGATAGGAGATGGTAAAGTTGAAGCGGGTTAAAAAAATAAAAAATAAATAAATAAATAAATAAAAAAAGCGCCCACCGGGCCTGTCAGGGGTTAAGTCTTTTAGCATCACGCAGATATTGTAGGTTCTTGTGGTCTGTGAGGACGATGAATGGATGTTGCGCACCCTCCAACCAATGCCTCCATTCCTCTAAAGCCAGTTTAATGGCTAGAAGTTCCCTGTTGCCGATGTTGTAGTTCATCTCCGCCGGGCTGAGTTTGCATGAGCAGGCGGCGCATGGATGGAGTTTGGCTGGAGTCCCCTGCTGCTGAGATAAGACGGCTCCTACTCCTGAGGTAAAAGCGTCTACTGCTACTAGGAAGGGCTTCCCCGGATCGGGATGGATGAGCGGAGCGCTGGTGAAGGCTTCCTTGAGAATTTTGAAAGCTTCAGTGGCAGCAGGTGTCCAGGACAGAGACTTGGGCTTGTTCTTCAGGAGGTTGGTGAGCGGGCTGGTGATGATGCTGTAGTCGTGTATGAATCGTCTGTAGAAGTTTGAGAATCCTAGAAAGCATTGGAGTTCCTTGATGGTAGTAGGAGTGGGCCAGGTCTTAATGGCTTCCATCTTCCTCTCGTCCATCTGGACGCCACCACTGTCGATGTTGTATCCAAGAAACTGCACTGAGGGTTGATGGAAAGAGCATTTTTCGGCATTGAGAAACAGATGGAATTCCCTCAGGTGTTTCAGGACCTCCGCAACATGGTGATGATGTTCGGCCATGCTCCGGGAGTAGATGAGAATGTCATCAATGTAGACGAGGACGAATCGATGGAGATACTCCCGGAGAACCTTATGCATGAAATCCTGGAATACGGAGGGGGCGTTGACTAATCCATATGGCATCACCGGTACTCGTAGTGGCCAGTAGGCGTAACGAAGGCGGTCTTCCATTTGTCCCCCTCGCATATCCGGATGAGGTTATACGCGCTGTGGAGGTCCAACTTGGAGAAGACGGTGGCTCCGCGGAGATCTTCAAGTGCCGCTGGGACGAGAGGAAGATGATAACGGAACTTGACTGTAATCTTGTTGAGTGCCCGGTAATCGATACAAGGCCGCAAGCCTCCGTCCTTCTTGGCCACGAAGAAAAAGCTCGAAGCAGCAGGGGACATCGAAGGGCGGATGTAACCTTGTTGCAGAGCCTCTTCGATATACTCCTCCATGGCCTTCTGTTCTGGGAGTGAAAGTGGATAAATCCTTCCACTGGGCACTGACTCACCCGGTAACAGATCTATGGCACAATCCCATGGCTGGTGCGGCGGTAACTGGGAGGCTCTCTTCGGGCAGAAGACAATCGCTGAAGGGGGCGTAGCAGGTTGGAATATCAACTGACTGTTTCTCCCGTGGGCTCTCGATGGACGTCGAGTTGATAGCCAGCGTCCGTGGGTGATGTGTCGATGGTCGGGGAAGGTGAGGGAAACAGTCAGGAAAGCATTTGCTGCCCCACTTCAGAACCTCACCAGTACTCCATGAGATGACGGGATCATGTTGCACGAACCAAGGGCGCCCTAGAATGATCTCAGCGGTGGATCCCTCCAGAACCAGGAGATGGATGGATTCCTCATGCAACTGACCGACTTGAAGGTGGATGGGATCCGCACTGTACTTGACGTGTCTTCGATTGAGGGGTTTCCCTGTTATCGACTGAACTTGGTAGGTGGTCTTGGTTGCTGTGGTCGGGAGATTAAGCTGGTGGCAGAAGCTCCTGGAGATGAAATTCCCGGCTGACCCGGAGTCAGGGAGGACATGTACTGGAACACAGACATTGGAGGCAGTAAGGATTACTATGGCAGTGAGGGGCTGCATATTAGCCACAACTGACTTTATAACACTCACCATAGGTCGAGGAGGACGAATTGGGCATGTGGAGATTACATGCCTGCTAGCACCGCAGTACAAACACAGGCCTTGGGTCAGCCGCCTCTGCCGCTCGGTGGAAGAAAGGCGGGTTAGGTCAATTTGTATGGGTTCGTGAGATGGTTCTGGAGTGCTGAGTCGCTGGGTGGCGAAGGAGTGAAGAGCTAGGAGAATTTTGGGATTCCGTAAAACAAGATTGCATACGGTTAGCACACCTGATGGAGAGTTGGATGAATCTCTCCAAACTGTAGGAATTTGAGACCATAATCAGTTATTGACAGAGATCCTTGACAGAGATGATACAGTTGCTCTCTAACGGATGAATCACCAGCCGGCCAGCCAAAAACTTCTCTGAAATGCTCAACAAAACTCTTAACAGATTGGGTCACAGTACCGAATTGGGTCCATATGGTCTCGGCCCACTGGAGCGGTCGTCCTGTCAGCAGGGAAATGATGAAGGCTATCTTGGCTCTGTCCGTGGCGTAAAGATGCGGCTGCATTTCCAGAGCTAACGAGCATTGCAGAAGAAATCCGTTGCACTCCTCCACCACACCAGTGAAGGGCACCGGTTTGCCCATGGGACTGGCAATCACTGAAGGTGAAGAAGAGGTGGTGTTGGTGATGTTTGTGATGGGAGGTACCAGAGTTGTTGTGGGGGTGAGAAGAAGAGAAGAAGTGAGAAGACTCGCCGAAGATTGTCCACGAGTTCCTGGAATGGATCGGGCTGACTCATCCTGCCGTATCCCTCGGTTTTGGTCCGATCTTCTGTTAGAGAAGCAGACTCAGACAGATGGTTAGAATACAACAGGTGAGTTTTATTGCAATCAGTGGAGTCAGCGGGTAGCTGATGGAGGTGAGTAATAAGTTAAATGAACAGGCATTGTAGTATGATGAGGGTGATAATGGAAGTTCTCTTGCTCTCACAGGAACTCGTGGATAAGGGGAACAGAGCACACGGCTCACAATCCTGCACGATGGAGACACACTCGTTGAGATCCTTGGGGGCACAGACGATGGAGTAGGGCTGGAAGGAACACGCTGGAGATGAGACAGGAGGTAAGTAGGTTATCAAGGTAAGCCGATAACTAGCTGTAGTAGCATCAGTCCACTTCGAAAGAACGAGATTGGACAATGAACTGGTGTGAGGTGTGTGCTTTTGTATGCTGGCTGATGAGGGTGCTGATGATGTGCAGGTGCGTGCAATTAATACTCAGGTGATGGAGTGCGTTGTGATTGGGAGGTGAATGAGCCTGGCTGATCCGTGACACATAGATAATGATAAGAAATGTTTCTTGAGCACCAAATCAGTACATCAGAATGATTTCTGAAAGATCATATGACATTGAAAACTTAATAGGATGCTTAATAAAGCTGAAAATTGAGCTTTGCCTTTAGCGGGAATTACATTTTATAATATATGAAAATAGACAACTTATTTTACTTTGTAATATTTCACAATATTATTTTTAGTGTATTTTTATCAACTAAATGCAGCCTTGGTTAGCACAAGAGACTTCTTTCAAAAAAAAAAAAAAAAACCTTCAGAAAAATCTTACCAACCCTGTATTTTTGAATGATGCTGTATAATAATATTTATTTTGAAATTAACCCCTTATTAATTTGACATATAGCATATAATTTGAAAGACCTAGAATATCTTTGAACCTTGATACCTATACTATAAAGTAAGCATGTACTTTTAGTTAGTTATCTGATATAGTTTCTTTTTGCATTCTTTTTCTTAGAAACCATTTTATATATGTTAAGTTTAAATGTTGCTTTAATAATTTCTCACAATGAAAATGCCATAAAGTATAAGCCTTAAACTTGTATGTCCAATCTCTCTGATGCATGTAAAGGACCTTGGGCTGTCTCGGACTCTATTAACCTGGTCTATGACCATGGTCCAAAGATGGGATCCAAAATAACACGCAGTTTCAGCAATGTTTCTGTTTTGTTCTTAGCTTCCTCACTGGGCCTGTGATTTATCACCGCAGCATGTTGGAACTGTGGACAGAGGGTCAGTTGGTTTCCTCCTGTCCTCCCCAGTGCACCCACCCGTACACTACCTCTATTCCTCCAGAGAACAAAAGCTCTCCGTAACAGAGGACAACACCAAGTACATGTCCCTCACTGAGTTTAACACAACACGCCTGCAGGCAGCCAGTCAGGTATGAGTCATTTATATGTGAGAAGTCTTAAAGTACACTGGTACAAAAAGCAGACCATGTGCTTTTAAAAGCCGTAATATCCCAATGTCTGTTTTTAGGATGGTACAATGGTGCCTTTGACTCTCCTCCACATGCCAGCATTATCTGAGCTGCGTAAGGCTCCACTGCTCCTGCATGTATATGGAGGTTATGGTGTTGATCTCAATATGGCCTTCAGTCCTGAGAAGAGAATGCTGCTGGAGGATGGCTGGGCTCTGGCCTACTGCCACGTCAGGTACTGAACTACAACTCTAATCATGTTTTTTCATAGGTACATTACCGTTCAAAAAGTTGGGGTCAGTAAGACTTGTTTTAATATTTGTTTTAAATAAATCTCTTATGCTCACCAAGACTGCATTTATTTGATCAAAAATACAGTAAAAACACAAATATTGTGAAATATTATTACAATTTAGAAGAACTGCTGTCTATTTTAATATAATTTAAAATGTAATTGTTTTATGTGATTGCAAAGCTGAATTTTCAGCATCATTACTCCGGTCTTCAGTCAGTGTCACATGATCCTTCAGAAATCATTCTAATGTGCTAATGTGGTGCTCATTTCTTCTTCTTCTTCTTATTATTATTATTATTAATATGCTGCTTAATATTTTTGTGGACGCGTGATACATTTTGTCAGGATTATTTGATGAATAGAAAGTTCAAAAGAAAAGCATTTATTTGAAATAGATTTTTTTGTAACAGTATAGATGTCTTTTCTGTTACTTTTGACCAATCTAATGTATCTTTGCTGAATAAATGTATTAATGTATTTTTAAAAAAAATCTTACTGACTCAAAATTGTGAACAGTAGTGAATGATGAAATACTTGGGATTTGTAGTCCTCGAGTATTAATCCCAAAATAAGCCACTGGAAATGCATTTTTATTGTATGTTTGTGTTGTTTGTGATGGGGCAGGGGTGGTGGTGAGCGTGGTCTAGCGTGGCATCGAGCGGGTTCTGTGCTACAGAAGTGGAGGGGAGTGGAAGATCTTGCTGCTTGCATTCAGACTCTTCATCGCTTGGGAGTGTCTCATCCTGCTCTTACCGCCCTCACTGCTCACAGTGCTGGAGCTGTCCTAGCGGGGGCGCTGTGCAACCATAACCCACAGCTTCTTAGAGCTGTAATTCTACAGGTGGATCATTAGTACATCGAGTACACATTCCCTGAGCCTTATTGTCATAGTTATATGAAGTTGTAATTCTCTGCAGTCACCTTTTCTGGATGTTCTTGGTACAACGCAAGACCCTTCCCTGCCGCTTACTGTAGAGAGGGGAGTGGGGAGACCCCCGTATAAGAGAACACAGGGACAACATTTGCTCTTACTGTCCCTGTCACAACATTATACCTCAGGTAAATCATTCAGATGCCACTTCCACTACAGTTCAAAAGTTTGGGCTTAGTATGATTTTTTTTTTTCAAAACCATTAAAAAAGCTTACCAACCCCAGCTTTAGATTAGTAGTATGCAGTGTGTGTCTCATCATTCAGGAGTTAGTTAATAACTGTTTCTTCTTTCTTTTTTATAGCTTTACCCATCGATGCTGATCACTGAATACTCATCGGACCGTAGAGTTCCTTTATCTGGGGTCATGAATTATGTGGAAAGGCTAAAGAAGGCCATCCAACATAAAATAAAGCCATTTTAGCGCATGAGTAAGAGGTGTTATTGGGCACAAAGTAGACCATTACAAATCACAGCCTTGAGTGGTGCATCACTACAGCGATATGATAAAAGCCAATAATGTTCAATAAGTAAAAGTGTTTGTGACCCTGGACCACAAAACCAGTCATAAGTAGCACGAGTATATTTGCAGCAATAGCCAACAATACATTGTATGGGTCAAAATTGTCGATTTTTCTTTTATGCCAAAAATCATAAAAAAGATCATTTTCCATGAAGATATTTTGTAAATTTCCGACCGTAAATATATCAAAACTTACTTTTTGATTAGTAATATGCATTGCTAAGAACTTTATTTGGACAACTTTATAGGCGATTTTCTCAATATTTTGATTTTTTTTTTTTTTTTTTTTACACCCTCATATTCCAGATTTTCAAATAGTTGTATTTCAACCAAATATTGCCCCTATCTTAACAAACCATACATCAATGGTAAGCTTATTTATTCAGCTTTCTGATGGTGTATAAATCTCAATTTCAAAAAATTGACCCTTATGACTGGTTTTGTGGTCCAGGGTCACATATATGATAATAATGAATTTTTCAAACAATTCTGCCATCAACTTAACAGAATATAGATAGATAGATAGATAGATAGATAGATAGATAGATAGATAGATATTAATTTAACATTGGTGTATTTGGTCATGTATCTATAATCTCATTAGCCCATAAAGTGAATGATATCAAAACATTACAGCTGCAGTATTAAAAACTACTTCTAAACCAAGTGAAGTATAATGGAAATGAACTTGGAGGTCACTGGCTGTAATCCCAGCTCTCAAATAAACCCCTGGGCTTAAGAGAAGCACTTACACTCTCTCCTCAGGAGAGAAGAGCACTGATCTGGAAACAGGTGATGTGGAGCGATTCCTCTCCATATCAACCTGAGGTCACCTTGTGTGCGAGCTGCTCCGTGAGAGACGCTGTCAGCACATCTTAGTCCGGACCCCCTCCGTCCGACTTCCTCTCCATCTGTGTGCCATTAATTATCTTTATTACACACACACACACCTTCGCTAACACCCCACACACATACACAAAGCAAAAAACCAAAGTTCCTCTAATCTCTCCCATTCCTCTTCAGGAGATAAAACGCTGATCACACATGCTGCCAGCTCAGACGATTAACATGTTTATGAGATAGTCTATCAGGCAAGGAGATAAGGAACAATACACTGGGCTGTGCCAAGGTCAGAAGAAGGCTTGTGAAACATGCGGCCCAGAGAAGGAGCGGGATGGAGAGAGACACCGGCGGCCGCACTGCAGATAAGAGGCAGATGACAGAGTTTTAAGGATTAGGCATATGATTTTTACACTCAGCTTCACTTCAGAGAGATCCCATCACCGTGGGGAAAAAAGGCAGCCAGGCAAAGGAGTGGGCCAAGTCCACCTACATGGCAGCCTCTCATCATCCACTCTGTTTCAAGAGCGTTGACTTTAAAGTGCTGGATGTGATGCCCAGGTGTTGTGATGGAGAGCCAGTGTGCCGGATTACGCTTGGATATTTTCAGTCTAGTCTTACATATTCAGTGCCTTTGGCCTCATGACAAACATGAACTAGTGTACTTCAATTTCTTTATCTATCTACCATATTCATGGTTCCCCAAGAGCCATTTTTGGCTCCTTACATTTTTTTTAAAGGTGCTTTAGTAACTTTTTCCTTATTAAAAACGCCAGTATTGTTATTGTTAACAAACTATTACAAAAAAATTGTTAACTGAAATAAAATATTATTAAATATTAGATAAAACATTTAAACGAAAGTTAGTAATGTTGCCTGGGGAACTAACTGAAATTAGTACTAGAATTACTAAAATTGAAAAAAAATAAACTGAAGGTAAACTGAAACAAGTAAAAAATGAAAATGACAAGATCACATAAAATGACTTAAACTAAACTAAATAAAATTAAAGCTAAAAAGCTCATTTAAAATAATAAATGCTATTATAGTATATAAATAATACTAAAATAATAGTTTTACACGAGGAAATTAATAAAACAATAATAATTACAATAATAATTAGTAAACAATAATAATTACATGTAAAACACTGTTATGGATAGTTCACCTAGAAATTAAATTTCTTTCATCATTTACTCACCTTCATTTCGTTCTAAAAAAAAAAAAAAGAAGAAGATATTTTGAAGAATGTTAGTAACCATTACTTCCATAGTATTTTTTCCTCGTACTATAGAAGTCATTGGCTACTCGCAACTGTTTTGTTACCAGTATTATCCTAAATATCTTCTTTTGTATTCAGCAAAAAGAAAATTCGCTCTCTGAATAAATGCATTGTGGTTGATTGCATTTCTACCAAGGCATCGGTAACTGATGTAACTTTATGTTCAGTTTAAAAATACATGTTCACCTGTGCCTCTTTAATTGACATGTTCAACCAGCAGCACGTGTCCCAGCTGTCATTCTGGACCTGCAGCCAGGAGGGGATCACTTTGGCCCTGAGGATTTTCATCTGTCCTTAAATGAGGTACAGTACATAAACACTCTATTATATTCATACCGCACCATATCAGACTGAATTGTTAAATTACCTGCTGCCTGCGTTAACACACTTAAGCATAATACTTTAGCATGCTGGCTATTACAAAGCTTTGGATTAATCATTAAGGTTTTTGTTATATACACTTTATGATCATGTAAAAGTGCATTTTAGCATTATAGAGATCCTTTTTTCCTGTAACAGTCTCTTTCTCACAGTTTGGTGTCACACATTAACTTATACTGCACTGTTGTTAGAATACTGTTCGTGAGACTAACAGTTTATGTTTACAGCTTTATGTCATGGGTGATTTTGTTTTTTCTCTCACAGAGTGCCCGACAGTTAGCCTTTCTTTACACAGAACTTGGACTAGACCACCCAAAAACTCGACGGAGACAAAAAGAACAGTCAAATAATCTGACTGGCAAGTCTCATAAACCATGAAACTAAATTGTATGTGTGGATGTGTGAGCGAAAAACAACCAGACAAAGTTGTTCAGATTTTTCTTGATAAACCAAACGTTTATTTTGTTACACAGATTCTTTTGAATAAAATTTTGTCGGACAAAAATCATTTTGCATTGCCAGGCAACTTGTTGGTTCACACTGAACACAAATGATACACATTATCACAATAATATGGAGTGAGATTTTGGACCAATGAGATTTCAAAGTGGGCGGGACTAGCCAGTATGACACCTAAATAAAACAAGGAATAGACAGCCTTTATCGTTTGTCACTGTGTCGCTCAAGACACGTCTTCTAGAAAGTATCTTCAACACTTGTACAGAATATCTAATTCAGGCAAGTAGCAGGCTTTCTCAGAAACATAGCACTCAGATACATGGTTGGGGTGAAAGCGCTGATTGGTGGAATATTCCAGGAGCAGTCCTTGCCCTTGAGATGTTGGAATTCTGGATTTAGAGAAAGTCTTTTGACTTATTGGCACTGTACTTAAATGAACAGTAAGAGTATCTGGCAACTCACTAACTGAAGACAAGTCTGTTATAGTATCCTTGCCGAAGTTTAGAACCACCAGGAAGGCTTTGTTGAGCCCATCTAGCTCACGCAAATAAGCAAATACGTTGACGTCGCTCCAGACGAAGCAGAACCAGCCTCGGGACAGGGCCAACTCAGCCCCTCTGAGCAAACTCAGAGCACGATACTGTGAAATGGTGGAGTGTGTATCAGCCTGCTGAAGCTGGAGAGAAAAATATGAGCTGGATTAAAGGTTTCCCTGCTTTAACAAATGCTTTCTCGTCAGCATTCTGAATCAACGTACCTCCACATTGACAGTGCTGTAGTCTGGAGCGATGTCTAGCCATGTGCCATTTTCACTGTCACTGAAACCTGCATTGAACTTATCATCCCACTGCATTGGTGTTCGTTGCGGGTCCCGACTATTGCTCTAGATTTTTAAATAAAACATATATTTATTTGAAAAATAATGCATTAAGTTGATCAAAACTGATAGGAAATATATTTAGAATGTTACAAAAGACTTATAAAATAATGGAACTGTTTTCAACATTGATAAATTTATTTTCAAATTTAAATATCATTTCTAAAAGCTCAAAAATTCAGCTTTACCATGACAGGAATAAATTACATTTTCAAAATAAAATAAAAATATATTGTTTAATTGTAATAATATTTCACAATGTAAATGATCACCATGTCTACATTTATTTGTCAAAATAATTTTATCAAATAAATATAGCCTTGGTGATGATAAGTGACGTATTTCAAAAACATTTAAAAATCTTACCAACCAAAATTTTATTATTAAATATTATTAGTGCTGTCAAATGATTAATCGCATCCAAAATAAGTTTTTGTTTACATAATGTGTATAATGTGTATATTTATTATGTATATATATATACAAACATACACGTATATATTTAAGAAAAATATGTTAAATACATGAAAATATTTTCAAAATATTTACTGTATGCGTGTGTATTTATATGTTAATAATAAATATACACAAAATACAAACATATATTATGTAAACAAATGCTTCTATTTTGGATGCTATTAATCACGATTAATCGTTTGACAGCACTAAATATTATATAATATATATTTACAGTATATTTATTTTATATATTAAACATAGTATAACTGTATTAAAATGCTACATTTTAATGTGTTAAATGTATTACTTAAAAAAAAAAAAAAAACTTCACTTACTGGATCATGCTGTCCAAAAGGATCCTGAATTACAGATACATTTACGTTCACCATGCCAATCTCTTCTCCATAGTATGTTGTGGGAGTTCCAGGCAGTGTTAACAACAGCATGTTCATAGCACGTATATATTCCGTACCAGCACTTGAGCCTATACGTGGCTTGTCATGGTTTCCCACCTATAGACGTACACAAACATATTTTGTGCATGTGACAAACTCAATTTTTTACATTTTAAAATCAGTCTGACCATCCAAAGGCAAACTATTTTTTTTTTGTCCATTTAGCAATGCTAGTGTTTCAGCTTTAAATATATGAAGTGATCTGATTCTTAATGAACGGACAGATGTTTGGTCACTCACCACCCAGTTTGGCCATTTTCCCTTTGGCATGTTTGACATCCATAAATTAACCAAGCGTTTGGCTTGATTTCCTGACAGATCATCAGGAAGGTACAGGAGATAGAAGTTAAAGGGGAAGTCACTTTCAGTGACATAGCTTGTGCCATAGTACCTCATGGTTTTCTCTATTTCTTCATAATCGTAACACTCTATCACCATGAACCTGATTGGTAAGAGAAAAAAAGCCATTTACAAGAGAGAAACAAAACATATATTCATGAAGAAGAGGAAGTGAGGATACCTGTAGCGGCCGGGCTCTCTGCTGTAGGCGTCCAGCTCTATCCTCCAGTTTGTCAGGATCTCATGTAAGCCCTGTTGTGTGTAGGTGTAGTCATGGTAGAGCTCAAACTCTGTGTCCACAGTCGACTGAAGGACACAAAAAAGGAAATAAAGAGAAGAACAATGCTGTTAGTCACACTGCACACGTCAAAATGTATAGCGCTAATGCGAGCAACAAGTTAATCTTACTAAGTTTATTACTAAATATGGTATACACTAGTTTTTGGGGGTTTTCTAATGAATGAAATTAATACTTTTTAGCAAGGACACATTAAATTGACCAGTGTCAGTAAAGCATTTATGATGTTAAAACATTTATTTTGATTAAATGCTGTTATTTTGAACATTCTAATTATTAAAGTATTAGAGTTTACACAAAAATATTAAGCAGCACAACTGTTTTCAACATTGATAATAATAAAGAGTTTCTTGAGCAGTAAATCAGCCTATTAGAATGATTTCTGAAGGATCATGTGACACTGAAGACTGGAGTAATAAATGCTGAAAGTTCAGCTTTGCCATCACAGGAATAAATTACATTCCACAATATAATAAAATAGAAAACCGTTTTTTTAAAATTGTAATGTAATTTCACAATATTGCTTTTTACTATATTTTTGATTAAATAAATGCAGCCTTGGTGAGCATAAGAGACTTGAACGTGTATTTTAACCCGTTCCTCAGCAAACAAGAAAAATCGTGTTATGTACTTACAATGGAAGTCAATGGGGTAAGGAAAGGCATTGTACATTTAGAAAATAAATGAATAAAATCTTTGTCTGTGCTGAATAAAAAAAGGAAAAGAAATAAAGGAAAAATTCAAACGGGTATTATATGCTGGTAAATCATTATCAGATTTCCATCTACCTAGTCCAGCAGTCATTCCACTAAAGAAACATTTAAAGGACCACTAAAAGGACAACTTGTACTGCTCAAAAAACAGATATTTTTGTAAGAAATATTTAATGATTTTACAGAAATACAAGCAACACATTTCTGCTTTTAAGCCTGAAATGTCTTGCCCCATAGACTTCCATTGTAAGGACATTAAATGCATTTTTTTTGTGTTCTCACAAACCGAGGGATGAATGAAAATGATTTCCTATGGTAATCAACATGTCAGGGATGATAAATTTTAACTTGTTCTGAAGCCGGAACATTCCTCCAAGTTAATTCTAACAAGTCCATGAGGACCAGAAAGACAAATCACAAAAGAAGAGGGCCAGGACCATTGAGTCATTCAGCAGCCTTCCCTAGACCTTCAATAGCTTTGAAATCGTCTGGAATTAGGATAATGGGAATGACTTGCCAGTAAATCCAGAGACGTATGCACTAGTAATCCTTAAATGACATTGTGAGAACAAAGAGTAGTAAAATGATTCCTTCACTGTAACCGATTTCTGTAATTTGAACAGTATTTTACTGTAATATGTACAGTAAGATACTGTAAAATGTATATACAGTATTTTACTGTAAACTGCAAAGGATTATGGGAAAATATATGGTCACTACAGTAAACTACTGTAAATTTACAGTAGTGAACTTGCCCGCGAAAAACTGACCAATGGCAAGAGAGATTTATTTTGTTTGTTGTTTGGTGGAAGCAGCGGTAAAAGGACAGAAGAGACACGTTGCACTGTTAACTGGACGAAAAGGTTAGTATATTATTTATGTTTTATGCAAAACTGAGATATTTTAAGATGTTTTAACTTGTTAACAGCAAACTAACATTATTAATCGTGTCGTTTTTCATGTCGGGATTTGGGGCCTTTTTTTATGACTGACGGCGGATTAACGCCGCCATAACGATGATAAAACATCGACTGGTGAGTAAATTAAGGTCACCTATATTAGTCAAAATAAACCGTAATTAAACCGAGAAACACGTTTGTAGGTTCTGCTGCCCTTTAATGCAAGTTAGTTAATCTGGCGAGTCATTACTTAACCTTAACAACGAACTAACGTGAAATAACGTTACTGAGGTAAAGTGCCTAACGTTAGGCAACACCACTGTTTCAGTGGAGATTTAAAACAGTTTTTCAAGTACTTTTTTTCTTTGTTCTTTTCAAGTTTCTAGTCTGGATGTCGTCTGCAACTTCGGAGGTGTATTTTGGAGCCTCTTCTTATGAATGCCATCGATGATAACATCAACTGGTAAGTTAATAATGTCAGTTAGCCGAAGTTAACGAACACAGAGAAGCATAATATCTTTTGTACACTGCCTCTTTATCGCAAGTGTAATTCTCTTCAAATGCTATTTAAGTTAGAAACGTGTGTACCAATGTTGTAACTTTAGAGACGATCCCTATTCAGAGAGACGTAAAATAAAACCGCGAGCTAACATGAAATACTGAGGAAAACTGAGTTAAGAAATATCACTGTAAAGTACATCTTTTGTATTTTATTTTCAAGTTTGTGGTCTTGTGGTCATGTCGTCTGCATTGGAGGAGTATTGAGTCTTTTCCTGTGATTGCCGTCGTAACAACAGGTGAGCTTTCATCAACTTAACTAATGTTAGTAAAGCAGAGCCAGATTAGCCACGGGCTGCTGATCTCCACTAACTCACAGAACCAGTTTACTTCTGAAAGAGAGGAACGGGCTAGCAATATATTAATATAGTAAGTTTTGCTAATAAATATTAAAAATGTGGTAACACTTTACAATAAGGTTCATTAGTTAACATTAACGTTAGTTAAAAACATTAGTAAACATGAACTAAGAATGAACAATACTTCAACAGCATTTATTAATCTTAGTTAATGTTCATTTCAGCATTTACTAATGCATTATTAAAATCACAAGTTGTTTGTTAACATTAGTTAATGCACTGTGAACTAACACGAATAAACAACAACTGTATTTTCATTAACATTAACAAAGATTAATAAATAGTGTAATAAATGCATTGTTCATTGTTTGTTCATATTAGTTAATACATTAGCTAATGTTAACAAATGACAGCTTATTGTAAAGTGTTACCAAAAATGTTTATTAAAAATATTTGTATTACTGTACGGTAGTTTTTTTTTTTTTTTTTTCTGATCATAAACTATAGTAACACTAAAAGGGTGTTGTGACTCTGTTTGTTACAGGAGATTTCTCCAAGCAAAAACAGGATCCTGACTATGAGGCCCGAATCATCATACAGCCAGCTGTCCATTTTACAGAAATGCAGAATTAGGTAACCCAAAATACATTTTGTTTTACATTGCATTTACATTCATGCATTTGCCAGATGCTTTTATGCAAAGCAAGTTATATTGTATTTAAAGTAGGGGAGCACGGGGCACAACCTAACACTGTTTGACTTTCTTAGTTTGTATAAATCCACGTGGGGTTCAGAGTATAATTTTTTTATACACTTTAATTTCACACTTGTCTAGTACAAATATGTTGCGTTGTTTCATAATTAAAGTGTATATGTTTTTCGTTATTTATCTCAAAAGAATGGAAGTGAAATGTGACAACATGTCCCGTAGGTGAGGTACATTGTAACATGTGAGGGGCACATTGTAATATAACCATATGACAGCTTAAAGTATTATCGGATCTAATGAAAAAAAATATACAAGACAAACTAAAAAATTTTGTCAATAAAATGAAATCATTAACTTTTTCAAATAAAATAATGGCGTTTTTTTAAGAATTAAAAATAATCTAATTTTGTAGTTTGACAATGAACACATTGCAACCATGCTTGAGACGGCCCTGATCGCAACACACAGCTACGTATACAGTGTAGTTCAAAACAGAGTGCGCAAATGAAGAAACACATTCAGAAATTCAGAAATGATACACTCCCCTCCCTCCACACACAGCTGTCATAGGATACGAGACACATAAACGAGCCAAAATGCTTTACATTTCTTGAAATAATATTTTCTGAACATTAAACATCGATTGTCAGTCTTTATTCACCTGCTTCTTGTGGCTTCTCATTAAAACTCATAAAAGTAAATGGTGTAAATTGCATCGCTAATGTCATAGAATAGCATAGTTTAATAATAGCGGGGCACATTGTAACAGTGTTACAACGTTCCACTTCTGTGCAACTGGAATTTAAAACTGGTTAGTGTCTTCTGCTAGTCTTCTGCTAGTTAATCTGATAAATAAGAGATTGGAGATTAAAATAATAGCAGATTTGTCTAATTTTAAATGAATACTAAAAACTGAGATGACAAAATTTACTTAAGCCTGAAATGTACTTCTACTTTGGTAGAATAAATATTCAGCAACATCTTCAAAAGATTTTTGAATTTTGGTGCACTTTATTCTCTATATAGTGTTGATATCGCAGCTAATAAATACTGTAAATTTGGTTATGCTAGCATGTGTGGAAATATTTAAACCATGTGTGTTACACCTACACATTTTATTGAATTATTCATTCCTTGGGAATTAAACAGGGGCGGCGCTAGGGGTGGGCTAAGGGGGCTGAAGCCCCGAATGTTTATATTACCAAGTCTTGTGCGCATCAAGATTGAGTTTTCATGCACATTAAAATTATTTCTATTAAACCAGCACTTAAACAGCAAAATGCAGCTGCTTCAGGTATCTTTAGCTTACTGTAGCCTATAACTTATACCGATATCCCCATCTGACAAAATTAGATTACTGTTACTGTTGGGTTCCGAAACCCGGTACCAATATGGCACCGGTACCTATGTAACTGGTATGTACTAGAACCGAATCAGAACGCAGATTTCGGTGCCTCATTTCGGTGCCATGCCTGAGCGATCGATTGAAATATTTGTCCTTTGTTTCTCCGAAACAAACGTAAGAAGCATCATCACCGGCACCGCACGTAAAAAATAATTTCCCGACTGAGAAAATGCACGTGAACTCAAGGAAAGCTCTAATAATACAAGTCCAACATATCTTTGTAGTAGTAACGCGAGTGTGCTGTTTTCACATTCTGACTTAAAAGCACAACTCAGGAAATGAGAGCATCTGAGGAGCGCCTGAATGCAAAAATTACACTTGCTCTGACGGCAGCAGGTAGCCTTCCTTTAACTAGCTAAGCTAAATATGTTTAAATTAAAATGCCTAAAGCTAAAATTCTATTGTATTCACATTTTTAAACCTGTTGTCCAACAAAAGAGAACATTAAAACCTTTTTAGTCCACACCAGTTAAATGCTTCCTTTTGTGATCTGATGTAGCTTCTTGTCACAGAATGAGGCAGACAATTTTCCATAGGCTACTAATGCATCGATTAGCAATGGATTATATACTTAATTATTATGAAAATACCAGAGATGGCTTGAATAACACAGATAAACTATACATTGTCGTAGTCGAGTGTTTATTGTATTTGTTTTATTATTCAAAACGTTTATATCTTCTGTTTACTCCGATACAGCGATAGCAATGCTTTTGTCCATATTGGGGATTTCCTGGAGCTTCATGAGTTCCGCTTCTTCTGTGACTGGATATGTGGATTTTTTTTTTGTGAGAGGGCACCCTCTGGCGTCCAGTATGAATGAAAAAGACATCATGTGTTTAGTGCTAATGGCCAATCCAATTAATACTTGGTAATTTTTTAAAATTAATTTTTATAAGTATCGGTTCAGGCACCGTTTAGGCACCAACCCTAGTTACTGTATAGCAACAAATATAGATTTTTAATCATGGTATTATAAGCACAGATTTTCTAGGACACACACACACGTTTAGAATGACTAGATTATATGAACAGATTGGTTAGCATTTAGCATGGTCTGTGGCAGACTTTACTAAGTGTCAGGGCAACAAAATTCAATAAACAAAGTTAATATTAAGTGATTTAAATCATGAAGAAAATATTGTCTTTTTGCTCTATTTCGCAAAAACGGTTCTAAACAAAGCCATGTTGTGCCTCTGCACACAACAGTGTTTCATTACTGAAATTACTGATTGGTAATTTTAGTCTCATTTTTAAAAGTATCATTCTATTATTTTTTTTTCTATCATTATATATTTTTGTGTTCAAAATTTTTGTTTATATTTAAAACATTAATTTCATAATATTATTTATGCAATTTGTAAGTGCAAATTATAATTAATTACACTTGTTGTTTTAAAAAAAAAATTAAGCCACTTAGCCAATGTAACTTTTCAGCATAGACTGTTTTATTTGACTTGTATCCCATGTATTCTGATACATAAATTAATGTCTCTGGGCTAAGCCCTGGATATCCACTCACCCTAGAACCGCCCCTGGAATCAAACCCATTAATTCAGCATTCTAGCACTTTGCTCTACTGATTGAGAATGCATTGTAAAAAATGGAGCTTTAATAATTTGAATGTGATGGATTATCAATTAATTATGTACCTTCCCTTGTAGGTGCGTTCAGATGTAGTATATAAGGTTTTATTAACATCAAAGTGCATACAGCACCAAGTTTGACAGTTGAGGCAAATTCTGTAAACACTGCTTTGAAAAATAATGCTTTTTTTTTTTTTTTTTTTTTTTTTTCTTGTGCTTGTAGGTTCATTCAGACGGTCAATCTTTGTGGCACCAAATGCATTGAAAGTTGTCACAGATCAGCTGGAATTCTGGAAAGAGGGTGCAAAGAAAAAGGATCTGCCTGAATCCCATCCTGCTGTTTCTCATCGGAGAGCTTGTCAACTTTGACTGTCAAAATTACTGAAATTTAACACAACACCACAAACTCATTTTTACGGTATTATTTGATTTTATTAACACTACCAATCAAAAGTTTTTGAACAGTAAGATTTTTAATGTTTTTAAAGAAGCCTCTTCTGCTCACCAAGCCTGCATTTATTTGTTCCAAAGTGCAGCAAAAACAGTACAATTTTGAAATATTTTTACTATTTAAAAATAAATGTTTTCTATTTGTATATATTTTAAAATGTAATTTTTTCCTGTCATCAAAGCTGAATTTTTAACATCATTACTCCAGTCTTCAGTGTCACATGATCCTTTAGAAATCATTCTAATATTCGGATTTGCTGCTCAAAAAAACATTATTATTATTATTATGTTGAAAACAGCAGAGTAATTTTTTCAGGTTTCCTTGATGAATAGAAAGTTCAGAAGAACAGCATTGATCTAAAATAGAAATATTTTGTAACATTATACGTCTTTATCTTCACTTTTGATCAATTTAAACCATCCTTGTTAAATAAAAGTAGTCATTTCTATAATCCCCCCCCCCCCCCTCAAAAAATAAAAAATAAAAAAAAATACTGAATCCAAGCTTTTGAATGGTTTAGTGTATAATGTAACAAAATCTTTTTATTTCAGATAAATGTTGATCTTTGGATCTTTCTATTCATCAAATAATCCTGAAAAAATGTACTCATCAAATTTTAAATATTTATGATGATGATGATAATAATAATAATAATAATAATAATAATAAATGTTTATCAGCATATTAGAATGATTTCTGAAGGATCATGTGACACTTAAGACTGGAGTAATGATGCTGAAAATTTAACTTTGATCACAGGAATAAATTACATTTTAAAATATATTGAAATAGAAAGTTGTTATTTTAAATAGTAAAAATATTTCACAGTATTACTGCTTTTGCTGTATTTTGGATCAAATAAATGCAGGCTTGGTGAGCATAAGAGAATTCTTTAAAAACATCACAAATCTTACCGTTCAAAAACTTTTGACTGTTAGTGTACTTACTTGTTTTTGCTTTTCAGTATGTGTATGTTTTGCCTTGATACAAAGTGCCCAGGGGAATGTGGTGATGCCCTTTTTTCAGCTAGTTCATCCTAGAGATCAAGACTTGCAATTTGTACTTTTAAAAAGAAAATGTTCAACAAATAAAAAGAATATTATCAGAACTAATGCTCATGAGTTATTGTGATTTTTTTTTTTTTTTAATGGGATGGTTAAAATCATGGAATACAGTGGTGTACCACAATTTGATAGTTTTTTATAGGTAAAAAATGTTTAAAATACATGAAAATAAACACTACAGCACTGATACTGTAAATGAAAATACGGTAATTATACTGTAAATGAAAATACGGTAATACTGTAAATGAAAATACAGTGATACTGTAAATATAAATACAGTAATAATACTGTAAATGAAAATATGGTAATAATACTGTAAATGAAAATACAGTAATACTGTAAATGAAAATACAGTAAAGCCATTAATATACTGTAAATGCAATTACAGTAATAATACTGTAACCATTTTTACAGTATCTTACTGGCATCCAGCTGCCAGTAAGTTACTGTAAAATTTACAGCAGTCTTTTTACAGTGTTCTGAATGAATTCGAAGAACATTTAGCAGATGAAGTGCTTCAGTAAACAAGTGTGTAAACTGAATTTGTGCATTTTCATATGGTTATACAGAATAGGTCATTGTTGGGCTTACTGGATCTTGGTCAGGGTCGACCTGGGGTTCATTCCTCAAATGTGTGGCCTCAAGCATGTGTTTCACAGCGTCCATGCGGAACCCATCCACCCCCTTCTTCAGCCAGAAATGGATTATGTCCTATTAGACAGATGTGGAACAAAGATCAAAGAGGGTCCAGGTTTGTAGTGAAACATGATATGGTATGGTGGATCTGCATAAAGAGCCTTTTTGTTGAAGAGCTTGAAGGCTAACTAATATTCCTCCTCCACATTATTGAAAAATGTGAGGAAATGTGAGGTCCTGACATAATGCTGAACACAATTCACTTTTTCTAAAATTTATACATGCTATTTTACTCATCCTGTGTAAATGAAGTACAAAACAGTCTGTTTCTTTCTGTAAACGCATAACTTAGAAGTTTCAAAGAGGTTACTCTATTACCAGTGCCAGAATAAGACACTTTAACCAGCCAGGAAACTCTGTTCATAGCTCGTTGTAGTGTTTAAATAGGTGGTAGCTGCAAGCTTAGGTGGTCTAAAGCCCCCTTACATAAAGAATTCATTCAGACATAGTCACCCATTTTCTTAATACTCTCTCTCATTCTCACATTCCCAAAGCAACATTCAAACATTCATTCCAAAAATCACATTCATTATATATAAACCCAAAAAATTATAATTATACATCTTAACTATATACTTTATCATAGCTATTTATTTCTTAATTTTTATTCCCACAGTCATGGAAAAAGCTGGAAATACGAGGGAATTTTAAATTGATTTCCAGGCCTGGAAAAGTCACGCAAATGAACAAAATCCTAAAAGGTCATGGGAAATATTTTTGTAATTAAGCTCAAGCACATTTAATTGCCTACAAAAAAAAAAACAAAAAAAACATGACACAATCACATCTAATCAAGCGAACTTGTACTGCTTGTTGCTTTGTCTCATTGCACCCGGTGTAAAAGTCTAAATAATATTCACAGTCAAGCCGTTGTCTGCAAGCTTACCGTCATCTCCTCTATGACTCGAGGGTTACGGTAGTTCAGGTCAGGCTGTTCCTTGAGAAACTGGTGGAAATAGCACTGTTGTCGCACCTCATCATACTCCCAGGTGGAATTCCCGAAGACACTCACCTGACAAATCAAACAATGTGAACAGTCAACCACTGGAGTTTATAACCAGTTTCATTCAATCTCAATAGTAACAAATAAATAAATAATGTGGTCTATAACAGTATGGAATGGAATATAACAGACGAGCATTCTGGATAGCACTGATTCTTAATGTCGAGCCATAAAATTTAAGATCCAAACACAGCAGCTGTCACTATTTGGACAATCATACCCAGTTGTTTGGAGGTTTGTCTCGTGTGCAGTTAACCCAGATGTAGTAATCTTTATAGGGCTCTGTACCATTACGGCTAAGTTGGAACCAGGTGTGTTTGTCGCTGGTGTGGTTCGGGATGTAGTCCATGATCAGCTTTAGACCTGGGCCAAAAAACAATGCAGTTATCAAACATAGCATTTTATAGTGTTATGACAATGTAATAATACTGTTATAACATTGTAAGTTTACTAAAACTTAATTATTACCCATCATGTTACTCATGAAGCTCATAATATGCTAAAATTCAAACTAGTCATAAACACGGCAAGGTTTGTCAATATGTTACATGTTGCTGGTTGGTGACAATGTTGAGTGAAATATTTCTTATATAGCATGTCCACCTTTGCCATGCATGCTTGCCAGGAGGTCGTCAAAGTCTTCCATGGTTCCGAAGATGGGATCGATCTGCCTAAAGTCCTCCACATCATATCCAAAGTCTCTCATAGGAGACTTGTAGAAAGGGCTGATCCAGACTGCTTTAATGTTCAGGTACTCAAAATGACTCAGTTTCTCCTTGATTCCTGAAGCAAAAACCACGAATTATAAAACTGTTATCTATAAAGTTTGCACCTTTGATCTGTGTATGACATTCAGCAATACAATCCATTTATCTTGATGAAACTAACCTTTATAATGATTTCAATATTTTAATGTCTAAATGTGAACATTCGGAGGGTCTATAAAGTTATTATACATCTCTTGCAGAAGACAAGCTGATGTTTTGTCTTATCCACAGTGTTTGCTTTGTGTGGACACGTTTCAAAATAAAATACTAATCATACTGTAATGTACAGCTGTAAAATCAGTTTTATGTACTTTATGGCATGTGTAGATGCAATTTTGGCCATTATATAAGAGCAATTAAACAACCTCCTCCTCTTGCTTGAAACAGAATATGCTGCAATACAGAACCATTATGAAAGAAAAACATGGCTTTTGTGTGTCTGTCCAAGCCATCAATACACTCACTTCTCAAATAACGCTACAGCTGGAGGGAACTCTCGGCTACTGAAAAGAGAATTGTTTTTCAAGGCAGCTTGATACACTACTACTAACTTTTCCCTGTCCTTTTTGTTTTGTTTTCTGTTTTAGGCCAATTTTCTTACATAATGTCTCTGAATTATTTGAAAGTTCCCAGATTGTTGAAAAATGAGCACATTATGCACACTAGGATGTGTGTAGGTACATTAGGAGTACTCAAAATGACAAAAAATACATGATCCAAACCAGACAGAGGTTCACATATCTCATAACTATATTACTTAAGATTTACAAAATAAATTTACTTTGATGATTACATAATTTGTATGTAAACATGGACAAAATAATGGCTTTTCCCAAATGTTGTATTTTGAGATATGCATCAAGGAAAGGATATTTAATTAATTGAATATATATATTTTATAAAGTCTAATAATGATTGCCAAAAAAATATTGGTGCAGAATGCATTATATATATATATATATATATAGATATATATATATATATATATATATATATATATAGATATATATATATATAGATATATATATATATATAGATATATATATATATATATATGTGTATATATATGTATATATATGTATATATATATATGTATATGTGTATATATATGTATATGTATATATATGTATATGTATATGTATATATATGTATATGTATATATATATATATATATATATATATATATATATATATGTATGTATAGTCTAATATTGATTGCCAAAAAATAACAGATAAAAATTATGCAGAATGCATTAAAAATGTTCATAATTTGACATGTACATGATTAATTGCCTAATTAATTGCTTTGTTTTTGGCCAATTTCTAGTAAGTAAATAAAAATATTGCAATCCAAAAATGATTAAACTTACAATTGTTTTTGGTAACTGAAATAAACCTGAAATAAAATATTAATATAAGATGAAAATTAGTAATGTTGCCTTGGTACATAACTGAAACAAGTACTAAAATGACTAAAAAATTACAAAAAAAAAAAAAAAAAAAAAACTAATAAAAATCACAAAAGCACAACTGTGAGACAACGGGTCTTCGCAGGCCCATCGTCAAGCGAAAGGGTTCACCCAACCCAAAAAAGTTGACAAAAAATAAAAAAATAAAAAGATGGCAATACTCGCAGAGATGTTAAATGAAAAAAATGAAGATTTATTTACAGTGCTCGAGAGGTGAAACAATCCCAGTAGAAAAATGACCAAAGCTATATACAAAGTAACAAAGAAAACACTCTACAAAAGAACAAAACAAACAGATAAATATGTGTGTATATATATATATATATATATATATATATATACGCAAACTTTGTTGAAAATTGCTCACGGCACCACAGTTGCACGCTCGCTCGCCAGGTAAACTGACAACCTATCCTGGTTTGGGGCTCTCTTTTATAGCCCAAGCCCCGCCCCCTCGGATTAAACTAGGTTGAGGTAAGTATAAAAAGGTAAGTATGTACATATTTACAATAACACACAAATATACATAACTACAACATCCACTCCATGTTTACAAGCTTTCATTCTTCAAATAAATGAATATATACAAAAATAACAGAAATAAACAGATTGCAACAACAACGCAACATTTCCTACTTCCCCTTTAAGACAAACAATGGACGAGTCGGCTTCCGGTTGCTTCGCGCCAGTGCAACGAACTCTGGCACTATATAGCCAGGCCACTGGGTAGCGCTCAGGTTAGCCAGCCGATGGAAGGAGAGCAACGCGAAAGACCGACGACACAGACGCAGACAAACACTGAACACAGGTAAATGTTTACAACACAAAACAAAACCAAAAGAAAACGAAGAACAACTTCAAAATATATATATGTGTTTATGTGTGTGTGTGGTTATGTGCAGCGTGGATCACTGTCGGAGATGGAGATGGAGTGGATATGTTTGCATGTGTGTGAAACCAGTATGCTAATGGCGTGCGTGTGCACCCACATCGCCTCAGCAGGGAATTACAGAGGAGGAGTGAGGTAAGATGCAGTGTGTATGTGCTGCGCTAACCGACAAGGACAGGTCACTTTGTCACATCACCTTCCCCCTCTCCAGGCCGCGAACTGACCGGGTACCGAGACAGGTAGTCGGCTATCTTGTTCTGTGCCCCAGGTCGATGTCGAACTTTGAATTGGTATGGTTGCAGGGAGAGATACCATCTGGTCACACGAGAGTTGTGATCTTTCATCGTGTGGATCCATGTCAGGGCTCTGTGATCTGTTTCCAGGATAAACTCCCTTCCCAGCAGGTAGTACCTGAGGCTTTCCAATGCCCACTTGATCGCCAGGCCTTCCTTCTCCACTGTGGAGTATCGAGTCTCTCTTGGCAGCAACTTCCTGCTCAGGTAAGCAGTGGGTCTCTCTTCACCCGCATCTCCCTGGGCCAGGACTGCTCCAATCCCCACAGCAGAAGCATCCACCTGCACAATAAACTCCTTAGTGAAGTCTGGACTCTTGAGGACTGGGCATGAACACATCTGTTTCCTTAAGATGTTAAAGGCTGAATCACACTCCTCAGTCCAGTTAATGGGGTTCTTCACACTTTTGCAGAGCAGGTTGGTTAGTGGGACAGCAGTAGTGGAGAAGTTGGGAATGAAGCGTCGGTACCATCCCACCAGCCCCAGGAAAGACCGGACCTCTTTCTTAGTTCTCGGTCTTGGACTGCGTCGAACAGCTTCTACCTTGTCCACCTGAGGTCTCAGCTCCCCATTTCCTAGGTGGTATCCAAGGTAGTTAGTCTCTGACTTTGCCCACTCACATTTAGCCACGTTCAAGGTCAGGCCAGCCTCTTGGATCTTGCTCAGGGTCTTTTCAAGGTGCAGAAGATGGTCTTCCCAAGTTGTACTGTATATGACGACGTCATCCAGATAAGCGGCTGACCATTCTTCACAGCCTCTGAGGACTTGGTCCATCAGACGTTGGAACGTTGCGGGTGCCCCATGCAACCCGAACGGTAAGACAGTAAAATGAAATAGCCCCAGCGGGGTCCGGAATGCCGTGTAGGGTCGGGACGCCTCCTCCAGGGGAACTTGCCAATACCCTTTACAAAGATCCAAGGTGGTGATGTACTTGGCTTGGCCGATCCTCTTGAGAAGATCATCGATGCGTGGCATAGAGTAAGCATCAAATCTTGACTGGGCATTCAGTTTTCGAAAGTCAATGCAGATGCGCAAGGTGTTGTCTTTCTTCGGGACGATAACAATTGGGCTACTCCACTCACTCTTTTAGGGTTCAATAACTCCCAACTCCAGCATCGTCTCGATTTCTGCCTTCAGGGGTGCCACCAGCCTTTCAGGTACTCTGTACGGCCGCTGTCGGGAAGGGGTTGGATCAAGAAGGTGGATTTGATGTTGTACCAGGTTGGTCCGTCCAGGCCTCTGACGAAACAACGAAGGGTACTGGTCCAGAAGGTGGTGCAGCTCAGCTTGGTTGGACTCTTCCAGATGAAGCAGATCAACACCTGCTGGCTGTGCTGTCGCTCTCACCATCAGCTCTGGTTGTTCGTCCTCCTGATCCCCTTCCACTTCCCGAATTAGCAGCGATGTTTCAGGTTTGCTGGGTGGCTCTTTCCACTCCTTCAGCAGATTAATGTGGTAGGTCTGTGTTGCCTTGCCTTTGTCAGGGTGATGAATTTCGTATGTCACTGGTCCCATCTTGCGAACAACTGTGTAGGGTCCTTGCCATTTCATCAACAGTTTATTCGTTGAGGTAGGAAGCAGTAACAGTACCTTTTTCCCAGGCTCCAGTTCTCGGGTTCTGGCGTGCTGGTCATACCATTTCTTCTGAGCTTTTTGGGCCTGTTGGAGGTTTTCTTGGGCCATCTCCCTGTAGCGCTCCAGGCGGTCTCTCATTTCAAGGACGTACTGGACAATGCCCTTCTCAGTCTTCGCCGTCTCCTCAGACGAAGCGGCCTCCCAGCTCTTCCACAGGAGATCCAGCGGCCCTTGGACCCGCCATCCATACAGGAGCTCAAATGGAGAAAAGCCTGTTGATGCTTGTGGTACCTCCCTGTAGGCGAACAGCAAGAATGGTAGCCACTTGTCCCAGTCCCTTCCAGTGTCAGAGACAAACTTGCGGAGCATGTTCTTGAGCGTCTGGTTAAAACGCTCCACCAGTCCATCAGTCTGGGGATGGTATGGGCTGGTCTTGATCGCGGTGATGCCTAGCTGTCGATGCAGTAGCTTCATCAACCGTGACGTGAAATTGGTCCCTTATTCTGTGAGGATTTCATCTGGTATCCCCACTCTGGAGAACAGCTGGATGAGGGCATTGATGATCTTGGGCGTAGTGATGGAACGCAGAGGGAAAGCCTCAGGATACCTTGTCGCATAATCGCTGATGACCAGGATATATTGATGGCCGGCACCGCTTTTCTCCAGAGGTCCTACAATGTCCATGGCGATACGCTGAAACGGGACAGATATCACAGGAAGAGGTAGTAAAGGTGCCCTATCCCGTCGGCGCACAGCATTGGTTTTTTGGCATGTGGGGCAAGTGGTGCAGTAAGTCTGTACATCAGTGTACATGGAGGGCCAAACAAATCATGAGCTTATACGAGTGTATGTTTTCTGGAGTGCCATATGCCCTGCCCATGGAATACTGTGTGCTAAGTGTAAAACAATGGGACGACAACATGTAGGGACAACCAAACGGGTGAATTCAGGGGTTTCCATGTACAATACATCCTTTATGATAACATTTTTCCCCACACAAGTCAGCTTGTTCTCCCTCAAACACTTTAGCAAACAGTGGTTTCAGTGACTCATCAGCTTTTTGCAGTTCTGCAATGTTTTCTGGGACCTTCCAGCCATGAACGCCAAGACCCTCTGTTTGGATCTCAGGGGCTGGGGTACCCAGACCTTTGTCTAGTCGTCGTTGACGACGTGTCTTTCTGGGGCCCTTAGTCCCACCTTGCAACAGACTATGGTGTAAGTCTGGCAATGGCTGCAGACCTGCTTTAACCTGGGCTCGTGTTACAACCGGACAAGCAACATCAGCATGGTCAGAAGTGGTTACAAAATTTCTGGTAGAATGCAAAAGTTCAGTAAGTACTGGTAAGTCTCTTCCCAAAATCATGTCAGCAGGTAAATCATCAACAACAGCCACATTCAACAAATACGTTTGGTCTTGTACACACACATTAACTTCAGTTTGAGGGTACTGCTTCACATCCCCATGAACACATTGTACATTGACCAGATTAGCAAATGGAACATGTGACATGTGACTTCTTTTGAGCAAAGATAACGAGCTACCAGTGTCCAACAGAGCATTCAAACATTGTCCATTTACAGTTATTTGAACATATTGTGTCTTGCGTGTATTGTTCATATCAATGTCCTCCTCTCTTGGGACATAGCAAAAACCAGTCAGTTTAGATTTACGAACTGGACACACTGTTGTCTTGTGACCTGGTTGTTGACAGTAATAACAAACAAGTTTGTTTTCTGGAACTACTTTCGGTGCATGAGCAACTTTTAAGTCAACATGAGGTTCAGAGTCACTGGGAAAGCTTTTAAAGTTACCTTTCGTGGGTTGAGAGCGCTGACTACCACGGTGAGCGTTGATGTACTGCTGAGCCAGTTTAGCAGCATCAAGTCCAGTTATTGGCTCATGTTCCTTCACCCACACTCGGATCTCGTAGGGAAGAACACGGAGTAACTGTTCCAGGACTATTGTCTCACTGATCTCCTCCTTTGTATGCCGCTCAGGCCTCACCCAACGACGGTACAAGTTCCGTAGCCGATTATAAGTTTCAGCTGGTGACTCTCCAGCTGGAGTAGAACCACCACGGAACCGCTGACGGTAGGTCTCTGGAGAGATGTTGAACTTTTCCAAGAGCGCCTCCCTCAGGTCAGTGTAGATCTCTGCTCGGTCCTCATCCATAGCTAGGTATGCCTCCAGTGCCTGCCCGGTTAACAGTGGAACAAGACGATAACTCCACTCGTCTTCTGGCCACCTCCAGGTTCTAGCCAGACGTTCGAAGCGACGCAAGAAGTTCTCTATGTCCTCCCCCTGCTGGAAGACTGGCAACTTCGGCTCTGTTCGTAGCGTCGGCTGGCTGCTGGACCCCATGTTGGTTGGTGAGTCTCGGTCTCTCTGGTAAGCTGTACTTCTGCGCTGAGCTGGCGTTGGGAGCTCCATCCGTAGGCTCTCAACATCACTCGAGCCCTCAGCCGGCCGGACAGCTTGCAGAATCGACTCTCGTAGACTCTGTAGCTCCAGAAGATAACGCTGCTCTCTCTGCTCTTGAGCGCTCAGGAAATCACGCATCACAGCATACATCCCACCTCCAGATGATGCAGCAGCAGAGACGGGTCTGACTTGAGGTGACGTGGACTTGGGACGAACGGATGGGGAATCCCCCTCTCTCTCCTCCTCTGTAGAGTCAACAGAGTCCCAGACCACATCCTTCTCAGCCACAGCTTTGGACTGGGAGCGAAGCCCCACCCTAGACTTCCTGCCTCTCGTCACAGTCTTGCAAGTAGCCATCCCACTTCTGACACCAAATGTGAGACAACGGGTCTTCGCAGGCCCGTCGTCAGGCGAAAGGGTTCACCCAACCCAAAAAAGTTGACAAAAAATAAAAAAATAAAAAGATGGCAATACTCGCAGAGATGTTAAATGAAAAAAATTAAGATTTATTTACAGTGCTCGAGAGGTGAAACAATTCCAGTAGAAAAATGACCAAAGCTATATACAAAGTAACAAAGAAAACACTCTACAAAAGAACAAAACAAACAGATAAATATGTGTATGTGTATGTGTATGTGTATGTGTATGTATATATATATATAATATATATATATATATATATATATATATATATATATATATACGCAAACTTTGTTGAAAATTGCTCACGGCACCACAGTTGCACGCTCGCTCGCCAGGTAAACTGACAACCTATCCTGGTTTGGGGCTCTCTTTTATAGCCCAAGCCCTGCCCCCTCGGATTAAACCAGGTTGAGGTAAGTATAAAAAGGTAAGTATGTACATATTTACAATAACACACAAATATACATAACTACAACATCCACTCCATGTTTACAAGCTTTCATTCTTCAAATAAATGAATATATACAAAAATAACAGAAATAAACAGATTGCAACAACAACGCAACATTTCCTACTTCCCCTTTAAGACAAACAATGGACGAGTCGGCTTCCGGTTGCTTCGCGCCAGCGCAACGAACTCTGGCACTATATAGCCAGGCCACTGGGTGGCGCTCAGGTTAGCCAGCCGATGGAAGGAGAGCAACGCGAAAGACCGACGACACAGACGCAGACAAACACTGAACACAGGTAAATGTTTACAACACAAAACAAAACCAAAAGAAAACGAAGAACAACTTCAAAATATATATATGTGTTTATGTGTGTGTGTGGTTATGCGCAGCGTGGATCACTGTCGGAGATGGAGATGGAGTGGATATGTTTGCATGTGTGTGAAACCAGTATGCTAATGGCGTGCGTGTGCACCCACATCGCCTCAGCAGGGAATTACAGAGGAGGAGTGAGGTAAGATGCAGTGTGTATGTGCTGCGCTAACCGACAAGGACAGGTCACTTTGTCACAACAACATTTAAAAAAAAATAATAAGCAATTAAATGAAAACTTTAATACCAAAATAACACTAATAACTTCACATTTTATTTATTTATTTATTTATTTTATTTTTTTACCCTATTAACCTGTAGTGTTTTACCTTAAGGATCAAAAATTACCTTTGAGATCTCCAACACCGTCAGCATTTGAATCTTTGAATGATCGTGGATAAACCTGATAGACCGGAGACAGCTGCCACCAGCTCATGCATCGAGGTGACAGTGCCACGACCGCAATGGTCATGGCAATAAGGGCCAGGGTGCATGCGATGATCAGCCAGAAAATAATCTCTCGAGGTATGCGGTAGCAGGCTTTGCTGGAGTATAACATCAGGACCTCTTTGGGCATCCCAGCGTACGGCTTGATCTGAGCGTACTCATTCTCCTCTGGCCCGATGACGGACACGCTGGTGGCCTGCTGCTCTCGAGAGCTTGATGCATCAGATGCATCATCATCCTCACGATAGGCTGCGTTCTGGATGCCTTCTTGCAGCTCCACCGCGTCGATGTTGGTGATTTTGCTCATCTTTCTTGCTTCATTCGGTCCCAAGGAACAACACTTGTGAGAGCCGACACAGCAGGTGTCCTGTTAAATAGAGGCATTCACAAGTCCATAGTGCACAACACTCATTCAGTCTCCATCCCTCTCAACACACAATAAAACCCCTCCCAGAGGAATCTGGCAGAGATTAGCAGGACCAATCACACACTGCCTTGGCTACGCATTATTGGAAAGTCAAGTAACTCATCTTGGCACTGGCCATGCGACAAAGTGACAGTTTACAATGTTTTAGTGGTGCTGACAACTGTCTACACAGGATTCTTACACCCCTCTGGATAGAACCACAATGTGATAAACTCTAATGTATAACACTTTAATTAGCAAACTAAAGCCGGGTAATTAGCCAACTAGGATTTTCACTTTATGACAAATTGGCTGGCAAACTTTTACCTTACAGACAACCCTTTAGTTTTCCAGCTGACAGATTTCCCCTGTAATCAGATCTCTACAAGAATGAACAAATTAAGAATCCTGTCTAACTTGTAATGTAACTAGTGTAAATGCAACTTGAGCATTTAATTTTATTGATGTTTATGCATAAAGAAAAGGCCTGATCACATTAAATATTTTAAAAATATATTTGAACTAATAACCATCACCAAAAATACAGATTTTTTTGTGCCTAATAGGCTCTGTGCACAAGCGTAGCGACGAACATCCGCTGTCGCCAGAAGTCGGGATATCAGTTTCCGGTTTTCATTCGAATCGCCCAAAATGTCAGTATGTACTAGATGTCTCCAGATCTGCCAAGTAAGAATCAGCGATGTCCATCGCATCATTAATGCCTGGTCCCCTGCTCCAATACGCAACCAAACAAGGGATTCAAACACATCGAGTTCAAACTCGCCTATCGAGTTATATGCACAAATAGTTTAATATAATGTGTTATTTCGGCATCTAGCGGCTAAGCTAGCGACATGTTCATTTTAGAACCTTTTATTTCTCAATTTTAAACGCAGACTGGTCGTTTTTTTTTTTTAATTTAATTTTTTTTTTTTTTGGTGATAATTGTATTATCGATTGTATTAAACATCTCCCCCTCTCAGTTTCTAATAAAGATCAGGGCACAGGTGAAGCATTGTCTGGTCATCTACAGGTCCATTTAAGAACACTTTAGCATACTTTTTTTTACTTATTATGGAAATAATTTAAAACAATATACTTAACTGTAACAACATGTGATGCTTTTGGACACTTAATTACACGTTAATTACAATTAAATGAAAATGTGTACTTTTGTTGAACCACTTAATCTATCTTTATCTTTATATGAAATTTCACAATTATTCCAGAAACTTGAATTTAACATTATTATAAAGTCTACTTTTAAAAATTTTCCTTGTTTGTTAAGAATCGTAATCATGAAATTGGGCTCGCTTTTAAGTACACTCAGGTGGCCTGTTATTAAAATTATTAATATTATCTGTAAGTGAATTTATAATATTCTGAAATTTTCAAAAAAAAAAAAAAGATTTAACTTGTTACTAAATTATTAGTGTTTTTGAAGACTATCTTTAAATGAGTGTTGAGATGAAGGCGAAGGTAATCTAAATGCAAAAATAAGGTAATGCACAATTAAATATTCAATATTGGATGTTATATACACAATAACAATGATAAATCAAATAAAACCTCTAGTATTGCCCACTTTTTTTTTTTCAAAAACATTTTGATATCCAACAATAAAAGCCGTTCCAGCTATAAACGCTTAATTTGCCACCACTTACCTGCCTACTGTAAATGTTTTCCTTAGATTTGAGTAACATCAGGGACACCGAGTTATAATAAGTAATATGATAATAACATGAACAAGAATGCATGCAGTAACCCGAATGGGGACCAGCAAGGTAACCTCACCTGCCGATTTTAGCCACTGTCTTCATTACATACTACTTTAAGTTATATTAAACATGAATTACCTTAAAAGGATGTGTTAATTAATAACACATTTTTTTGTGTTATGGCTATTTTAACACATTTTGTGTAATTTTAAGTTGATCGTGTAAAAAGAAAGAGAGAGAGAGAGAGAAACAACACAGTGTGTCCAACACAACATATGTTAACTATCATCCAATCACATTGCTGCTACGTCACTCCGCAAGCAGTTAACCAAGTTCGCGCCTCTTTTATCATCGGTGGATGACTTGGATGCACACATGTCAGGTATTTGGATTTATTTGTTATTAGAAATTGTCAAATGTATTTTATTATTGTTATTTTTTTTTCGACGGTCAAATGTGTGTTTAGTTAGCGACTTCTCGTGCGTATGGATAACGTATTTTCCGTAGAGAGGCGGTGTTGAACAGGACAGCAACCGCGTTTGATTAGCTTAATTGAGTTAAAGTTAGTGCTTCACAAATGATTTTTATTTCTCCTCATACACTTTGGTAAGTTTGTCCCTCACTTTCTGGAGAGAATATTTTTAACGAGTTTTGTTTTTCTTTGATTTGTTGCAAATGACACGACGTCTGATAAAACGCTGCAGCTAACGTTAGGCAGGATTCTCGTTAACGAGTTTGACAAAGCGTTACCACTCGCCTTGCTATCTGTCGCCTCTCTTTCATTAAACAACAGAATGTATTGATGTTTTGTTATATGCCCTTACATAATCACGGTAACGTTTAAAATTTGATTTACTTCAACACTGGCATAACGTCTCCATCTCAAAAAGGATGTTAATTTGACACGGTTTGTGTCATTTTGTGTACGTAATTGACACAAATTGTGTAACTATAACACATTGGTGTGTAGAAAATTAGCAGGAATAACACATGGTTGAGTTAAAAGTAACACAAAATGTGTTGTCCTTAACTAGACACAGAGGTGTGTTAAGAAACAACACGGGATGTGTTGTTTTCAGCATCCTTTTAAGAGAAGCGCCGATCCCGGGGTGCAGGGTCTCGAGCACCCACGGAAAAACACGAGATAGTCTCCGTTCATTTTAACCAATAAGAAATGGATTGTAGCTTTTACGACTTTTTTCAGTAGCCCCTCACTGCAGAACAAAGATCCAGGGGGCGGGGTTGGATCCACATCCAGGGGGTGGAGATTGGTAGGTTTAGGGGTGGGGATGGGTGGGTTTAGGGATCAGGGGGTGGAGACGGGTAGGTTTAGGTAAATATAAGGTGGGAGGAGTTGGATCTAGATCCAACCACACCCCCTGGATCTTGTGTTCTGCAGTGAGGACCATCTCACTTTTTTCTCGTTTTATAGTTCATTTGAGGCAGTTTTGTCGTTATTTTAATGGCAGATTTCGAGAGTGCATTATTGTGATACGAGACAAACCGATTCTGAATTCGGAACCGCGTACTAGCAACACTACTTTTACTATTTTTACCATAATATACGGCAGAAATCGTAGAAGTAGTATGAGGTACCAAATTCAGCTTATGCTAGCTTGATGTTTTCGTAAATAAATATTGTTCATTCTAACACTGCTTGTTAACTACTCTTTTATATTATGAATGTGAATACTATGCTTAATCAGTATATGTATATATATAACAGATTGGTGTTTTTGTTTGCCCTTTTGCAGCTTCAAATGGAGGACACTCCAAAATCACTAGTGGCTGTACTACTTGATGAAAAAGAGATATGCAAAAAACTGCAGCATCTCAAGAGTGCAGTAGAAATAATTGATGCTTCCAAATATCTCCTCCCCTGTGCAGCAGAGTACCACCGAATTTTGAAATTTAATGCTGATTTTAATGAATTTATTGACACTGACCTAACTGAGAAAGTGGAACCCTTGGACAAGTTTCAAGTTTTGTTTAAGTCGATTAAGACAAGTGGATCACAGGCATTGGTATGTAATTTCCCTTTTAATATAACTAATAATAAATGACCTGTGTGTCATGCATACAGATTCCAGTATTATTGTACTTTCCTTAAGCATTAAATATTAATATTGCTTTTCAATTTTGAGCATGGTAAGAAAGAGTTCAAGTTGCATTTCCATTCAAACATGGTGTGGGATGATATGATTACAAATGATAATGTAATGTAGTACATACTCTCTAGAGTACTTTCATATTACTGATAATGTCTGCGTTGACATTATGCATGACATTTTAGAAGGTGTGGCTCCACTCGAGATCAAACTAATGTTGCAACATTTCATCTGTGAACAAAAACTTTTCACTTTAGAGCAGTTGAATGACCGAATGATTAGCTTTGACTATGGTGTGGCAAATGAGAAAAACAAGCCTAGTGCCATTCATAATTTAAGAACATCAGAGAACCCCATGAAGCAAAATGCCAGTCAAATGTGGTGTCTAATCCTTTTTTTGCCTTTCCTGATTGGAAATTTTATAAGTGAAGGTGATAGTCACTGGAAATTGTTCCTTCTCCTTAGAGAAATTTGTAGCATAATTTTTGCACCAGTTGTTACCAAAGGATTAGCTGTATTTTTAAAGCAGCTAGTTATTGATCACCATAACTTGTTTAAGACTCTATATCCAAACAAATCACTAATACCAAAGCATCATTTTATGACTCATTACTGGCGATTGATGATAAAATTTGGCCCACTGTCTAAATTTTGGTGCATGAGATTTGAGGGAAAGCATGGTCCTCTAAAAAGACAAGCGCAAGTTGTATGTAATTTTGTAAATATAAGTAAGACATTAGCCTACAAGAGTCAGGTTCAGACTATGTTTCATTAGAAATTGGGCAGTCCATTAACAGAAAAAATTACTGTCTCAAATGTTTTTCCAGTCATGGTTGGATCTTTGGAAAAAAGTGTTCTGTTTGTTGAAAGCATGAAAGACTTTGGCTATGAACTTGACACATGTAGCACTGTTCATGTTTCTCACTCTGTTAGTGTGTTCGGTCAGACTTTTCAAACTGGTTGTGTACTTGCTTTAAACTGTGACTTAAGAGAAGAGCGTCTCTTTGGTGAAGTTTTACACATAGTTCCACAATGTGAAAAAGGAATTGTTTTAGTTTTTCTTGGAGTTTTATCACAAATGTATTTTCACCCACACTTACATGCTTATGCAGTCCAAAGAACAAATGAATACAAAGTGATTAATTTGAGCAATGCTGCTGATGTAAAACCACTTCACATGATTTCTTACAAAGAAAACCTTTTTGTAAATCCAAGATATAAAATTGTTTAAAAATGTCTTTATGAAATTCAAATGACATGTGAATGTTGACTTTGTGAAAATGCAGCAGTCAAGTTTTAATAAATGTATATATTTAAAAAAAAAATTGATTTTGTATTGCATTCATTTTAACTGGTCAAAGATAGCACATCTGACACAAATTGTGTGATTTATGACACATTAGTGTGTTAAATATTTTAACACACTCCCTGTGTTAAGAAGAATAACACAATGGCTGAGTTAAAAGTAACACAAAATGTGTTGTCCTCAACTAGACACACAGGTGTGTTAAAATATAACACAGGTTGTGTTGTTTTTAACACATCCGTTGGCAAAATCCCCGGGACATTAGAAATGCCGGGTTATTAAAGTAACGTTAACAAGTTTATAATTGTGGGTTTAATAATCCTAGCTTCACCATACACTCGCACTGTGAGTTTTCTCAGCATTCCTCATCATGGACCTGAAGCACAATGAACAGACATCACCTGTGCCCTGATCTTTATTAGAAACTGAGAGGAGGAGATGTTTAATACAACTGATAATACAATTATCACCAAAAAAACAAAAACAAAAAAAAAAAACCCAACAGTCTGCGTTTAAAATTGAGAAATAAAAGCTTCTAAAATGAACATGTCGCTAGCTTAGCCGCTAGATGCCGAAATAACACATTATATTAAACTATTTGTGCATATAACTCGATAGGCGAGTTTGAACTCGATGCGTTTGAATCCCTTGTTTGGTTGTGTATTGGAGCAGGGGACCAGGCATTAATGATGCGATGGACATCACTGATTCTTACTTGGCAGATCTGGAGACATCTAGTAAATACTGACATTTTGGGCGATTCGAATGAAAACCGTAAACTGATATCCTGACTTCTGGCGACAGCGGAAGTTCGTCGCTACGCTTGTGCACAGAGCCTATATGCATTGTTTTGGGCAACGTCAAACACAAAATATTGCAAAATATTGTAATAATCACCAGTTATCATTAAAACTAAAAATGTTACTTTTAAAAAATTGTTTTTAGTAATTGAAATTAAATTGGTTGAAATATAAATATTCTATGAAAAAAATAGCAATGATTCCTGCAAATACTTAAAAGCTCTAAACAAATTTACTAAAATACTACACCTTAAATCAAAATGAAAACTGAAAAAATATATAAAAATAAAAAATAATTCAAAATATGAATAAATACTATAATCATATTAAATAATACCAAAATAACACTGGTAAAAATAAGAAAAACAAACAAATAACTAACATTTTCCACTACATGACAAACTGGCTGGCAAACTCTAATTCACATTTATAAAAAAAAATAAATAAAAAAATACTAATCACTGGTGCAATACCATTGCAAAAGGTAGTAATAAGTACACTTTGAGGTACTTTATATGTGCCATTTAAAATAAGGTACAATAATATTTGTACTTCAGGGTACCAACTCAATGACAGATGTAATCTGAACTCTACAAATTTAACAAAACATTAATCCTGTCCAACTTTAAATGTAACTAGTCAACTATTAGGTGTATAAACTGCAACTTGATTATATAATTTTATGATATTTTAATTTGAATGAACAGCTGTTAATGCAGCTGGTCTATCTTTTTAAATCACACAATGATTCCTTGTTACAGGTACAGAACTTTTTATATTTTTACCATACGTCTGGAACTAAATAAAATCCAACTAAAACAGGGGTGTCAAACTCAGTTCCTGGAGGGCCGCAGCCCTGCAGAGTTTAGTTCCAACACACAAAACATGTAGTTTTTTTTCAAATAAGCCTAAAGGACTTGATTAGCTGGATCAGGTGCGTTTAATTAGGGTTGCATCTAAACTCTGCAGGGCTCTGGCCCTCTAGGAACTGAGTTTGACACCCCTGAACTAAAACTTGTTCTGCGATATTAAAAAAAAAATAAATTAAAAAAAAAAAAACAGGCTTTCATGATACCCTATACTATAGCATAACACTCATTATTTGCCATACTGCATTTTTATCCTCGGCCGGAGGTGGCATGGTCACATACCACCCACAGTCTGCTCACTGACCATAGGATGCATATTGCATTGAAAACTTGAAAGCACTTTCTCAATCTGATAAACACTAATCTAACCTAAAACACTTTTTAATTACTAAGGTTGATACAATGAGTGCTTTGATTAAAAACAAAACAAAAAAAAACACTACATTTGCCAACTTTTGCTGGGGTAGAGATCTCAAATTTTTGAAATATGCTCAGGTTTGTAGCACTTAGATCAGCAATGTATATACAGCTTTGTTTACTCAGAAATACATATCACAACATCTATACATATTTTTGTGTGTTTTATGGGTAAATTTTCACTGAGAACACCATCATTTGAAATAATTTCAGTCTATTATTGCACTGTCATCCCTTAAAATGCACGCAAAAACAAATCAATCTGCATCTGGTTGCTTTACATTCCGGTCAGACAGTCTCTTCCTGTCCAAATGGGCGTCGCTTGGCTAGAACAAGCTATAATGTGCACACAATACATTAAACTACTGCTTACTCAAAATGGGTTTTCTCTCAGCCATTAGGCTTTTTCCAATGTGATTAAACATGAACAAGACAGCTTTTTCCTTTATCTTTATTGTTCTGCTCAATATCACCTTTCAGGTTCTGAGTACTTAAGTCCATGGACTTCTGAAAATATATCTGAGCAAAACCAACATTACACTTGCATGATGAATCAGAAAATAACTTGTGAATTCATCACAAAGCTAGTATTCTCGTGATCAGCTAACCAAAACAAAAAACACCACTTTACAATATACTCTGAAGGGAAAAAGAAGAAAGGCAGGTTGCTGCAAGTTCACATCTGCATTGTGAAAGTGAGGGCCGATAAGGAGAGAAGACAGAGATATAATACAAAGGGGGAGCTGAGAAAAGCTGCGTGGCTTTGGTGGGTACTTACAATCCCTTTTAGCCAACATCACCCACAGTCCTTGGGTGGCTGGGTTACACAAGTCCATCAACAATCTCAGTGTGTCTAAAGTATTCACACAACATGGCACGCTCATCGGGTGCCACCAACACAACTCTATTGCTTCACACTTTAAGCCACAAAGAACATTGGGAAAAATAAAAAATATATATGAATTTATATATATTTACCTCTATATATTCTATATTCTCTGAAACAGCAGGATTAAAAAGCTTTTGACAACCAATCAAGTGATAACCTGCAAAACGAAGCAGAGTCGAGTCCAAGGTTCTACCTAAAGGTCAGTCAGCGCACATGAGGAGGGAGGGAAGGTGCAAAAAGCCAACAAGCTTCAATCCTTTCCACGCAGGTTATGTAGTAATGAAGCAATTCTTTAAAACACGATCCACACGCATTCATCAGTCAAATATATCCTCAAATAAACCCAGTGATGATCCATAACCCCATAACAGGGGTTGCAGTGGTCTCATATAACCAAGTTTATCAACTGTATCCTGGGCTCAGGGCATCTGGCGTTAGCAAACCTCTTTTTTTCCGACTTGAAAAGGCACCACAGCACGTACATGGGTCCATTCCGCAAAACATCCTCAGTTTCAAAATGAACACCCACAGCCACCACAAAAAAGTGAGAAAAACTGTTTTTTATTGTATGATGTGTATTTTGTTAATTTTCGTGTTTGAGTTTGTTTTTAAAACTGGAACTCCATTCTTTCCCTCATATATTATTAAAAAAAAAGTGTTTGTAATGCTTTTGGTTGTACTGTGTTTCCATTGTGTTGTGATTCTTGAAAGACTGTCCGTTGAATCTCTTGGTTTCACTGGAACAAAAGAAACATGACTGATGTCTTGTGTGGAAAAGGTGCTCTTTCCTCAGGTGGGATGACTACCACGGGTCCTCAAGGTCAGCACCACTCTGCAGAGAAACACCACACAGAGAAGACCATCAGCTAAATTATTATATACACTACTGGTCAAATGTTTGTGGTTTGATTTTTTCAAAATAAATTAATGTTTTTATTAACAATGATGCATTAATTGTTTAAAAGAGACAGGTAAACCAATGTTACAAAATATTTCTCTCTCAAATGCGTTTTTTTTTTTTTTTTTTTTTAACTTTTCATCAAACGATCATTAACAATAAAATATACATATAACAACATTATTACACACGTGGTCAGAATTGCTGGTACCCTTGGTAAATATGATCAAAGAAGGTTCTGAAAATGAACCTGCATTATTAATCCTTTTGATCTTTTATTTAAAAATAAAAACCACAAAAATCTAACATTTCATTGAACTAAAACAATTGAAAATGGGGGAAAATCTCATTATGAAATAAATGTTTCTCTCAAATACACGTTGGACACAATTATTGGTACCCCTAGAAATTCTTATAAGTAAAATATCTCTGAAGTATATTCCCATTCATATTCACAATTTTGAGCACTCCAGGGGGATTATGAACATGAAATTATCCAGCCATGGCTTCCTGTTTCACAGAAATATAAATAGGAGGGAAAACAAAGCCTAAATTCCCTTAATCATCCATCACAATGAGAAAAACCAAAGAATATATTTCTGATGTGCAGCAAAAGTTAATTGAGCTTCACAAATTAGTGAAGTGGCTTTAAGAAAAGAGCTAGAGCAGCGAAAATTCCCATTTCCACCATCAGGGCAATAATTAAGAATTTCCAATCAACATAAAATGTTACGAAACTGCCTGGAAGAGGACGTGTGTCTATATCGTCCTAATGCACGGTGAGAAGGAGAGTTTGAGTGGCTAAAGACTCTCTAAGGACCACAGTTGGAGAATTGCAGAAAAAAAAAAATATTCAAACAGCACCTACATCACCACATGTTGTTTGGGAGGGTTTCAAGAAAAATTCTCCCAGCTCATCCAAAAACAAACTCCAGCATATTCAGTTATCAGACACGACTGGAACTTCAAATGGGACTGGCTTCTATGGTCAGATAAAACAAAAAAAATGAGCTTTTAGCAGCAAACACTCAAGATGGGTTTGGTGAACACAGAGATAAAAAGTACCCCATGTGTACAATGAAATATACTGCTGTATTTTTGTGTTGTGGGCCTATATTTCTGATGGAGATCCTGGACATCTTGTTTAGATACATGGCATCATGGATTCTATCAAATACCAACAGATAAAAAAATCAATAAGTGACTGACTCTGTTAGAAATCTTATAATGGGCCATGTTTGGATCTTCCAACCGTACAATAATCCAAACACAAACCTCAAAAACAACTCAAAAATAGGTCACTGAGCACAAAACCAAGCTTCTGTTATGGCCATTCCAGTCCTCTGACCTGAACCCTATAGAAAATGAGTGGGGTGAACTGAAGAGAAGAAGCACCAACATGGAGCTGGGAATCTAAAGGGTCTGGAGTGATTCTGGATGAAGGAATGGTCTCTAATCTCTTGTCAGGTGTTCTCTAACCTCATCAGGCATTATTGGAGAAAATTTAGAGCTGTTAAACTGGCAAATGGAGGTTTCAAAAAGTATTGAATAAAAGGGTGCCGTTAATTGTGGCCAATGTGTATTAGAGAAAAACATTTATTTCATGATATTTCCCTCCATTTTAAATTCTTATTATCCAATGAAAAGTTAGATTTTTGTGATTTTTTTAAAATAAAAGATCAAAAGGATTAACAATGCAGATTAATTTTTACAGCCTTCTTTGATCATATTTACCAAGGGTACCAACAATTCTGACCACGTGTGTGTGTGTTCTATTATTCCATGGTCTGTCTGAATACTGGATTCTGATTGGCTGGCAGGTATGCAGTATAACCGTTTAATGCACAGGTAGTTCCAAGTCAGTTTAATCACCGTTCTATATTAATGCACTGCTTTAATTTATGCACACTAACCAACACACATCACTCGCTCACACACGGGGAGAGAGAGAGAGAGAGAGAGAGAGAGAGAGAGAGAGAGAGAGAGAGAGAGAGAGAGAGAGAGAGAGAGAGAGAGATCGCAGATTGTGCTGCGCACACACAAACTTCCAACGCTTGCCCGCAATTTGTATTACTAAAATAAAAGATAGATACTAGATTGTTACATTATATTCCCCAGCAACGGTATGATAAAATCGCTGTTTTTGAAGTAACGTTAACTGTTTGTAGAGAGAGATGCGCAGATGCAGCAAGCAGGTACACACAACTGTCATCTTTCTCTCTCTCTCTCTCTCTCTCTCGATAATTAATTGAAATACATGCTATAATTAATTCAAATAAATGTGGTCTAACCGCACTATTTCGTCTCTGTGTCTGATTTGAAGCTGGCAGAATGCTAGCTAACGAGCCATAACTGATGAAAATAACTGTCATTTTTACCCATTCGGTCAAATATTGTGCTGCAAAGAGCAAGACAAGTTTTAACTTGTCTATTACTTGGCAAATGACCATAGAATAAGCGGGATAATCAACAGCTAGCTGTGCATTAAAGGATTTAATTCGCTTCCGCTTCGCGTCGGACGGTTCTTTGCCTCCACGTCGTGCATTAAAATCCTTTAATGCACGGCTAACCATTGATTATCCCTTGCATATTAAGCAGCACAACTGTTAATAATAATAAATGTTTCTTGAGCAGCAAATCAGCATATTAACATGATTTCTAAAGGATCATTGAAAGATCATTGGCTTCTGAAAATTTGGCTTTACCATCAGAGTAATATATTACATTATAAATACATTAAAATAAAATACATTAAATTATAAATTTATAAATTACATTATAAATACATTAAAATAAAATAAATGCAGCCTTACTAAACTCATACTTGGAGAAAAAAAAATAAAAATAAAAACTTGGACCTACAGTTTAATTATTTAAAATGGGTTAAATCCTTTTTATTAAAATGAGTGAAACTTTTAAACTACTTTAATGAAATAATGTACTTTACACAATCCAATTTTAATTTTAGTTTAACAAGTCCCCCCCAACCTCCTGTATCCAAAATTCTGTAGAGTAGCTACCAGTGACAGTTTGAGAAAAAATGTATATAGAACTTAAACAAAAAGAAAGAAAGCATCACAAAAAGCACTTGGACAGTGAGAAAACATTATAACTGCCCCTGGTCTCCCATACTCCATTACAGCTAACCATTACAGTGATTACTGAACCTTGAAACCAGAATTGTGCCATTCTTGTTTCTCTGTCTAATATTTTATTTTTTAAGTAAAACTGTGATTTCACCTCTGATTAAATCATTTCTTCATATGAGATCAAAGAATTAACTGTAGTGCAAGGCACATGCACGATTCAGAGAAGGAAAGGCACAGGGATAATCAAACTGCATTTTTGATTTGATATTTTTTCCTCTACTATTATTTCCTGCTCTCACTTCCCAGCAGCCAAAGTTACAAAGACAAAAAAGATGCATGTGCAAAGCATCAACATGAAAGATTATGGAAAAATTGATCCAAACCCCTGTAAAATGGCTGATTAGAGATTAGTGAATAATATTTTTGGTCCCTAATATGATTACTTTTCAAGGACACATCTAGGTAAGCCTTTTCTTGACACAGAAAGTTCAGGACTTGAAATGAAAACCAAGTTAAACAATTCATCTGCATTCATTGACAGGAACACTGTTACTTTGGTAATGTAAAACAAATAAAGTAGTGAATTATCTACAGGGCTTGAATATTTAACAGGTATAATATAACTATACTTTGACAGTTTGGTCACACTGCAAACCTCATAAAACAAACATGGATAGCCACAAACCAGCAGTTAAATAGATGGAAAATTCCCTCTACTGCTGTTTTCATATCATTTTCATATTTCAGATCAGTACATATGGGGTAGATTAGGTGAGCTTCTGCCACTATGTTCACACAAACTCAAGTCACTCTTTCTGCAGAAAACAGTATTAATTAGTAATCAACTTACCAAATAAAACAGCTGGGCTGCATTAATCAAAGGGTGAACACATACATCATTAGTTCTGTTAATGTGTAGTATCCTCTTAATGTGCCTCAAATATGTTTATTCTTGATATGAATACCATCCTTGGTTTATACATTTAATCAGGAATATTGTAGTCAATCACAGCAGCTATATAACTGTACATCTGGCTGTGAAAAACATGTTATGGTACTTTAAAATGAATTATCGACAAAAGGAGGGGTGGACAGAGTATAAAGCTTACTAAACACTGCCACTGGCTATCACTGAGAAACACAAGGATCTAGTCGTCTATTCACAACAAACCAACAAAACATCACTTACTGATGAGGCCTAGGGAGGGATGTCAAAAGTACCAAGTTGATACTTGTATGATGTGTGTGTGTGTGATATATATATATATATATATATGCTATTATGTTAGTAAAATTAAGTTCTTCGTTAGTTTCTTTATTAATGTTAACATAAATAATTACTTGGAAAATCTAAACTGTCATTGAGTTATACTTGAAAGTGACCATACTATTTAAAAGTTTGGGGTTGGCAAGACTTTGTAATGTCTCATACCAAAGCTGCAATTATTTGATCAAAAATACAGTAAAAACAGCCATATTGTGAAATATTACTACAATTTAATATATTTTAAAATGTGATGTATTGCTGTGATGCAAAGCTGAATTTTCAGCAGCCACTACTACAGTTACATGATCCTTCAGAAATCATTCTAATATGCTGTTTTGCTGTTCAAGAAACATTTCTGATTATTAACAATGTTGAAAACAGTTGTGCAGCTTAATATTTTTGTTGAAACTGATATTTTTTTTTCTGGATTCTTAGGAGAACAAAGTTCACAAAAACTGCATTTATTTGAAATAGAAAATGTTTGTAACATTATAAATGTCTTTAGTGTCACATCAAATTACGCAAGTATAAAAGCAATGAAAGTATAATTTCTTTAAAACTAATCTTACCAACCCCAAACATTTTAAGGTAGTGCACATTCCATTGTTTCAATTTAATTTGTTAATATATTTATAATATAATATAATATATAATATAAATATAATATATTTGTTAATTTATAAGTTTAAGTATTTTACTTCAAGTTTTTTTTTTCTTTATTATTTTTACTCAAGTTAGTTTTGCTATGGTATCAAACGTGGTATCAAAAATCCTGAAATCTCTCTGATATTGGTATCAACTACTGACATTTTGAGATCCTGACAACCCTAACAGGGCTCTAGACTGCGACCATTTTTTGAGAATGTGCGAGTTAAAATTTGACATGGTCAAATTTGTGCGAGTGCATGGTCTGCGCTGCTTCAAAGCGTCTGCTTCATACAGCGCACACTGCAGAGCCGCGGCACATTGTAGCAGGAGTCAGATTTCACTGATCACGTGAAGAGAGGCGCTTCAGGTGTAGAGCCTGGTTTATACTCGCAGCGTCAGCACGAGCGCGAAGGTGCGCGCCACAGACGGAGTGCAACGGAGGATTTGGTTTTCAAACTAAAGTAAAAGACCGCTTCTTAACCCAGAAATGGTGAACATGTTGGTATTCTTGAGGAAAAAAAACACGCAAGTCCTGTCAGCGACAGCCAGTTTAGTTTTACTTTTCTTTTTGTTTTCGTTTTGAAAATCTTGTTATCTTTACTTTTTACCTCACGTTACATTATGGAAGCTTTCCTTGTTTTTTTTATTATTATTATTTATTTGATTCCTCAGTGTTTGCTAAACATTCTGTAATTTATTAGTCGGTATATGATACAGCATGTGATGTATCCTATGCCATGCCTCGTCTTATTCGTTTATGTTAATAAAGGTTATGCAAGCTATAGTTTGTCATTGTAGCCTACTGTTTTATTGTTGTTGTGCTTTTTAATTAAGAATAACAATGAATCCATCTTTTGTTTTAGTCCTAAAAAGTGAAAAGTGTATAGATATATAAGCAAAACAGACAATTATCTTTTCTTGTAAAACGTGACACCAAGATTGCGAATTTGAAAGTGAAAGAGCACGAAAACAGGAATTCCTGTTCACAAAATTAAAATCACAAATACTGATGAAAAAGAACAGGTTGAATGTTGAACAACTATGAACTAAGATAAAAGTTCATCAGCATGCATTGATTAATCAAATGTTGTAGCAAAAAATAAATAAATAAAAATTGCGACCAAATTATGTGCTTGTGCGACCAACTGAGAAAGTCGCAAAAGAGCGACCAGTGGGAAGAATGAGTCTAGAGCCCTGCCTAATGAGGAGAGTCCAACAGCTTAAAGAGCACCATCTCTTTCTCATACACACACACACCAGATATCTCTCGGATGTCCAGTAGGGGAGAGTGGAACACTTGGATCAAAACTCCAGCTTTGTCCAACTGGTGTCCAGACCAACACATGAGAATGTGTCACACTAATTAAACATACAAAACTGACACATTCTTCTAAACCTCTCTCTCACACACACACACACAAACAAACAAACGTTTATGTTCATGGGTACAACAACAGGACATGTGCAGGCTTTACAACATGCAAACCCTAGTGCAGTTTTGCCAGATCACACATTGAGTGGTGACATCATCATCATGAGACATGGCTGAAGAGTTCATAATAGCATAAAAAGCTAATGAAATAACCTTCTTGTGTGCTCACTAACCAAGTCTGATTGGTCATGTTTACAGGCTGATAGATCTCAGCTCATCTCCTTGATGGGATGCATTAGGAGTGTTTGTGATGTGGTGATCTCAACCGCTGTGCTTTGGGGCAGAGGATCTTTTGAATGAGCTCATTACAGCTGTGATTTGAGCAGGATGTTTTACTCTCAGCAGTAAATAAATGAGCAAAGTAGGCGAGTGGGACAGGGAGAGCAAACACTCGGAGTGAGAAAGTAACACTAAGTGACTCTGGGTTGATGGATGTTAATACCAGGTATAAATGGGTCGAGTGAGCGAGGTGCAAAACAAGGCAACGTCTCATGATGAGATGAGTCAAATAGGTCAAGGGAAAGTTAACATTTCTACATTTTTATGGTAAGACCAGGGGCTAAATGTACTGCTGTCATCATACCAGGAGGTTCTAGACCTTCAAAAAGCCAGACTCTATTCATACTCACACCATCCTCTTCTCTTTGGGGGTTCAACCGGTTGTACACTGCTTCAACAACACTGTGCCTGCAGAGAAATACAACAGCCATCATATTAAAAAATAAATATTTTTTGGGTGAAGTGGTGTAGAGGTTATAAAGCCAAGCTGGATTCTGGGTCAATTGTACTTGGGACTAAACCTGCAAACTCTGTGTTAGAATTCCAGATTCTTAAATATTAAGCATGTTAACATGTTTGTGCAGGTGTGAACCTCTGTGTGGTTTGTAACCATATTTACTTACTTGCTAGCAAGGCCGCCCCCTGGTGGGAGATTGGGGATGCTTTCTTGGGACAGGCTGCTCATGACATGCGCCAGCTCAGGCACACCTTCTTCCCCTGCTTTCTCAATGAGCTCTGATTAGGAAACAAAGGATAAACCACAGGTTAAAGCTAAATACATATTTGACTGCTGCATTTAATGGAACACTACAATGTATGCAGGACAACTTTGTGTATATGTGAACTACTGTGTGTGTATGAAGAAATGAGCAATGCATTGCGGGTACTAGTGTAGAGCATTGGTGTTAGCTAGTATTATATTAAAAAAAAGAAAAATGGGAGATAAAGACATAAGAAAGAAAAAAACAGAGACACTGAAGGCAAGAGTGAGACTCTACAAGGAAAGCCTGTGGCCCAGTTGGGCTGCTCTGGGCCGCTCTGGGCCTGTTGCCAGTTAGATGTTCAGCCAGCACATTCCTCACCAGAGCAGCAGTGCCGACGACTCCCTCAGGCCCTCTCAGCACCCAGCCAAACATTACAACAACGTTAACCCAACCTTTGCCCAAAGCTCAAGGCCAAGAGTTTACATAACCCCTAAAACCCCACAAAACCAACAACCACTTGCCAGAATACGTCCAATGTACAATACAGCGAGGAAAGGCCAATGGGGGAAAAAGTAAAAAGAAACATTGTCAGGCTATCAGGAGATATTAAACTAGGAAGAGATAAAGATTAAAGGGGGTGGAGACAGGATAGCATGTTCCAGACCAGAAGAGAAAAGATGTGAAGGAAGGGGACAGTTCTCTTTAATAAAATGCTTATTTTCTGAAACTGATTCAATAATTATTTTTAAATTATTTGTTTTTGAATTTGATTGCACTATATGTTTATTTTTCCACAAATGCATGCAGCAAATCAAAAGAAAAAGGTTTATCGTCATTGCTTATATATGGATTGAGGATCGCTGCAGGAAAGTGGTGCAGGAAACACTGATATAGGGAATCTTTTTGATAAATTATAAAAATAATATTTTTATTTTTAAGGGTTCAAACTGTGTAGCTGAGTGAGTTTAATAGAGTAGAACTATTATCAGTTTGTTGATTAAATTGATATTTTATCCAGCTGTGATATAGGGTTGTGACTGTGAGGAAATTTTCCCACAGGTTAATTGACGTGACACAACACCGGTAATACCGGTATCACCATGGGGTGGGGGCAGGAGGGTTTGTTCATTTGAGTTTTCCCTCTTTTTATCGCTTTCCTTCGCTTTTAAATAGCTTGTAAACACACTGTACGCATTTTATTTTCACTTTCGAATTACCGCCAATTTGGCATCAATTACAAAATACGTCATACTCACTAATATAGAGGAACTTTTTCTTAATGAAACAAATAAAAATACACCATGCTATATGCCTAATATAAAATAATTATAAAAATAAAAATACAAATAATTTACCCAAAGTTTAAATCGGTATAGGCAAGGCTACAAAACTAAAAATCAGCAAACATTGTGGAACCAAATAAATAAGAAATGAATAAGAAAAGCAAAACGAACAAGAAAGCTTAACGGCACGGCATAAACCTTGATGTAAAATAAAATAAATTATATAGTTTAAATAAAATAAAATCAGAATTGTTTCTCATAAATAAATGAGAAACGAATGTGTAAAAAAAAAAAAAAAAAAAAAACTTCCAAAATCACCTTAGATAAATGGCAAGAGTCAACAGGCATTTCAAAATCCAAAATACTGCTAAACAGGCACTTTTGATCTGACTCCTGCTCCTGATCTGTGATGTGACTGTCGTTCAGCACATTGCATTGAGCAGCCGTTTTCAGTTTTTAAATTTAGTGTCTGTTCTCTAACTGAACTAAATGATTTTTTATTACTATAAGAAAATCAAAACGACAGTGGGGGGGCGGTGCCACGGTGAGCAAGTGACATAACCGGTGTTGCGGCTTAACAACGGTATCATCATCAACACAGATTATCGCAGTAAGCCTACTCTGATATTAAATATAAGGATTACACTAATAACGTAAGTAGTCTTGTTTTTAATTGGACCACTATTTTCAATATATCAGTGATTGCTTGAATACTTCTTAGTATACTGCAAAACAACTCTATTTAGGGCTGCACGATTAATCAAAAGCGACTGTCATGCACATCTTGTCAGTAAAGCCAGTTCTGTGATTAGTAGTAAATATCCATCACCTGCTTTCAGATGTAGCAGCATTTACTACACAGAGCCGTAGTTCTCTGACAAGGTACGCAGCAAAAACAAAACAAAAAAAAAATTACTAAAATAAAAAAAAACAATCGCAGACGATATAATCGTACGATTATGAAATCAAAGAAATCGTTCGCAGTTTTCGTTCAAATCAAAGTGTAAAGCACGTAGAATACATATCCGTGTGGCGCAGCTGACACAGAACAGCATACACTATTTGCGTCCAGTGGATATTCTCCAAAATGGCACTACGATGACGCAGATGAGACGAATTGTAGAATAAAGTCATTATTTTTATTTTCTCTGCGTACAAAATGTATTCTCATCGCTTCAAAGTTCAAATTGAACCACTGATGGCAGATGGACTATTTTGATGATGCCTTTCATACTTTTCTGGACCTTGACAGTGTTATTTACTTGGCAGTCAATGGGACAGTCACAAGCCTCCCGGTTTTCATCCAAAATATCTTAAATTGTGTTCCGAAGACGAACAAAGCTTTTACAGGTTTGAAACGACATGGGGGGTAAGTGATTAATGACAAAATTTTCATTTTGGGGTGGAGTAACCCTTTAATAACATGTTTTTACTCCAAACTCACTTCATAACGTCAGCCGAGTGTTTGAAATAAATCCTCCTGTTAGATGATGATGCGGCTTCTTACACAGAATAAGGCACGCAACATATTTCATAGTATTCTAAGCAGTGATAAAGGCCGATTAGCATTGCATTATAGATATACTTTATTATAATGAAAAGTATAGTAATAAGAACTCAGATAAAACATACATTGCCATAGTCGTGTGTTTATTAGTCACGTTGAATCAATGAAAGCATTTATATCTTCTGTTTTTTCAGCTGCAGAGATTTTTTGCAGAGAGAGCTGCATTTCCTGGGTTTCTTCTGCAGGGCGTATTTGGAGTTTCTGCATGAGAGAGCCCTCTGGCCTTTGGATGGAGATTTACTACTGATCACAGAACTGCATGACAATCGCAGCTTCTGCCTATTCGCGATTTCATTTCGATTTATCGTGCAGCCCTAACTCTACTGCACGCAAGAATGTAGATATAATTTCATTAGATGAATGAATGCTCCCAAACCTATGGTGGAAAAAACTAGGCGTCGTGGGCCAACAAACTCTTCTATTTCTCACCTTCCACACGAGACTCGAGGTACTTGTCCAACTCAGCATCTCTCTTTACTGCCTCTTCTGACACCTGGGGTGCATTTGGCAAACAGACTAATACAATACTCATATTATCTCGACTTCCCTGAAGGAGAAAAAGAAAGAAGAAGAAAGATGGAAATAATCTCACCTGAGGATAAAAACAATCATGCTATGTAAAAAGCTGTCACAGAAGTTAGAGTAAGGAACTGTACCTTATGTAGACAGGTATCCACAACCTCATTGCACACTCTCTCCAGGTCATCTGTCACCTCCAGTCTCGATCGCACAAAGGCACACAGCTCCTCATTGCTCATCACATCCCAAATACCGTCACACGCCAGCACCACAAATTCATCCTCCGCATCTGACCTAGCGATTTCAAATACTTCAGGCTCCGGTGACACGAGCTGCTCTGTGGGGCCCTTGCTCTCTACACACTTGTAGTCATAGTCACCCAGTGCTCGGGATACAGCCAGCGATCCATTAACCCTCTGGATCATCACAGAGCCACCTGCGTTCTGTATACGCTCCTTTTCCCGTGGGTCGCAGGGCTTATGGTCCAGCGTGGAGAAGCAGACATGAGCATTGCGGCAGAGAAGGGCCCGTGAGTCCCCGCAGTTAATGAAGTACAGATGTTCTGGAGAGAGCAGCACAGCCACAGCGGTGGAGCCACTGCGGTCCATGCCGTTTCGCAGGTCTGTGAAGCTGCGCATGTGTTCGTCGATCCTCAGGAAGCCAGCGCGGATACCCCTCTTCACCGCTTCTATGGCTGGTGTCTCAGGTGCCGGAGCTCCAGCCTTCCGCAGTTCATCTGCCGACCCCGCGGCAACGATATGTTCCAACAGGTGTTTGGAGCAGTAGTTTGCAACACGCGAGCCGGCATGGCCATCGTAGACAGCGAAGAAGGACCAGTCATCCAAGCCGTGTGGCAGGCCTATGGCTGCTGTGTGCGCATCCTCCATCTCCACCCTCCATCCCTGCATGCTGCTGAGGCCAAAGCGCAGGCCGTTCCCTTCCCCGTGCGCATTGTATTTCTCTGTTTTGGGCTTATCTAAAAACGCCCCCATGCCTCAGGCCACGTTCTGCAGAAACGGAGAAACAACAAGAAATGTTGAATTTTTTATATATATATGATCGCTGCAGCTTAAATGCATATAAGCTAACATTAAGCATCCTCTCTCACTCGATCTGTGCTGTAAAGGCACATCAAGAGCTGCTTTAGACTTGAGGATTAGAATTAGAGGGGGAAAAACCCAGCACATACGGTACAAAAACGCCCACTGCAGAGTGAACACAAATGTGGAAGGTTTAGTCTTAGTGCTCAATAGACGGATTTCTATTAACAACAAACTTTGAGTGAAATAAACATGTAGAGATTCTTGGCCCTTTAGCCATAGAGTGGGCGTAGCTTCTGAAAATCAACAAACTGCAGCCCAGATAATCCAATTGCCTGTGTAGGGCTGCTTTACTGCTATAGCAGCATATCCTGCAATGTTATTCAAGTGTTAGCCACCGAAAAAATATATATTACACGGCTCTATGAGAACAGTGTAGTGCTGCTTCATTTCTGAGGTGAATCAAACTGCTGATGAATCAAATTCTGCAGTCAAATATTTTTGTATATTGATAGTTAAACTGTATATATTTGATCAATTTTATACACTATACAACATTTCATGTACATTTATTTGTTTTGAAGGCGTGTAATAAGGTGGATAACATGCATTTAGAGCTGGGCGATAAAATAACGACAATTATCGCGATATTTAAAAAAAAAACCTTGATAAAACAATAACAAGAGTTCGATAAATGCTCAATATAAATGTTTACGCACCAAAAGCAGAACGAAACAGCACTACTCATTTGAACCGCACTACAAGGACCATTTATCCGCGCAGCTCAAAGTTCAAACGGCAGCACAGCGTGAGCTCACTAGAGCAGATGCGTTTTACTGGCTGATGAATCTAGGTCACGCAAGCGCTGTGAGATCCAGTGTGAAGTAGGGCTGCATGATAAATATTGCGCAATATTTAATGCGCATCTTGTCAGTAAAGCCGGTTCTGTAATCAGTGGTAAATTCCATCACGTGCGTGATTTCACATGGAGCTGCATTTACCACACAGAGCCGTTGTTCACTGACAAGCCACGCAAATCCATGTTCATTATTAGTGTGGTTTTGTGCAGCTTGTCAGTGAACAACAGCTCTGTGTGGTAAATGCAGCTCCATGTGAAATCACGCACGTGATGGAATTTACCGCTGATTACAGAACCGGTTTTACTGACAAGATACGCATTAAATTTCACACGATATTTATCATGCAGCCCTAGTGTGAAGCGCTTTAATACAGCAAAGAACACAAATCACTCAATGATATAAACTAGTTTAAAGGCAGATAAAACAGCGCTGACAAACAGGAGAAACACTGTGTGCAATGATACAGTCAGAAGGCTTTTCAATCTACAAATTGCCATCATTTACCATGGATTTACTGTAGTAACACTAATTACGCTTTTCCCACTGTGTAGTACGACTCGGCACGGCTCGGTTCGTTTCTTTTTCGTTTCCACTGCAGTTTAGTACTGCTTTAGAGTGGGCGGGATTATTCACATGTCGTTATAGTTGCGCCGCGTCTACTGCCATGACTCCTGAAAAACTTTTTCATTCCGCGTCGCTCCATCAAGCTCTCGCTGGATCCGCTCCTCGGCTATCAACAAGAGGAACATCTGTATTTCCTCAACAGACAACGAAACAGCCATTTTTTTGGTTGTTTAAAAAAGGTGCGCTCATTCAAAACAGTTGCGTTCGATCCTTCGCTGGCTGGCTGATTTAAATCTAGCGGGTCTCGTGTTGCAAGTTCAGTGACGCAGTAGTGACGATTCTGCCAATCAGTGATCAGCTGAGTTTACACGTCACGTTTTGGTAATGGTACGGGTCGCTTGGAACCTCGGCCGAGGTGGTACTAAAAAAGTACCAGGTAACTGGAAACTGTACCCAGTGGAAAACCCCCCAAAAGTGAACCATACCGTGCCGCACCATGCAGTGGAAAAGCGCCATAACTGCACCATGGTACTGTAGCAGAAATGTGGAATATTCATATCGATTTTCATAATATTATCAATGTAGACATGTATTAAATGTATTAAAGGAGTAATAGAATATAATTACATCATTATTTTGTGATTAAGCTACAGCGTTTGTGCATTATAATAACCGATATCGACTGCTATGAAAAATTTTATCATGGCTACATCGCCCAGCCCTACACACATCTCTCTACTTCAGTGTCCTGATCACCCAATGAGGGTTTATTTTGTGATTATGACCGGCTGACTGTACATTATCCCTTATACATTTTTAGCTGAGTGGAGAGCACCTGCACTGTATGTGCTGAGAGAAAAATACTACAATATAACATTGATAAACAGTCAACAACATTCCATTGTCGTCCACACTGACTGCACAAAAATGCAAATACAGTACAATACAATATGTCCTTTTTAAGAACAAATCACTCAACCAGTGTGATTTATAATATGAATATACAGAATACATGACAAAATATGGAATTATTGAACTACATCAAAAAGAAGAAAAGAAACTTCAGCATTGTCGTCTTAAGTTTTATTTTAAAATAACCAAAAGAACATTGAACATTTAAATACAATAAAATAAAACAATAAGATTTTGCCTAAACCCTACTTTTTCCCTTTAATACAAATAGTATAAATCAATCACACACAGGTGAAGCATTTAGGATGCTTCTACTATATCTCTAGTGCTGTCATTCTTCTGTGATCGCCTTATTCATTCATTCATCACATCAGCAGTGTAACTGCAACTGAAGTGATTGCAGAGTTTAAACTTCTCACCCAGCAGGAAGACAGGATTTGCTCTCCTCAGATGAACTGGCTGTTAAAACTCAAAGTCAAGCTGTGACATGTAGCTGTCTGGACTATTTCTACTTACCAGATGAATCACACTAGACAGTGGACACAAATCTAATCATATTTGTTTTTAAATCAAAACAAAATTCTGCTTGTCTGTTGCTGAGATGAGGCACTTGGTTACCGTGGTGAGATTAACAGATATATGGAAGCTCCATTCGGAACCTATGCAACCAAAACCACACAAGCTAAGAAACGGGTTCACCTCTTCCTCACTGAATCAGACCTCAGTTATCTATTTACAGGATAGAGTGAAAGTGACCCTATTTACTCACGCTGCGGTGACCTCAGTATCACAGGTTTAATCCAACAGCACTAGCAGAGTTCTGGAACTCAGAGCTCACAGTCAGCCAAGAGTGAAAAGAGGGCAGCCACGCTGCCAGATCAGTCACACGACAGCTCTTTTCGTCCACAGGTTACAGCTTTGATTCACAGCAAACATTACATGAGTACACAAATAAATGTATAACAATTCTAGGTCCATTTGAAATGAGGACAGACAACTTACTTGCACTGTGAAAATTTGACTACTGTTCTGCAAAATAAGATGTTCAGGTGTAAACTGATCAAACTAACATGCAAGTATTGTTTTTGCAGCAGAGCAAATAACCTTTATAGTTTAAAACATTAACAACATGCTGTTTTATGAATAAGCACCCAGTAATTTCATTGATTTAAGTCTCACGTGCTTTAACACATAACACAATAACAGCTCTTGGTTCAGTTTAAATCATGCATCACAAAGCAAGGGCTTGCAGTTCATTCAGTTCATGGATTTCAATCACTGATTCATAAGATTGAATCAGGTCAGTAATCCCCAAATTTGTGAGTCTTTTTGATCAGTTAATTTAAAGAATCAGTTCATAGAGTACAATTTTTTAATCAAACTATTTGGTGGCACTACATGTATGTAAGTATTTCCTGTCACATTGAGTCTGCAAGCTTACAACTAAAATTTTTTAAGTAAGTTTAAAAAAAAAAAAAAGTAAAAATATTATTTTTGGAAAGGTGCATGAAACACTAGCTATAATGGTGAACTGGCTGACCTGGTGAACTCCAACAGATTACAACTTTCAGAGCAAATGTAAGCTGCTTTGGCCCTAGTAAGAACCTTGTAAACACAAGAATGCTGTTGTGCAGTACAGCTCTACATTAAAAATTAAAGCAACAGTTGAAGTTAGGGACGATGTTTTGTTTTAAAGATTGCAATGTTAAGGCCAGGACACACCAAGCCAACTTCAAAGAACTAGCAGCGACGAAAGCCGACAGTGTTGTCGCCTCGCGTCGGCAGTGTCGAACCAAAAAGCTGCATGTGAACACACCGCACCGACTACAGCTGACTGCAAACTAAACACGTGCTTTCTGCGCCTGCGTGAGAGGAGTTAGCTGTCTATATCAGCTATCAATAGTAAATATTTGTCATTCAAACAGAGAAACCGAAACAAAGATATATGAGATAACCGCAAATATACGAAACGTAAACAAAGCAGTGCTTGCTTGCCATTTTGATTATTAGTAACGTTGATAACTTTCATCATTTTAAGCGGCTCATGTTGTTATGAAAACATTCGCATTATTGGAATGCTTGGGTAAGATCATGTCACATCAAACAACAGCCTTGTCTAATTAATTAAAATCATGAAACAAATCAATTTATTAAAAGTTTAACAAAAATTACACGTTTAGGGACCAATGAAATGTTTTATTTTTTCCAACCTTATGTTTTATTGTTACCAAATTCTGTTTTAGCATATCTAATTATTTGAAAGTATAAAAATAAGTTTTATTTATTCTTACAATAGCCAGAAATTCTGTGTTGTATATTTACATTTTTAAGGCATAAAACATTCATTTAATTTATCTTTCAATTAATGAAAATTAAACAAATCTTATTCTTTTGGAAATTATCCATATCATACTACAAATAAAATATTGAAGAAATATTGTATGATTATTCCTTAAAAATAAGGTTTTAATCATTTTAGTAGTAGTAGTAGCCTATTACGTACATTCTACTGAGCAATAATATATTTCTGCCGCAATGTCTTCAAGTGAAACAACTTTTATTTTGACGGGTTGCCGTGAATAATACCTTTACATTTCTGTGTGTATATGTATTTATGTCCTCATTTAGTGCGGCAGACGTTAATATCACCGCAAGCCTCACGCGTGCTTCTGTATGAGTAGTAAACAAAACCGTGCGTCTGCTCCATTCATTAACACAGAGACACGCAGAATTCATATTTAGATAGTCGTTTTGCGGCTTAATATTTACAAATACTAGTGGGAGTGTGCTCACTTGTGTGTGCGCTAGGGCTGGGCAATTTGGCAAAACAATACAATCTTGATTTTTTCAGAACATTTGACCGATTCTCGATTTTTTACGATTTTTAACTGGTCAACTTAAAAATGTAACGACAACATGATTCAAATAACCTTTTCTTTATTAACCCTCTAGTTAAAGAAAATTCTATTCCAAGTGCACCACACATGTTGTCAACATGATATAAATGTTAACAAATCACTTGTTAAATATTTTTGCAGAAAAGATGCATGAACTACAACTACATCCTGTACAAACTTGTCTTATACATGTTATATGTTCAGAAATAATAGGCTACAATGAAAATGCATTAAAAAATTCTCAACAATGTAATTCAAATTCAAAATGACTGACTTTATATATAAAATCTGAAAATTGCACATTTATAAACTGCACACTTGTAAATATATCTCAGGGCTCAACATTAACGCTTGTCCGCTTGTCCGGGACAAGTGAATGTTTTGGACGGGCAAGTGAAAGAGAAATTTACTTGCCCAATCGGACGAGTAACTTGAAAAAGTCAATACCAAAAACAGTAATGACTGCCTTTATTTATGATACAGCCTTTGTTATAGGGGTGTGCAATATATATCGTTTGCGATAATTTCGTAATTGTTGTTTTAACGAGTATATTGCAAGAATCAAACAAAACACACCTACAGAGTACACGCATACATTACGTAAAGAAGTCTAGATTAGACTAGCGCACGTGCGAGTGCGTTCTTTCACTGCATTATTCAGTATTACAATGCATGAAGAATGATCAGAAAATATCACACGAAGATCGAGCGCTTTTTTTTTTTTTTTTTTAAAAATCATCATGATTACAAATATGATAACAGTTCAATAAGCAAGAAGTCAACATTAAAAGACTTACTTTTTAGACACCATATTTCCTGTTTTTGCTCCATTTCACCAACAAAAATAACTCCAAAAACACCCACAGCACTGTTTTGAGTCTGAGCAACATGATGGCGTTCCGTTCCTGAATGAATCAATCAACCGTTTAAATCATTCGGTTCAGTCGCAATGACTCGCTTATTAACAGTGACTTGATGTCACCTACTGGTGGTTTTAATTTCACATTTACAGTATTTTTATTTTTTAAATAATTTCTAATATCAGTATTCAATGATTTATGAATGAAAACATCATTCATTTGTAACTGCAGGTTAAAGCATTCCATGTCCCTCAGTGCTGCATTAACAGTGGGTAAATACAGTATATCTATTCCACTTCAGATGCAGCTTGTGTTTCCTCTGCATTGCAAAGATGAATTTTTTTTTTTAATACTGATTTCATTTGTTTGGTAACAGCCCAAATGTCTTATTATACTAATTGACTGATTAAATTGAACTCTAATTTAAAAAATTAAAATTAAAGTTTGAAAATGATGAAAATTCATATATATATAAAAAAGTAGTAAATATTAGCATTTTATTTTTAAGTTTACTATAATTGTTTTTGTATTTAATACTCCCTTTTTATTTTAAAATATAATAGCATTATCACACTTTATTATTTTGTCCATTATTTCATTTAAAAAGAAAAATCTAACTAAATAAACAATGTGTTTTGTATAACTACAATAAATATATTTATAACTCAATTTTTAAATTGATTTTTTTGTTCTCTCCGGGCAAGTAACTTTTATACTCAGACAAGTAAATGACAAATTTACTTGTCCGAAGGACAACCACATGAGAATGCTTAATGTCAAGCCCTGTATCTGTACATTCATTTAAACAGTTACATTTCTCTATATTTCTACTTCTGTATATCCTAGTGCATTATTTAATTTTGTGTTTTTTATACTCCATCTCTACTGTGTAATTCCTATGTCTGCTGCACTTGCACTATGCCCATACTTTCTTCTGCACTGGAACCTCCTGTCATCAAGTCAAATTCCTCGTGTGTGTAAACATACTTATTAATAAAGCTCTTTCTGATTTCTGAAGGTATAACACCAGTAGACTATTAACAATAAATGTTCTGTGAAAACAATGATCTGCAGCTTTCAGTCTGTCACCATGATGCAAACATGAAATATTAGACATACAGTAGTAGTTCTTAACAGGTTTTTTAATCAATTGCGATGCTTTTTCATAGTTTTTTCTATGTTAACATGGACCCGTTTGACTGTTGTACTGGCGTCTCTTGCAGCGTCCCTTTCATGAAAAGGCATACTGTCAAAGTGTCTAATTCTAATGTTTGGTAATATTTCTATTCGAAATCGCGATTCCTCGGTTTCTAAAAAATAAAATCGTGGCAAAACATTAAATTCAAATTAATCGATAAAATCTGAAAAATCACCCAGCCCTAGTGTGCGCGCACATGTGTGTGTGTATCGGGGCGGAACTCCACTGTGTGCGATACAGAGAGCGTGATCATGTAACGTAGAGACAGAAATGGCATGTCGTCGTGTAAATAAGATAAATAACATAAGGCTATTTAGTTTGTTTATTAAAAGAACAAGGTATAGACCTTTTCTACAGGAAAGGTAACTTTAAAGGTGCCATAGAATGCATTGATACAATATTTTAAATTGTTCTCTGATATCTACATAGAAGGTATGTGGCTTAGGTAAGGGCAAAAATTCTCCAGAAACTGTTTTACACGTGCATTTGATTTCTCCCTAGAATGAAATGGTCTGTTATTGGCTTATGAATAATAATGTTGAGCTCTGCTCTGATTGGCTGTTTCACAGTGTGGCTCATTTCAGTAGCTCACAGGAAGGAAACACAGGGAAAATATATATTTCAATACTTTCTCTCGCAGTTACATCGTCGGGTAATTATACTGTATATAAAATGCGGGCATCAGGGAGCCGCTATTAATATGCTGGGCACTGAAACTGCTTTCAAACACACGATCGCTTTTTACTTTCACTTTCAAGATTCGCGATTGCACAAAATCTGTTTATACTATGGAGTGGCAGTACTTACCACACATTTTACAAGATCAGATGATTGTCAGTGGTGCTCAGGATCTGTAAATCATTCACCATCATCCTCAGTCATCTCTCCTTACTCTGTTTATGTGGTAAGTGAAATCTTATGTACTGTAATGTAACCGGCTATCGCTAGCAAGGAGCTAACCATGTCCCTTTAGTGGCTCGCGTTATTTTATTAGAACGCATTATTTGCTTTCCGTGCCTTTCTGAATACAGACACCAACCCATCCCTGCACTTCACATCCCCTGCACAGCCTGGAACATAACATTTATTTCCATGATCTGCCATTTTCGCTGTTGTCCTCGCTTGTTTCTTCACAATACCTGCAGAACTTCTGATGGTTCGGCTGGCGGCTGGTCTAGAACATGGGCGTGTATATGCAAATGTTGAGGGAAAAACTATTAGTGATCCCGACTGTTACGTCACAGTCGGTGTTATGTTCTGATTCGCCTATTTTTCAGTGGTCTTTTTTATTCACGAGATTTACATAAGGAGGACGAAACAATGGTGTTTGAGGCTCACGGTATGTCATTTCCATGTACAGAACTCTTATTATTCAACTATGCCAAGGTAAATACAGTTTTCCATTATATGGCACCTTTAAATGACTTCTGTTGTGATCTGGAACTATAGAGAAAATAAAATTAACTTGACCTTAAAGGGGGGGGGGGAGATTAGGTCAAGTTGACCTAACAAAATGCAAAAGATGACATATATTTCATATCCTGGTTTGTACCAGAGACCCCGCTATTGCTCAGCAAGCTGCAATCCAGTCATGTGGTATGGAATGATGTCACAGAACAGCATGTCTGAGCGTCTGATCTGGCCACACCTCACGCCTACTGCACTATAAATAAACCCAGATAGGATTGCATGCAAACCCCCATCCATTTACCCAGATCCTGAGCCTTCAGCTAAGATTCAAACTCTCAAATTTTCATCAATGGGAAGCTAGGGCCATGTTCACCATAAGAGCTCACATGTAGACTATTTGAAGTAGATATGGATCACTCCATCTCAAAATGAAGGCAATTGAAAAGCCACAATCTCACCCCCACTGAAATAAAACAACATGAAGTGTTCCGCATGCATACTGATACTAAATACCTACACTATACATGCACACTATACTTACGCCCCGTAAGAAATTAGGGCTTAGACCTGAATCCTTCCCACTGTTAGCTGACCCTAAATGTGGAACCATAAGCAATCTTGATCATTACATTTGAGTTTAAATGATAAGTATAAAAAACAAGAATAAGCAAAATGTTGTCTAAAGATAAGTGTTTGTTCCAAGGAGCCATGATTTTCCTGCGTTTTTAAACATCCCTGTATAAGCAAAATTTGTTGTGGGCCATATAACCAAAATGGCAGCTGTGTTAAACCAAGTAAAATAAATGTAGATTTTGTTTTGCAATACCACTTCATAAAGGTAATCACTCACAAAAAAGGAAAATGGCCAAGCAACTTCCATTGCACCACTTGGGATGAATTAACCCATATAAAAGTACATAAAAGTTAAATATAAAAGAGAAGTCCACTTTCTTGACCACTAAACGATAGTGTTTCATTGGAAACAGCTTCCAGCACCTGTGCCTTGACTCCAGATTAGCCACGCTTTGATCATGCGCTCTGTTTAGCATCACAGTAAATGAAAAAAGCCCAGATGATAATAACTCATTGCCTATGAATGTGTATGGAACCAGAGGGCACACTGTGTCAAAGCACTAAAACAAACAAATAAAACGCATCCTGTAGAGACAGGAAGTGGGCTAGACCTTTGAAGAGTGTTTCAATGTTGGGACCCAACAAAAGAAAAACAGCCTGATCCTCATCGAATCTCTATATCAGACCACCTGTGCCCAATGGTGACTTTCATCCACCATCACCCACGTCCCCTCATCACGATGAATCATGATATCTTCATTACAGACAGGGAAAAGGCATTGTGGCCAATGAATTTTAAAAGGTCAGCACTGACCAGGCAGTTCAGGCCAGAGTGCATTTTCATAACAACCACCTCTTATCTGAAGCCTGACAACAGTCTTAGGCTGACTCCAGGAATTCTATTAATATCCCACATTACCAGCTCGGTCCGCTAACATGGTGAGTCAGTTTATGACCATAAAAACGATCCTTACCTGACCTAACGTTGGCCTGCATTCAGGAGTTACACATCCAGACAACAGGTTGCTCATACAAGATTTCCACATTCCAATGAAGTGAAGAGAGCAGTTCAACACACTCCTGAGATCTATGGCACTGCAATGATGTAACCACTGGACCACTGTCATATGTTCCGTTTCCATGCCTACAGCGCCTGGAGTGGCAGCTAAGAGTGGTTTCTATGGTAACAGAAAGCTTCAAAACAGGGCACTTCAGTGCATCTTTCCTGCGACCAGTCCCTTGGAATTGCAAGTACAGCGAGATACCTGACAAGCAAAACTAACGGTGAATTTCATTCATTGCGCTGAAAGGAGCAGCTGACAAAGTGCAGAGTTTGGAAATGAACAACACTGTGAGACGATTACAATAAGGTGTGAACATATTCAATGCATGGCTCCACGTACACCATGTGCTCCTTGCATGTGAAATTTTAAAGGCCAGTGTATCAAATGTCACAGCCCTTAAATTGGTAGTGAGCTGTAAACTGCTGAACTGGCCTTGTGTTGTCTTGTTTATGGAGCCCTAAGGACAAACACACTTATTACATCAATACAAGAGCAGCTGCATCATTACCGCTGATTCACAGCCGAGCAAAAGTGTATTTTGGATGTATTTTAAGACTCTGAGAAGACAAGTGCCTCCAAGCAATGACAAAATCTATTACCTAAAAACAACAGAGAAGAACAGACCATTTCATGTTCTCCAGGTATTCTTGATTCTGTGGACAGAAGTGAAGTGTGTTATGGTACATGCAGGACCATCCTTAAACTCTGCTTTCAAATTTTTTTTTTATTTATTTATTTTTTTTACAAAAAAGGTCCATATTTAAAAAAATATCGCAAGGTTTGAAGGTCAAAGGTTCTAGTCTATCAAAATAAAGGCACTCCTCTGCTACCCGAAACATCCATTCACATCAAGGAGGCTATAACTATAATCATTCTAATTATATGAGAATAGGGAAGCGCACTCCACATCTATGACGATAACAACATAGAGGAATGATATGGAATCACTTTCAGATCAATTTTTCCACCTGATGAATGATAAAAAGTGACAGCCAGTGACAGATCAGAACTCATTCATTTTTAAAAATTGGGGCATTTAAAGTGGCAGACAATAGAACTGCACCACATGATTATAAAAAACAAAACATTAATGTATGTTGGTGTGGACACTAATATAGTGATCGTACCAGTACCAGTTTTTATAGTCATCGTTTGTAGTGTGAACAGGCCTTAGCTCACCATTTCAACTAAAGAGTTCTCAAAGCACCATTATGGACACTATGCTACTTCACATAACTGATTAAGCAAAAAAATTATTTATATATAGGGCTGTCGCGATAACCGCAATATCGCGCTATTGACGAGCATAACCGCAGAGGAATGCATCAACCGCAGCAACTGCGATATTTGCGTGTTTTCTTTTTTCGTAAGGTTATGTCCTTCTCGTTTTACACTTCGCGCATATTTACTATTCAGTACACAAGTTAGTAATGATAATGTGTACCATGCTGATTTGTACAAAGGCTCAGTAGATTTGCACTTAACAAGCCTGAACAGACAGCAAATGAGAGAGAGATCGACTGAGCGCGTGCGATTACCTGCATCTGTCCTTCAGGCTGAGTCTTGTATATTTGTGAAAACAGGTTGTCATGTCCAAGGAAAGCGAAATCTCTGTCTGAGCATCGATGCGCTGCTGGTCAGCTGAGCCTTTAAAAGTGGCGCTCAAAGTTAAAATGATTTCAACAGCGTGTTTCTTTACATCTCTCTTTGACTGAATCAACGCTTTTGAACGTGTAGTTGAATGAACGGTTTAAAGACTCACTCAAAGACAGTCTCTTGACGCCACCTTGTGGCGCAACAATGAAACTGCACTGAATGACAGACCGTCTACAACTCGCAGGTGAAAATATCAACAGAAAAGGTCTCTTGTCCAATCAGATTCGAGGATCAGCACTAACTGTTATATAACAACAGCCTAACGATCTTATTGTCAGGTTTATGTTCTGTTATGTGGACCTTTATTTTGTCATTCTCTTCTGTTTACTTCACTTCCTGTTTCAACGCGATTTAGTTTCGGTTTCTGAATTCCTTACATCGTAACATATACACACAGCGATAATACCGCATACCGCGCTTTTGAGCCACTCAAAGTTACCGCAAGGGAAATTCCTTCACCGCGACAGCCCTATTTATATAATCCTAAATTTGTTTACAGTAGGGCTGGGTATCGTTCAAAAGTTAAAAAATTTGATACCGATACGATACCTTGACTTCAATACCGGCTCCTGAATGATACTTTTTTCTATACCAATTTTATTAAATCAGTTTTAACAAGATTACATTATCTGTTTTATTTTTTTCAGCTTCTTGACGTTTATACAGACTCAAAGACTCCTAAGCCACTGCACAGGAACAAAATATATCCAACACAAATCAGTGCAAATAATTTTAAAATAAAGCTCAAATAGTTAATCGATATGTGCGGCACAGCTTCTAGTCGAACACACTATAGTGCTGCAGGCTTATTGGCTCACTGACGCTGATGAGATTAACCTCTTAGGTATCGAAGTTTGGTACCGAACGACAAGACGTTTTTCGATACTCGATGGTATCGAGGCAATTCGGTCGGCACCTAAAAAGTATCGAACTCGATACCCAGCCCTAGACATGTGCTGGTATTCGGTAATGTGATATATCACGATAATGAATATGCATGGTATTGTTATCGTGGGCACTTCAAAATACCGAGAATAATTATTTATTAAAAATTATTCCGAATTTTGAATGCATTTTAAGAATACTTTTCCCATTAACTGGTTAAATGCACAACACCGCTGTAAGCTGCGTCAAAGATGCGTGTGCACTCTGATGTAAATAAGCACGGCTGAGAAGCACATGGCGGAACACATGAGAGACGCTCTGGATGAAAGCGCACATTCACTCTCTGACAGCAGAGGGCGCTGAACAGCAGATGCAGCGTTATTACCCCGGAAACCCCTTAAACAAAGCAGCTGCTACTTCTAAAACATATTTAAATGATTTAAATAGCCATTCAGATTTTTGTATTTGCAGTGGTGTTCAGCACAGCGCCAAATACTTTAATATTCAGACTAAATAGGCTATTTATTTTAAAACTTTTTTACATTTTAATCTGGACTACAACATGCCCTAGAGATATTGTTTGAAAGTGTTTTGATTCTTTATTGTTCAGTCATACTTTACATTAGGGCTTCATTGGTTAACATTAGTTAATTAATTACCCTCAAAAACAATTAATTAATATACCCTCAAAAACAGGAAGGCTAGATTAGAGTTTGCCAAACAACATCTAAAAAAGCCTTCACAGTTCCGGAACAACATCCTATGGACAGATGAGACCAAGATCAACTTGTACCAGAGTGATGGGAAGAGTATGGAGAATGAAAGGAACTGCTCATGATCCTAAGCATACCACCTCATCAGTGAAGCATGGTGGTGGTAGTGTCATGGCGTGGGCATGTATGGCTGCCAGTGGAACTGGTTCTCTTGTATTTATTGATGATGTGACTGCTGACAAAAGCAGCAGGATGAATTCTGAAGTGTTTCGGGCAATATTATCTGCTCATATTCAGCCAAATGCTTCAGAACTCATTGGACGGCGCTTCACAGTGCAGATGGACAATGACCCAAAGCATACTGCAAAAGCAACCAAAGAGTTTTTGAAGGGAAAGAAGTGGACTGTTATGCAATGGGCAAGTCAATCACCTGACCTGAATCCGATTGAGCATGCATTTCACTTGCTGAAGACAAAACTGAAGGGAAAATGCCCCAAGAACAAGCAGGAACTGAAGACGGTTGCAGTAGAGGCCTGGCAGAGCATCACCAGGGATGAAACCCAGCGTCTGGTGATGTCTATGCGTTCCAGACTTCAGGCTGTAATTGACTGCAAAGGATTTGCAACCAAGTATTAAAAAGTGAAAGTTTGATTTATGATTATTATTCTGTCCCATTACTTTTGGTCCCTTAACAAGTGGGAGGCACATATGCAAACTGTTGTAATTCCTACACCGTTCACCTGATTTGGATGTAAATACCCTCAAATTAAAGCTGACAGCCTGCAGTTAAAGCACATCTTGTTTGTTTCATTTGAAATCCATTGTGGTGGTGTATAGAGCCAAAAATGTTAGAATTGTGTCGATGTCCCAATATTTATGGACCTGACTGTATATTAAGTTCTAAGTTTTATGATGAAGCTCTCACATGTCAGTAGAGGTGGGCGATCTTCACAAATTATCACATTATATTATCTTATAACACCCAATCACGATCCACAATCTGAAACACAATCTTCTTAAATTTTAGATGCACTATTGAGAATATCAAGACTGGAAAAAAACTATGGATTTATTGCACAATTTAAATACAGTATTGCATTAAACCAGGGGTGCCCAATCCTGTTCCTGGCGATCTACCTTCCTGCAAAGTTCAGCTCCAACCCTGGATCAAACACAACTTAACCAGTTTATTAAGATATTCAGAAGTGCTTGATAATTACAGACAGTAGGGGTGTGAATCAGCACTGGTTTTACGATTCAATTCGATTACGATTATCATGTCAATGATTCGATTCCATTTGATATCACGATGCATCACGATTATATCAAATTTATTTTGTGCATTTTTATTAAATTATATAAGCAGGCTACTTTTTAAAATAATTATGTTAATCAATTAATTAATATATAATTAATTAATTGTTGAGAATTAAAAGTAAATATAGCTTCAAAACATGCAAGCAAATATAAAGTAATACAAGTGATGAATAAAAAAAACACTTTCAGTATCTGGGAGTGCTTTAAGTATCGCAAGTTTACAGATTCCTCAGTATTATTGCCATTTGATTATTACTGATGCAGCTTTAATAGACTGCATTCACACTAATGCACAGATCTATTTCCACATATCAGATGTTTTGTCCTGTTCTGAAAACATCCACATGAAAAAATATTGTAGTAATTTATAGTAAATACTATAGTGTTTTTGAACCATACTATAGTAAAGTACTTGAATTAATTTGTTGTGGTAATTCTATAGTTGTTCTGGTAATATAACAACTATAGTAATATAAACAAATTACTTTACCCAATACTGTGCTAAGTTTTCAACAACTATATGGTATGTTATACTACAATACACTACAGTTTACTGTAGTAAAAACTCAAGTATACTACAGTATTTATTACAGTTTAACAGTTCACTATAGTTAATACTACAGTGTGCTGTAGCATTCATTAACAAAGTGTTGTAAATCTTATAATATATACAGTATAATACACTTTACTATAGTATGGTTCAAAAACACTATAGTATTTACTATAAATTACTATAGTATTTTTTCACTGACTGTTTACATCAATTTTGTAGTTCGCAGCCGCGATTGACAAACAAACACAAAGAGCACGTGAAAGTCTGTCAGTACGTGAGTTTAGTGCATCTAATACGTACTGCATTCCAAACGGCAGAAATTAAAATATATCTATAGTAAAAGACTAAAATAACAGCGAGTGAAAGCACAAGCAATGCGCACGTGTCTCTTAGCACATTTTCTGTGCAATGAAGCCTGCCGGGATTGTCTCTAGTGCACACGTGCCATATGCGGGAAAAAGCCAAGCTCAGATTTTAAAATAAAGAGTACATTTTTAATACTCGCGTAACAAGCGCGTATGCGAATGACGTCATAGGCTATAATCGATTATGGTCCATTACTGCAACGATTAATTTTGACACCCCTAACAGACAGGCGTGTTGAATCAGCGCTGGAACTGAACTCCGCAGGTAGGTAGCTCTCCAGGAACAGGACTGGGCACCCCTGCATTAAACAGCCAGTTGTAATAATGATCATTAAAACTTTAATATGCTGCACAGTCTTCCCTGTATGAATTAAATCTACATTGATTCTTATTAAAACTACTACAGTTATTTAGTCAAGACAAGTGATTTTCTCTTTGTCTCTTTGCTGTTTGACACAATATGGACACAGACAGCAGCAGGTCATTTTGACAATTTTGTGTAGGCCTATTTGACCATTTAGGTGCGCACCTGAAACCAAGTATACTTTGCTTGTCCGTGTCCTGCTTCATCTCAGAGCACACACCGAACACAGTTTAATGCGCTTCTAAAACCACTTTTTTTAAATAAAGCATGTCCCACAGTAGCCTGCATTTTATAAGTTATATTATATGATTTGACTGTTTGGACATTACGTTTAGGCTTTTAAAGAGGGGCAAAAGTACTTTAAAGAAAAGAAATGGCATGTGGCACACTGGTACTTTTTCTTAATTATCACAATTTCATAATCACTGGAAGCAAAAATCACTACTGGAATTGAAATTTGAATAATTGCACAGCCCTACTTCTAGCTCATGCAGAATTGTTTTTCAATGCGTCACCATGCATGGAAGACACATGATAGAGACAGAAGGATAGAAAAGACCTAAAATTTCCATGACTTTACAAGAAAAATAGATCGTGGACATCTTCACGGTAGATGTAAAATCTTTGGATCACAAAGCTCTACATGCCAGTGTTTAAGGTCTGGAAGTATGTTGGCCAAACGGTCACATCTATGTTCACATACTAGTTTCTGGATTAAATCCCATAACCATAGGCATACAACAGTGGTCAAAATTAAAAATTGTAATGTAGTTTCAGCACCCAATATAAAAAAAAAAATTCTAAGCTAGGAAAGGGCACAGGTGAAGCCGTTTGTTTAGCTATGTTTTTATGAAGAGATTCCTTTTATCTGCATTATTCATTTATTTGACTTTAATTTCATTTTATTTTTGTTATTTGACAAAAGATTTTGTTATTTGACAAAATTTCACAAAAAAATTTACAGCATTTTGTCTGAGAAATAAAAGGACACCATTTCATTTTTAATTTGTCTTCATTTTGTAAAAAAAATTCATTAACTTTTCATTAATAAGAGAAAATCGTATCATGAAACCAGTATTGTGAATCGTATTGCATCGTGACTTGAGAGAATCATTACATCCCTACCGTTTTTTCTGTATTTTTGACCAAATAAATGTAGCCTTGGCAAGCATTTCTTTCTTCTGCTTTCAAAAATATAAAAAAAAAATCTTAATGTAGGTAATGTAGTCCACAATGCATCACATTCTGGGGATATGGCTTTAGGGTAGGGGAAATCATATCCTGATTACTATAGGGTAAACGTACCTATTAAGCTCACGTACCCATTTAGCACACTTCCAATTTTATGAAAAAATAATGTATTTTCCTATTGTTGTCTTAACCAATTGATGTGTTTGTTACTATATACCTCCTGTAATTTCAAATCAATCAGATCATTGCACAATGAGATATGAGTCTCCATGTAGGGCTGGGTATTGTTCAAAAATTTTCAATATCGATACCGATACCTTGAGTTCGATACCGGTTCCTGAACGAAACTTTTTTCGATACCAATTTTATGAGATCAGTTTTAACAAGATTACATTATCTCAAAAAACTATTTTTTCAGCTTGTTGACATTTATACAGACTCAAAGACTCCTGAGCCACTGCACAAAGGAACAAAATATATCCAACACAATAAATCAGTGCAAATAATTTTAATAAAGTTCAAATATTTTTCAGTTTACACATCTGTTAGGATACATTTACACTAGTGCGTGTTCATCTTAAAACACATAGCTCAGACAGAATCATCATTTCTATTCATTTATTCTAGGTTGTTAAAGACTTCAAGAAATTGAAACTCTTTATCCACTTTCATAAGTGGGTGTTTTTTATTTTCTTTCACCATATGTTTTATTGTTATTAAATTTTGGTGTAGTATATCTAATTATTTGAATGCATAAAAACAACTTAGTTTATTCAAATTTATTCTTAAAATAGCCTTATGAAATGTTTTATTTTTCTTCAGAAATTCTGTTTTCTGTATCTGGCTTTCAAATGAAGGCATAAAACATTAATTTAATTTATCTTTAAATTATTGAAAATCAAAGTTTATTTTGGCAAACAAAGTGGGTTTACTATTAAAATTAAAACATGGAAGAAATGTTGTGATCATTACTAAAAAAAAAAAAAAAAAAAGTTTTAATTTTAATAGTAGCCTAGTAGTAGCAGTACTGTCTGCTGAACAATAGTAATATATTTCTGCAGCAGTGTCTTCCAAGTTAAACTGAATGTTTATTTTGACGGGTTGCTGTGAATATCTTTACAGTTCTGTGTGTATATGATATGACGCTAGTTTTACTCAAACCAAACGGTAAAATGCTGATGAAGTGACTCTCAGAGCAGTTCTGGAGATTTTCTTCATGTGTTTATGTCCTCATTTAGTGAGACGGCAGACGCTGAAATCACCGCGAGCGTCACGCACTTCAGTCTGTGTAATAAACAAAACCGTGGGATATAGAGAGCAGACTGCTCCGTACGCTTTCGAGTCGCTCTCGCGGATGTCAAACACTGATCAATTTGCACCGCTTCTAGTCTTACACACCTAGTGCTGCAGGTTTATTGCAGGCCTCACTGACGTTGATGAGATTAACCCCTTAGGTATTGAAATTTAGTACCGAACGACAAGACGTTTTTCGATACTTGGTGGTATCGAGGCAATTCGGTCAGTGCCTAAAAAGTATCGAACTCGATACCCAGCCCTATCTCCATGTGTTCACACTGTCTGGCAGCCATTCTGAAAGCTGTCTGAAAACTTTCACCAAAAGAGGAGCCCCTTAAATGTGCATTTATATGTTTAAGCCTTTATTTTAGGTAAGTTTCACTACTTATTGTAAAATTAAGAGATTAATGTTTAGACATTTGCATATTATAACCTGGAACTTGGATGTGGGAAATAATTAGAGTTAGATCCAAAAGATACAGAACACAGCTGACTAGCTGTATAATATGTGTGCTACGCTAACATATTACTTCACAGGCATTACTGGCTTGTACTTTTAAATCCATAATATTACAAATTGACAGTTTATTGCTGGTCTGTGGTTTTACACTGCTGTAATTTTTTAAAGATTTCATATTATTGTAAGGTGAGCTTAAAGGGTACACTACTATGAAAATCACACAGCTTCAGTGTGACATCAATAAGAATAAGTACAATTTCATAGATATTGTTAATAAAAGTTGCTCAAAATAAAATGTATGAATTTAATACATGACCTAGATTTTTTATTTTGCAAAATGTTGTCATAAGTATTACATGAAATTGATTAAAAATTGTTGCTGCTCAATTCAGCTCAGTGTGCTCTCTTTAAGCTCTTCCACACTGAACGTCTATATAAATACTTCATAAACAGACTTTAAATATCAACTGATGGTTGTCACTTTAAGTTAATCTTAATAAAATGGTTAATAACTTATTTTCAAAGCTTTAAGATGACAAAATCTAGAAGTAACTAATGTTTATGCCCAAAGATGAAAGAGGCATGTTGCCCGTACAAAGAAAGAGCCATCAGAAACCTGTCGTATCTGTCCAAGAAAAAAGCAAATAAAGGCTGGAATACACTACACGACTTTTAAAATGTGAACAGATTTTTAAAACACCAGGCATCGTACACTTACAGACTTTGTAAATAGTCACAAAGGAAAACTGGGCAGCATACACTAAAGCCTCGTTCAGACTGTCAGCCCAAATCCGATTTTTGTGCAAATCCGATTGAAATCCGATCATATTTAAATAGTCTGAACGGCAATGAACTACATGAAATCCGATTTGTGCAAATCCGTTTCGAGCTACATTTGTATGTGGTTTGGAATCCTATTCAAATCGGATTTCTGGAAATCCATTTCAGTCTGACTGGTCAGATCGGATTTAGAGTAGCTTTTTCACATCCTTACGCCACGTAAAACGTAAACACATCAGACGTTTTTTCAGAAAACATGCTGAACATCTTTGCAGAAACAAGCTTCTGTCGTTGCGAAGTGCAAGTCAAGAGGAAAAAACAATATACTGCTAGTACACGTACCTCTTTGTGTTTTGAAAGTAGCAGAGAGAAAAAAAAGTAGCGGAGACGGCAACACGGAATAAAGCCGCACATTCAAGCTTCCTGCGTTTCTGCTGCTGCCTCACAAGACAAAATATAATACTACAGCGCAACCGCGACTGTAAGACAACATCTGTATTGCAAACTGTATTGCTGTTACTGTTGTTTTTAGTGTAGGCATAAACAACGCAATGGCATTACCATAGAAACCAATGCACATTCCGTAAAAACGAAAGAGCGCTTATGGACACACAAATCGGATATGAACAGTTGCGATATGCTGTGTGGACAGTCAGTTATTCAAATCAGATTCCATCCGGATATGCACAAAATCGGATTTGGGCTGACAGTCTGAACAAGGCTTAAACGACTTTAAGTTCCTTCAGCTCACAACAAACTCACACAGAAACGTGTGCACTGTTGCTAGGAGACATGTGACAAATGAAAACAATAAGCATTCCAAAATTACTGAAAATATCAAACATTTTGATCTCCTCTAACTGGATGGAATCATAGTCTGACGCTAAAAAATTGGAATCTGTGATTTTCTATTAGATATGTCAGCTCAAATCTACAGACTTTTTTTTTTAATTGACTTTGTAACTTCAAATAAAATATTTTTCAATTATTCTTTAAAAAGGTTGTTTAAAATAAACAAGAATTTTTAATAAAACAAGATGTGACCTTAATGGGAACAGGGGTGTGCTTAAAGGGTACAAAAATGTACCCAACTAAGCACAGCCAGACTTTTTGCATTTAATGATGTATATCTTAATTGAAATGCTTTTGTCATTTGTAAATAAATATGCTTTTGTAAATATTTTTGTGTGAGAGATTAATATTTTATTTTAACATAACTTCTTGTACTGAAACCAATATCTTGTGCAGTAAAAATGTCTCAATGTAGATTTTGGTGAGCTTAAGTACGTTTACCCTAGTCATTCATTCATTTCTATGACGAAATGAAGACAAATATATATATATATATATATATATATATATATATATATATATATATATATAAAAAAAAAAAGAACTATTAAAAAATTCCTGAATCAGGGCTCTAGACTGCGACTATAACGGTTACATTTGGGACCAAAAATATTCATTTGCGAGTGAAGTTTTTGCTGAGGTCGCTACTGGCGTCTTTATATATGTTTACTTGTTGCATGTAATGGCTTTTTTCCTGATTACTTTGCAATCACATCTTTTGTTATGTTCACGTATTAAACTGAGACAATGCGCATCAAAGTTTTAGTGGAAAAAGAGTTTCAAACAGTCCTCATCTCTGCCGCACACCTGCTAAACGCAGCTCAGTTGTGCAGCACAAGAGAGATCGAAAATGACGGAGACGTGTAAGTAAAAGTGCAGAAAAGCAGTGTCTATTTCATGCACAACTTGAACAAACAGATAAAGCCGTCAGCTGTGTGGATGGCAATATCTTTAACAATTTTCATTTATAATCATTACTAATATGGATCCTCCTTATCAAGATCTTAGGCCGGTTTAGTCTATAGGCCTATGCTGTGTTCTGTTAATGCATGAACTTCATATTATTTGAAGCGCACTTGCCATCCAGTAATCGCAAAAAGCTTTGTGCTTGTTACTTTTTAATAAAGAAAGTATAAGCTTTAAAATTATACCATATTCATAACGAAATTCAATCAATAAACACAGTTTTGGCGCTCTTTAATGCGACAGGCGCGATCGCTTTAGCGCCTCAGTTTAAGCAGTACGTGAACCCACTATATTTTTCTTTTTACTACTCTAGTACATAATGAACATGAATTAACATCAAAAGGTAGGCTAAGAAAGCCTACAGTACATCTTACTGAAATGTCTCATGTAAAAGCTCATTCAGTGTTTCAAACTGCGGAAAACGTGTAAAGCTTGTAAACACTGCATCATAATAATACATTTACCTCAAAATAACCATTCGATGTCCATAAGCTCATCAGTCAGCTAGAAAAATAACTATAAAGAGGAGCATTTTCCTATATGCGCTATTGCATATTAATATTTTTTACTTAACCTGTTGTCTACATGATTTAACTCCTCCTATAAAATTGCATTTTACTAGTAAAGAAAAACAGACTGAATTTGGAAGACATATGACAACATTTATAGGATGCATTGAGGAGGAGCCCAAATTACACTCAGTAGCCAAGTGATGCTTATGATACATGATATTGGTACACATTCTGCGTAATGAACAGTTCTTTGTGACTGTATATTTCAAGTTGGAAAAAGATATTTAGTCATCTACAAGATGGATTAAAATGCTGATAAAGTCAAGAAAAGATGAGACAAACACATGACAGTATGACTGAAATGTTAAAATGTAAAAAATAAATAAATAATAAAATAAATAAAACACGTTTATTCTGTGGCACCTAAAAAAATATTATTTTTTCTATAATATAATATTATTATTATTATAATAATATAAGATAATATTTTCTTGTAGGAGCGAATGGCTCCTTACTCGATTTTTTTTTTGTCTGGAGCACGGTTAATGTTTATTTTTTGCTACATAAACATTTATTCGATTTCAATATGGAATCACAAGGAACAACATCTTAGTGATAGTAATGTTCATTTCCATTACAAGAAAAAAAAAAACTGACCAAGGAAAGCCTACCAACGATCAGCAAACTGCTCATAAACCATCCCTATTATCAGTGGCCAAGCACTCTATAAACTTTCTGGGTTATTTTAGGTCCTCACATCATCTGTGCCCTTGCCAATGTCTGTGTAAGGTGCCATTAGGGAATGAGGCAGGAGAAGACCTTTGCATGATACATGGGTGGCAAGCTGCACAGCCTATAAACTAACGTGGAATACAAAGGCCTTCCCTAAAAGCCTTTTTGATGAAACCATCAGTACACAGCAGGCAAAAGTCCAAAATCCCAGTGAAAAACAAACTTTACTGCTTGGGCAAACATGAAAGGAATTTCACTTTGACAAACATGGAGCGGCACTCATCAGTGGAAGTTTTATTCTACTGCAGTTACATGAAAAGACGACTAGCTAGAATCATTTTAGAAATTCAATGCCGATTCACTTATATTTTCCACTCAAATGGAAAGAATTAAGTGAGACAATGAATACAAAATCCTCCCAGAAATGGTGTCTGCATGCTTCTATTTTGAGGCTGTGCATTCTTGATGAATGCAGCTCTGGCTAGAAGCTTGACAGTATTGCAGTTATTAAGACATTAACCAGGTGTTGCACATATCTTTAACATGCCGGAAGCCAAATAAAACACCGGCAATATTTAAATATTAGACTAGCTTAATAAATCTTAAGAAGATTATAGCAAACAATACTAATATTACATTATACATGCCTCTACAACAAAGCCCTACTTTTCAGCTACTTTATCTTTATCTCTGAAATTGATCCCTTAGAACAAACTACAATGTTAGATTTGTCTTCCAGATGCAGCCTGCATAGTGAGTGAACTGTGGGGGAAACAATCACATAAAATGAAAAAGACCAGTAACTGAAAAAGTAATTAATACAACCTCTTAAGCTATTTTTGCTTGACCTATTCAGCTTTTCCTATTATTTTATTATATTATTGTCCTACCCTTTTTGCCAATGTATTAGTGTTAGGCGATATGCTCAATTTTCATTGATACACGATACACGATAAAAACACTCCCGTTATAATCAGTGAAGCTGTCTAGATTGTATGTTGAATAAATCTCTTATACTTACACTGCACATACATCTGCACTTTGTTTATGATGAGAGAATTTGCGAGTCAGAATTAGTCAGCGCGCGTTGAGCAACAAAACTCCGTGTTTCAGCTATGACTCATCTGAATGCCTCTGATTGGTCATTGCATTCATAAGCTCAACATAATCGTGTGTGATTGGTTATAACGTGTAACACTGTAAAAACGCGGAAAAAGAAATATAATGGAACAAATAAGCCCTAATATTAATTAGCCTAGATAGTATTACTAGCCAAATAATAATAGAAATAATAATAATAGTCGTCTTTCTATCGTCAGTGGCATCAGCCACAAGCGATATCTCTGACTATCATCGATACACGATACTATCGTCTATTGCCACAACCCTACAATGTATACAGTCTTTCTCCCAAACCACCTGAAAAATTTACATTAGCTTTCTTTTTTTTCAGTATTTTTCAACTCCAACAGACTCTCATGCAGTGGTCCTCTGATCCTATGACTGCCAGATGGTCTTCTAACTTCTACTAAGGACAAAAATCCTTATCATCACACTGTCACTGATGTTAATGGATCAATCTCTATGTACAGTAGCTTCTGACTAAACTTCACAAGTTAGCACTTGCTTACTAACAGTCAGACCCAATCAAATCAATCTACTGTAAGACTTAAAAGTTAACACAGTACATTTCCTAAATGATAAATGTCTCTGATTTTAAATGCATTTTCAAGATCAAATGCAAACACTTTTAAATGAACTACTATTTACTTTTGTTTTTGGTTCTTCAGTTTTTGGTAAACTGAATTTATTCTATTTCAGTGATATCAATGAGCAACAGAGAGAAATAGAAAGAAACAATACAAACCACATGCAACTGAATGCTCTATATATGTAAAGTATAGCAAAATAACCCAGAAAACAAATTTAAACAATAGTTTGACTGCTTGACCATTTCTCTTTACATACAGTCAAGCGGTACAAACCCTGAAGCTAATTTCAGGCAATACGTCTGGTCCGTAGTTTTTTTTGTTGCTGATTTCAAAGCAACCTGAGGCATGGAGAACTTGAGGAGTAAGCCAATCAGACAACTGCAAAAAATAAATGAATTTTAAACACAATGAATCTCAATATTTTCATGCCTTATAGTCAAAATTAGCAGAGTTGTGCAGTAATATATTTTAAATTTTACGATGATATAAACAATCGGTTAGAGTGGCGAGTGGTGACGTCTTTAACTGGGTATGCCATGTAATTTATTAGAGACGATAAATAAGAAACACAATGGCTGGTGTTGTTTTAAAAGTAGGGCTGTTGTCGTTTTAAAAGTAGGGCTGTTGTCAAGAAGGTGGCACATGCTTATATGCACATATAGGCAAGATTTGTCAAGCATGTGGAAAACAAATGGAACAATAAAAGTCCACAGAAATGTTCACGCTGATTAGTTTGGCCAGGCATATTGGAGCTATGTATAGAGCTGTGTGATTTACATTTTGCTACAATATAAACAATCAAACAGTTGAGACTTGCTATACAGTATACATTGCCTTATGTGTGTAAAATGTATTTATCATGTGGGTAAAGTTAGAGACCTGTGTGATAAAAAAAGTTTAAGTTAACCCTCCATCACAAGTGAAATCTACTGCTACAAGCACACGGCACAGAACAAGCAGTTGGCTGTTCACTGTGGAAGTCTTATTCATTTTTATTTATTTATACAGTAAATACAACTACCTAATGCACACAGAGAACACAATTTTTTTTTTTGTTTAACATTTTTGTTTAACACCTCTTAAGACCCGAGAAAAAAGTTTTAGGAAAATGTCTTTACATTGTTTAGAGCATTACAAATAATGTAAAAAAAAAATTTTTTTAAAAATGATATTTCATTCATACGTTATGCTATGAAAATGATATTTCATTCATAAGTTATGCTATGAGTCCTCGCTAGAGTACATCGGGACTCAATTTCTTTAAAAAATAAAAAGACATGAATGAACATGCATAGGCAAAAACAATTGATATTTTAAATCACCAATAAATTTTTAGTTTAAGATTTTTTTTTTTAACCAAACCAGATGATTCTCAACTATGTTATAACAGAATGATTCGATATACCATTTTTCTTTCTGCAAAATGTGTGTAAAATGGTCATAAACGGGTTCTCTCATTACATATAATGTATCTATGAACTAAATCTAATTTGCATATTAATGTGTTTTTGGGGCAACATGTAATGAAAAATGAAGTGTAATAATGGGAGTAATAATTTACAAGATTTTCATAATTATATATAATACTTCATAGAATATTGGAAAATAATTTCTTTCCCTATTCATTTGTTATGTCTCCCAAAATGCGTAATAAACATGCTTTTAGTCCCAGTGTCCTCATATGAGGACATGTAAGAAATCAACGTCCTGTTTCGTAACAGAAGGTCATATTTTGATTTGAAACCCCATAACATTTCCCTGTGATGTTGATTTATGACACACAATTTAAAAATTAGACAGATTTAAATGATAATTACAAAATATTTTCATATTTCCATAAGAGTGTCACTAAATTAATATCAGACATTTTTGAAGACCAAGGAGAGGGAGTGGTCATGGTGAAACATCCAATCATTTGGTATCTCTGAAAAGCCCTGAATGTGCTCTGTACAGGACATCCAGACTTAAAACTGTGGCATGTAGAGTCTCAGAGAAATTCACTAAAATATAATGTCCTCATATGAGGCCGCAGGGTCTTAAGAGGTTAAAGTACTTGAGCCCGACCGATATATCGTTTTGCCGATTTTATCGGCCGATATGAGCCTGTCGCAGATATATCGGTATTGGCGAATATGCCGCCGATATGCCACCGATATGAACATTTTTTTTTTTACAGAACATAAAACGCAGATAAAATGCTTGTATATGATGTAATTACATAGGTTGTCCAGCAGAGACCAGATCAGCAAACTGATCTCCATTGTTTGCTACTGGCGACCTGGATGAAATGCTTTAAAGCTTAAGTGTATGAAATACCATTGAAACTTTGAACGACCATATCTCTGTAACAGCGTGGCGGATCCGCATCAAATCCGGGGGATCCCTTCAGCTCGAGGAACCCTCTCGACTGCCGAATCAAATGTACGTCTCGAGGCCCCCTTTCGAATGAGACCACCCCCGCGTTGATAGCCCCCGGGGTCTGGGAGTTACGGGCAGTTAAATTCGCGGTCGGGCGCCGACCGATCTGACGATCCCAGGGGGCTACCGAGGCGCGGAGGGTGGCGTTCGAGAGGGCTCCTCGAGCTGAAGGGATCCCCTGAATTTGGTGGAGATCCGCCGCCGCATTCGCGAGATAATGACATCAGCCAACACTTTAACTTCAGTAAAGAGGTCTCTTGTTCAGGCTGCAGCATTCAAGCGTTGTCTTATTCGACCGTAAGTGCCCTGTGAAGTGGACTTCACATGATATTCCGCCATGATTCCAGTTCCAAGGGAACGTACACGTTACATTCAAAGGGCATTAAAGTGCGCGAGATGTGAATTTAAATGTATTTATTTACAGTGGTATATTATGTCACACTTCTCTAGTAAGTTTCGTCTGTGTGTGAAGACAGTAGCGCAAATCCGTGAATGAATGTTCTGAAGTGAAATAAACTTCAACGGAATAAAGTTGAATGGAATTGAATTGAAAAAGTTAAAAAAATAAAAAATAAAAAAAACTTCACCTTTACTGTTCAGTGCACTGATGTCAGACTCATTTTGGATAATAAAGTTTATTGTTAAATTGTTAAATGCCCTACCTCCATTACATATCTTTGTCACGTCATTATAAGTGTTTCATCACCACATTCGAGTGATCATTGCAATAAATGTTTATGTATGTATATTCTGTTTATGTATATACTATAGTATTCTATATATAGTACCAGTCAAAAGTTTGGACACAGGAATGGGAAAGTGTACAAACTTTTGACTGGTACTGTACTATATAATATACACAAAGAATATCGGCCAATATATTGATATCGGCCTTTTTTTACGCCCTAATATCAGTATCGGCCCCCAAAAAAACCCATATCGGTCGGGCTCTATAAAGTACCTTAGTACCTCTAATAGCTGTCAGCAGAGAGTTCCAGTGTTCTACTGCTTCAACTAAAAAGGATGACCTGGCAAATGTTGTTGATCTAGATTTTATACAACAATCACTTCTAGAAGCCGACTTAGTCATCACAGTAACAGAAGGGTTTAAATTTTAATTATTTGTGCCATGTAGTTTCCATCAGCTAATTTCCATCACACTAATATCCAACAGGGTCAGAAATGAACCAGGGTTTGTAGCAAAAATCCTAACAGGGACAAAAAAACCCATCAAAATCCCAAGCTTCAACAGCTAATAATAATAATAATAATAATAATAATAATAATGAAATGTACATGTTTTGAATGCAATATCCGATAATACATAAATATCACATATTATGGGTGGATGTTCATTCAATTTATAATAACAAAATATTTGACACAAAATGATGTAACTTATATGTTTAGAATAAGGCCTTCATCAAAGTAAAACGTAATTTCTGACACTGATAACCAGCTAACATTGGCTTCCTTTTGCACTGATTGGGATGAATTTATATATAGGCCTGTATTTCCATTTTATAAAAATAAAAACAACCACTTCATATAAACAATAACAACTCTTAAATAATTAAATGCCAGTTCTGGTGTTGTCTTTGGAAAGAGTGTTTACTCAAAAAAAATCAAAACCAATTTAGCTACCAACGTAGGCAGCATTTGGGACATTGTAGGCAAATTATAACGTTAATTCAACACCTATGATACTCAAAATGCTAAACTGACTGGCAACTCGTTAGGTTTGGAGACACATCCATTAACAGGTCGGTTTGCAAGAGCAGGCAGCAGTACTGGCCCTCAGTGCAGCAGTTACAAAACACGTCAGCCCGGTAGATAACGCTAGCCTGCTAGTTAGTCTGACAAATGTGGTGTAACTTACTTTTATTATGTCCAAATCACCCTTCCAGTAGACGCCACGTTCCAGGCGGCCGTCAAATGTGCCTTTCTGACGAGAACCCACTCGCTAAACATCTAAATATTTGGACCGTTATTGATATTAGCGCGTTTCGACTAGCGCAGCTAAAGGTAAACCCAGCTAGCTGGCTAGCTAATGCGGTTAAATTCACACGGTCAGTTCTGCCCTCAACGGCTCTCGTCTGGGATTACGAGCTGTAACGAACATCTTTGGCATGCTGTTTCACTTCGGCTCAACGAAAAAATAAGCGCGACCTGGCTGGTGGTCATCTGAGTTGAATTTCGAGCCGTGTTAGCGTTTCTAGCTACATGTTAGAGACAGGTGACGTGCCGCGCGCTGGGGTTCTGTGTGAGGGAGGGGCCTCGCCTCTATGATTGACACCATTGGCCGAGAACTGCTTGTGCTGAAGAGAGGCTCAGAATAAAACTCATTTATTTTGGGTCATACATGCATCTTGCTTGCTTGCTTACTTACTTATGTATGCATATATGTATTTGTTTGTTTGTTTGTTTGTTTGTTTGATTGTCTGTCTGTCTGTCTATTGGTTAGTATTGGTTATAATATAATATAATATAATATAATATAATATAATATAATATAATGTAATATAATATAATATAATATAACATAATATAATATAATATAATATAATATAATATAATTGATTAATAATATTTAAATTAAGTCTCAAAGTAAAGTCTCAAAACAAAAAAAGTCCCCCTACCCTTGTGAAAAAGAAGTATAATAGCATACTCTTAAAAAGAGTACTTATTATGAAAATTATATACTTTAGAAGAATATTAAGTGTCAACAGATGTGAGTTTTTCAGACAATTGCATGTTATTGCAGTTAAATGAAAATGTAGGCCTATTATAGATTTAATTTATATTGAACGCGGTTAGCTAAAGAGAGCTTTATTGCATTTTAAGTAAATATTATTTATATGTCATTTAATATCTTTTATTGTCTTTGAAGTATGGTGAAAGTATGCAGTGAATGTACTGACACTTTAATGTAATTTTATTGAAGTTTGTATGAGTTGCAATTTAGCAAAAAGGTTAAACGTGTAATCAAGTATTTTACATTAGTCAACAGATCAAAATAAGTGTTCTTATTTAAAGCATGATAAAATATTAATAAAGCATAATAACATAAATGTAATTTAAAATAAAACATTTAATTTGACATTAGAAAGTGCACTTTTTAAAAGTGTACTTAAGTGTTAAAAACATAGTAAGTGTATTGTCTTTAAATGTGTTTAAGCACTATATTCTAAGGGGCATTTATAGACTGATAACTTTGTCATTGGTTACACTATTCTATAGATGAAAATGTTGTTACTTCATGAATTTTAAAACTCATGTTTACTTATAAACACATTACCTATAAGCTTACTTATAGCTGCAAAGTTTATATTTTAGATAACTATTGACCTGTGGATAGCTTCAAATTTCTACATCCTGCAGCTCTCCTCCGGCCCCTCCTGCAGATAATCTTTGCACCTCTTCTGTGAGCTTGTCAATTACCTCACAGGTATCTTCATCAATTATTGATTAGTATTGGAAACAGAATCTGGTTCCCATGGGTAATCTTACCCGAAAGATAGCTGGATACCTCTGTGACAACTTTAGAACGGGTTAATCAGCATTTACATGATTAATTTCAGATACATTTAATCAGATACAGGATCACACTAAAATGTTTCTGGTTCAAATTTAATAATGAATGAATGAATGAAGCATTTATATAGCGCTTTATTGTGTATTGCTATACACCCAAAGCGCTTTACAATCGTAGGGGGGGTCTCTTCTCCACCACCACCAGTGTGCAGCATCCACCTGGATGATGCGACGGCAGCCACAGGACAACGGCCCCAGTGCGCTCACCACACACCAGCTACAGGTGGAGAGGAGAGATTATTAGGAGGCCATGATAGACAGGGGCCAGTGGACGGAATTTGGCCAGGACACCGGGGTAACACCCCTACTCTTTACGATAAGTGTCATGGGATTTTTAATGACCACAGAGAGTCAGGACCTCGGTTTAACATCTCATCCGAAAGACGGTGCTTTTTGACAGTATAGTGTCCCCGTCACTATACTGGGGTATTAGGACCCACACAGACCACAGGGTGAGCACCCCCTGCTGGCCTCACTAACACCTCTTCCAACAGCAACCTAGTTTTCCCAGGAGGTCTCCCATCCAGGTACTGACCAGGCTCAACCTGCTTAGCTTTTTGGGCTGCAGGGTGATATGGCAGTGCAATATAAATAATAATAATAAACAATAATAAATACAGTGCCTTGCAAAAGTATTCATACCCCTTCGTTTTTTTCATGTTTTGTTATGTTGCTGCCTTGTGTTAAACTGCTTTTAAATGACTATTTTTCCACATCAATCTATACGCCATACACCATAATGGTAAAACAAAAAACAGGTTTTTAACATCTTCGCAAATTTATTAAAAATAAAAACTTAAATGATTCCATTGCATAAGTATTCATACCCTTATCTGGGACAGTTGGAATTTAGCTCAGGAGCATTCATATTGCTTGTAGATGTTACTACACTTTGAGTGGAGTTAACCTGTGGCAAATTCAATTGAATGGGTATGATTTGGAAAGGCACATATGTCTTAATAAAAGGTCTAACAACTGATAATGCATATCAGAGCAAAAACCAAGCCCTGAGGTCCAAAGAACTGCCTGTAGAGCTCAGAAACAGGGTTGTGTCAAGCCACGCATCTGCGGAAGAATTGAGAAACAAATTCTGCTTCACTGAAGGTTCACAGAAGGTTGTAGTCTCTGTTACCCTTAATGGAAGACGTTTGAAACAACCAGGACTCTTCCTAGAGCTGGCCACCTGGCCAAAACTGACCAATTGATAGAGAAGGGCTTTGGTTGGTGTGGTGACCAAGAACCTGATGGTCACTATAGTTGAGCTCCATGATCATATGTGGAGACAAGAGAAACCTACAGAAGGACAAACATCACTGCAACACTCCACTGATCTGGGCTTTATGCTGGTGTGGCAAGACTCAATCCTCTCTTCAGTGTAGACATGTGAAAACACACTTAGAATTTGCAAAAAAGCACCTAAAGGACCCTCAGACTGTGAGAAACAAGATTCTCTGGTTTGATGATCCTCAATTTCAAGCATCATGTTTGAAGCAAACCAGGCACTGCTCATCACCTGCAGAGTACCATCCCAAAAGTAAAGTGTGGTGGTAGCAGCCTCATGCTGTGGGGCTGTTTTTCAGCGGCAGGGACTGAGGGACTCGTCAGAGTAGAAGAAAAGCTCAATGCACCAAAATATTGAGATAGCCTTAATGAAAACCCAGTCCAGAGCATTCAGAACCTCAGACTGGGCAGAAGGTTCACCTTCCAACAGGACAATAGACCTAAACGCAAGAGTGGTTTATAGACAACTCTGTGAATGTCCTTGAGTGGCCCAGCCACAGCCTGAGCTTGAACCCAATCAAATATTTCTGGAGAAACCTGAAAATGTGCATCTGCCCCCGTCCAACCTGACAGAGCTTGAGAGGGGAAGAGGTGAGGAGAAGAATGACAGATATTTGCCAAATGCTGATGAGCAAAGCTTGTCGCATCAAACAAAAAAGGCTTGAGGCTGTAAAGGTGCTTCAGCTATATATTTAGTTAAGGGTATGGATACTTATGCAATGTACTTATTTCAGTTTTTTATTTTTTAATAAATTTACGAAGTTGTGACAATTCTGTTTTTACTTTGTCAATATGGTGTACGAAGTGTAGATTGATGTGGGAAAAAAGTAATTTAAAGGAGTTTAACATAAAGCAGCAACATAAAAAAAAAAAAACATGAAAAAAGATGAAGGGGTATGAATACTTTCGCAAGGCACTGTAAATAGCCTAGATGTAAAAGTGCAGAAAATATAAACAAATTTCAATTCAAGTTCTTAAAGTTATTGCAAGGAGAACAGAGATTTCAAGAAGTCTCCTTTGAATTAGACTTAAAGCATTTGGAGCAGACTAAAGCTTCAGACTAATGCAACGGTAGTTGATGCAACATTCTAACTTTCAAGGTTGTTGGGAAATCTAAAATATTGCTCCCTCCTTGCATTTACCCCAGATTTCTGAGGCTGCAGACCACAATGAGCTTTTTTTCTTTTTTTTTTTTTTTTTTTTTAAAGTTTCTTAACTTCTTAAAAATCACCTTAACAAATTAACCAACCAAGAGATCTGAGATATCTAGATTATCTTTCACACTTGGAGGTATTTGTTTATGACTTATGTACAATATGTTTTAAATACCATTTGTGATGTGCATGAAAATGCTAAAATAATAAAACATACCCAGATAGTGGCGTAACAGATATTGTAATAAAATACATAGAAGATGTCTTAATCAAAATTCTACTTGTCAACCCATATTTTTATATATCTTAAGAACAAATCTTAAGATATATCAACAATCAACAAACTTGGTTTAATAAGTTAAAAAAAAAAGCTTTTTAACTTTAATATTTTGAGAAATCCTGTAAAGATTGTAAAAATGAAGATTTGACAAACATTTTGTCTCACAAACATAGTCAAATCAGTTCTTCACAACACAAGCTTTACATTTGAAAAACAGTCTGTGGATTTCTACGACAGTAGCTAAACCTGTTTTTAGTACACATGTTGGCTTGAAGTTAAGTGACTTCGTTATGTCATTATAAAGATGTGTTGTGTGCAGGGTAATGCCTCATCAGTGCACATATTCATTGCTCTTTGATGACATTACTGATTAGATCATAGCAGGACCATAGCAGACTGATTAGATTATTGGAGAGCCAGCTGATGAACTTCACAGTGATGAGTTCATATGGGAGGATAAAGATAGGCACTGTTGTCAGATGGGCCTAACCCATCAACTTAACTACAGTAAACAGTAGGCCAAGTACCAAACCTGCACCTAGTAAGTGCTGATGAAACATCACTATGGAGACTGCAGAGTGGTTTTTATCACCATGGAGACTAGGATTGTCTGAAAATTACAATCTTGTTATTCATAAATAGGATAAATGGTAGCTGTAGCCAAGTGGCTACTGAGGAAAACCACCACCACTAAAGTTACTGGTTTAGTCTTTAATTGTGACCAAGTACACCATATAGATGCCCGACTGCAGAGCTGCCTTTTAGGGAAAAATAAATAAATAAATAAAAAACTCAGAGATATTAACATATGTTTTACTACTAAGTTACTGTTACTGTTTATTACTGTAAATTTAGTAAAAGATTACAATTCTTGTATTCCATATAGAAGAAAAAGAAATTAATACTGGTTTGGAAAATACACAATGGTGAGTAAATGATTAAATAAATTAAACTATTAAGAAAAATGCTTACATTTGTAAATTATGTGCATTAAAAATAAATATATTATTTATTCAATTATCATTTTATAACTTTTGCTCATAAGAATATTTGCCACATTCTGGTTAACACCTCAAGACATTACCTTAATTATTTTGAAAAGAATCTGATTACTCACGCACAAATAAAGAATGATTCTGATGAATTAATGAATAATTCTAAAGGAATCAGTCTGTTTTTAGAATATTATTGGCACATTTGTTTCATCTTCTAAAGAATGGTTGTGAATTAGCTATTTAAGATTTCTCTGAAGAAAAAAAAAAAAAAAAAACATTTAAATGTCATGACCTGAAGATCAAGTACCAGTAAAAGGTCAAGAAGCAAAAGCGGCAGGTGACTTGAGCACCTATACAAATTATGTCAGAGGTAAGTGCTCTTTTTGACAATTATTGTATAGAACTTGGATATATGGTAAATACTAAAATGTATGTGCAGTTTAACCTCTGACTACAAGCTTAATTATGTTCCACTCAAGACAACACAAAATGACAGAAGTAAGGTTTTTTAACAAGGGGTAATTGTCCGGCAGGGTGACAAAATACAAATATAAAATATTGCTGCAAATTTGATTTATTAAAAAAAAAAAGGAAAAAAATTCTAATTTGTATATTTACACAATTTTTGATGAGCATATTATTATTATTATTATTATTATTATTATTATTGTCATTATCATTGCTGTTGTTGTTTTATATTTCAACAATTTTTACTAGTGTGATTGTAATACACAAATTTATCATTCAGACAAATTTAACTTTTTGTTTCTAACTAAAATATGAGTCATCTATCCATAATATTGCTTTCTCCAGTAAATAAGTTGTCTCGTCTGAAACAGGAGAGAAATATGCACAGATCAAGCACCATTTACAAGCAAAAACAGTCCAAAACCCTTAAATTAAGTATGTGGATTTTGATGTGCATTGGTGGATTTAGTGGATTTTGAAATGAGAGAACAGGGGTTTGGTTGTTCACTGGAGGAAGTGAATGAATGAATGAATGAATGAATGAATGAGGCATTTATATAGCGCTTTATTGTATATCGCCGTACACCCAAAGCGCTTTACAATCAAATAAGGGTCTTCCCCCCCCCATACAATCGTTATGGTTTATAGACTTGTATTTACAAACAAGCATTGCTTCACAAGATGTTAATTCATGGACTGGAGTCGTGTGGATTACTTGTGGATTATTGTGATGTTTTTATCAGCTGTTTGGACTCACGGCACCCATTCACTGCAGAGGATCCATTGGTGAGCAAGTGACATCATGCTAGATTTCTCCAAATCTGTTCCGATGATAAAAAAACACATAAAAGTGAGTACAATATTTCAGTAAATAGGACCTAACTGACCATTCAGGTCATTAGGATCAAGTCAGTTAGAAATAGCAAGGATTCACTCAAAACAAGGGGAGTCCGCTTTTAGCTATTATGCCACCCACCAGAGGTAAGATTGTAGTAGTCATATTTAAATCCATACTCAAAACACATCTGATTAGTCATTTACTCATTTCCTGAATGAGAACTATGCTATGTCTAAACTGACTGCACTGTATTTTACGTATTATTAACTGTTTTAATTCATTTTAAATCAATTTTTAAATCATTTAAAAATTTAATTCCTTGCTTTTATTGTTGTGATTTTTATGATTATTTCAATTCCTTTATGTAAAGCACTTTGAATTACCATTGTAAATGAAATGTGCCATATAAATAAACTTGCATTGCCTTGCCTTGAACTATTCCTTTAATGTTGTTAATGAAAGTTATTATGAAATGTAGCATTTTATAATAGGTGTTCCTTGGTTGGGGCTGAGAGTCTGGATAGATGGACTCAGAGCTGGAAAAGATTGAAATGTCTTAAGTGGTTACAGATCAATTAAATATGGTAGGCTTTCTGACTGCAATAAACACAAAATAAAGAATTGTGACCAACTGACTGTTTGTTACAAAAAGTGTTTAACACACTCACAACCTCTCTAGATGTACTCAGCTACAAAGTTTTTATTTATTTATTTATTTTTTTATTTTTTTATTTTTTTTTTACAAGTCTTGTCATCTGCATCAGGGTCAATTGTGTTGTATATGTGTAAAAAAATAAAATAAAAATAAAAATAAAAAAGTAAATAAAAATGTTATTATGAAATAATATTCAGAAATTATACCATCCCTCAGGTCAACACATCCTCCTTGCTTTTTCTGTATCCTGAAGGAATGAGGCCATGTCTGCATGGACATCCATTTCTATTACATTTACAGACCACAAAACTAATTAAGGAACATATTTTTCTCTGTGCAGCCATATGCAAATGCAAAACATGCCACACTGTCACTCTCTGTAATTCTCTGTAATGCTCTCATTAAACAGCTGTCTCTCAGAGGTTTATTTTTCTCTCACTGTCAATTAGAAATGTTAAGACCATTTCTGATCTGTGGCAAACAGCACAGGATAAGAGCCAGGTGGGCGAGAGATAGTGGGAACCACCCCAACTGCAGAGAGACTGCCTGCCTGATCAAGTGAATTTGCTGCACTTATTGTTCATATTTTGATACTTTATATTTGAAAGTTACCCATAAACCAACTAGACAAGAAAAAAAAAAAAAACACTTGAAAAAGTCTTGTTTTTTCACATGGGTCTTTTCAATTCCTGAATATATAGCCACTTGACAAAAACACTTCACAGTGTCTTACTGAAAGTGGCTAAACAAACTGGCTTATTTTACCCCATTCTCTCCTACCAAAATGATTTAATGATTGAAGACGCAGACAAGCAGGCATCTTCAGGTGTGTAGTGTTGTTGCTGTTGTTTATTTCATATCAGAAGCTTATAGCACCATCTAGTGGTTTTTATTAATCCAACTCATATGAGACTCGCATACCTGCACTACACTTTGACTCAAATGCCATTTTTTGTTATGAGAATTATTAGACAAATTAGATAAACCATTTTCTAACTTAAAATTAGCCTAACATGAAAAGTAGCTAGTTTAAAAAACATCAAATATCTCACGTCTTAACATCAAATTCCATAGTTCAATTATTATCAATTATTATAACAATGTTTAGTTGATATTTAATAAACTGTAATTTGTAAATTAGTTTATTAACAAAAATAAATAAATAAATACATTTTAAAAAAATCTAATTTATCTGTGCTCTGTAACAATATGATTTACCCCATAATAAAAAAGCAACATTCCTTAAAATTGTGACAAGCGACATCATTTTGTTAAAAAAAAGTCTTCTATTAAATATATATATAGAGAGAGAGTTTATTTGTAAAAACTGATGTTTTTATTAATTCTCATAAATTGCAGTTTGATTGATATTAATTGAAATACAGGATAAAAAGAAAATAAATGATTTTTGAACATTTTTAAAAATGTTATCTGTTTTTGCAAATGTGTTTTTGCAAATAACAGAGTTATCTGGTTTTGCAAATGAACTCTTCATATATATATAGTGGATGTATTTTTCATATATATATATATATATATATATATATATATATATATATATATATATATATATATACAGTCATGGCCAAAAATATCGGCACCCTTGGTAAATATGATCAAAGAAGGCTGTGAAAATTAATCTGCATTGTTAATCCATTTGATCTTTCATTTAAATAATTCACAAAAATCTAACCTTTCATTGGATAATAAGAATTTAAAATGGGTGGAAATATCATTATGAAATAAATGTTTTTCTCTAAAACACACAGGCCACAATTAACGGCACCCTTTTATTCAATACTTTTTGAAACCTCCATTTGCCAGTTTAACAGCTCTAAATTTTCTCCTATAATGCCTGATGAGGTTAGAGGGTTTAATATGGTTTAATATGGTTTAACGATGAGGTTGTACTGTTGAATTTAAAAAAAAAAAATCTTTAATGAATCAGCTGTCTGAACGAATCGTTTGAAGGCGTGCTTCTATGACTCATTAATTAAAGGGGTTCTATTATGCTTTTTCACTTTTTGAATTTTAGTCAGTGTGTAGTGTGTATGTTTTGGCATAAAAAGATCTACAAAGTTACAAATCTCAAAGTCCACTCCAAGAGAGAAATTTCGTTTTTAAAAATCCCTTTTCAAGAACTACAACAAATGGCTCGTTTGGACTACAAAGTTGATTTCCTCAATTTGTGACATCACAAATTGGCTCATTAGAATATCATTAAAATAAATCCCGCCTCCTGAAATTCGAATGCACGTTTTCAAAATCGAAACCCGGTGCGGGTGTTTTTATATCACTGTATTTCTGATGGAAACCAACTGTCTTCAGAAAATTTTGGATGTCATTTTCATTTCATCTTGTATGTAATGTCTGCTAAAGCAGTGTTTGTGAGCGGAGCTCTGCTTTGTGTACAGCGTTACCGGAGAAACCTCGCTCTCTCCCGCTACAACAGCGCATCCCGCTGGCAGAGAATTAATTTGCTTTTAGTCATTCTGCCTAGCTGTTCGCCAATCACAACGCACTGGGACAGCTAACCAATCACAACACATTTCGTTTTTTGGAAGGCGGGCCTTCATCAAACCCGGAACTAATCGAGCCGTCTGTGCCAGGCTGGGGAGAATGGTATTGTAATAATGTAAATTATGTGAAAATAATGCGTTTTTCGAACCGCCAAGCATGAGAGCATGTTCTAGTACACCCCTAAAACGAAATCAAGACTTTGTAAAAGAGCATAATAGGACCCCTTTAAGATACCACCTACTGGCAGTTTACTTTCACAGTAGCCTATCTTTGCATTTTTTTCCAACATTTCATTTTTTTTATATTAAAAAAATATATATTTTAAAACACTGAGCTCACGTTATTTATGCTGTTATAATTTTGGATGCAGTGTAAATGCATTCGTGCTATATTTCAGCTGCATTGAACTGACTGTGTAAATCCATCTGAATGCCGCTCCAGTCACATCTGTTTCTTCTGCAGTGGAAAGATCAATTTTGTACATACTGATTTCATATGATTAACAGCCCTATATTATCTTATTATATTAAGTGAAATTATTAATAAAATGCGTTAACTAAGTATATTTACTTGAGTATTGTACTTAAGTACACTTTTTGAGTATTTGTACTTTACTTGAGAATTATTTTTTCTGGAAACTTATGACTTTAACTTCACTACATCTGAAAGACAAATATTGTACTTTTCACTCTACTACATTTCTATCAAGGTCCTCGAAGTAGAAAGTCGTTACTATGTAGCAGCTTTGAAAGTCAGTGGGTGATGTTTTTCTTCTCTAAAACGTGACTTTCTTTTTTTCAGACAGTTTATCAGTGATCACTCTTGTAGGGCTACATAAAGTGATTTTCCAGCATTTTTTTTTGAACACTGACCAGTTGCAAATATGATATTTATTTACAAAAATTCAATAATAAGAAGTTAATATTGTGGTATATATTAGACACAATATTGTATGATTTTGCTAATTTGTGTATGTGAAAATATTACTTATAAAGCCACAGAAGAACTGTTGTGTGTCTCCTAATAAAACACAATAGGTGTTGGACTTGAAGCAGCACTGCACAGACCGTTCTGTGCATGACATCAAAGTACCGTGAGAGCGATTAGACAGCTTTTTTAAAATTTTTGTTCTGATGTCAAATAAGCCTTGCTGTTTTGCTTTTTTGTTAAAGCAGTGTTGCTGTTGTAAAGTTATACAGCTACAGTTGTGTTGCTGGGTTTTAAAGCAGGTTTGTTTTTGTTTTTTTCTTCTTCCTTATCACTCTGTATTTACAGCAGTTTCACTGTTCACTCTGTTCAAATGTGGATGAATGGCTACACGTAGATGTGTGCACACACTGTCAGAGCTGTGTGAGATCACTACCATCCTGCTTTTGTGGGGGGTGGGTAGGGGTGCTAAATTTTATTTTTGTTTTGTTTTGTTTTTTGTTTTTAACAGTCTAAAAGCTCTTTATTCCAAAGATGTATTCAGTAGGTGTAACGTATTGTAAGTTGCTTCAGAGGTATTGCAAGTATTACGTACAACAATAATAAAACAGTGCATTGACTTAAAAAAGGAAATTTACTTTTGGTACTTAAGTACTTTTAAAAGCAAGTACTTCTGTACTTTTACTTAAGTAAAAATCTGTCTTTACAACTTTTACTTGTAATGGAGTAATATTTGACCAGCAGTATCTGTACTTTCACTCAAGTAATGGAGTTGTGTACTTTGTCAGCCTCTGATAAAATGGAAGAATTTGATATGAAAGATGATGCAGGCATTCAATATGTTTAGGGAAAAATGCCCTTTAAATAGGTCAAAAATGACCTGGTAATCAATTTAAATACATTTTTGTATGCAGTATTAAGTCATATAAAACGTAATTTCCCAACAAGAAAATTGTGGCCAGTGAAAATGCTGAATGGCTAGTAAATTTGCAAAACCACTAGCCACAGTGGCCGGTGAGCAAAAAAGTTCATGTCAAGCCCTGTGTATATATATATAGTATATATATATATATATATAGGCTTGACATGAACTTTTTTTTTTTTCTTTTTTTTTTCTGTATATATATATATATATATATATATATATATATATATATATATATATATATATATGATATGCTTTTCAAGTTATTGCAAGAATATTTCTTTTATTTTATTTTCTTTCCTAATTTTTCTCAGTCTTCCTTCAAACTTGCATCCAAACTAGCTAAACTCTGACAGCTTTTAATTTAATACATTTTGTCATTTTATTTATTTTATATTTACTGCTAAATAACACAAATCAGATAATAATGTAATCACAAATCACATAAAAGTAATGAAGAAAATAAAACAATACAACAAGCAAAACACAACAGCTAATATAACAACCCTATTTTGTATCTTGAATGCCACCTAAATGTTCTTGAGGCATCTTTTTGTGTTTATATATTTTCTAAGAGAAAGGTTAAACAAGCATTCTTCAGAAATAACATTCCATGTGTGCAGTGAGTTGTTGTTCTTGGTTGGCAACAAAAGTGTAGCAGTACAGTATGCACTACAGTGAGCGACGGTATGGTGCTACTTTCAAATCTCCAAATAAATGTATGTGCGCAACTCCATCAAAGTGACCCCCAGAACAACATCATGAACCCTTCATCCTTGTATCACATTCCTCAGAGTGTTTCTCGGAAGCAGTTCATCCAGAAGAAATCATTTAATGATTGAATGCTGACTCTTTCAGGAGCATCCACCAGGCTACTTCTGCCTCTGCCTGCCATTTAATGCTCATTGATTTCCACAGGAGAACAAGCCAGATTTGTTTACTGAACAAACACAGTTTTATTTGGAATTTCAGTGGGGAGTGTTGAGTATGGATTGATTTTTTTTTTTTTTTTAAACAGTTAATACTGAATTTTTATTGTCAGAGTAGAGGACATGAACTGCAGTTTGTGTTCAAGAAGATTAGAGCATTCCTAATCCATGATTATAAGATACAAATGAACTGATTTTAATTGTCAATTACTTAGAGCAGAAATAAATGTAAATGTTGATAGTTGATCACAGTTTATTTTGAGGAAAAAATGTCATGCTTATCCCAGTCTCTCTGCATAGAATAAAATTTGTATTGTAAGCATTTAGCTAATGAGGCAAACTAGGTTAATGAGGCTCTTCCTTAAATTAGTGATGCAAATCGCAGACTGACCTGCAAAATGTGTGCATGAATCTATATCAGTGTAGCATGGGACATAGTTAAGATGTTCCCGCTTGCATGCGGAACTGTCACTGATATTTAGCGTCCATTATTGATGATGTCATTTAAATATGTATCAGGACAAAAGAGGTTACCAAGTATCATAAGAAGAGTGTCATTTTATGTTACTATGTTTCATTATAAAATTAGTGCAATATAAACTCTGGCATACAGAGGAGTGATGGATGTTTTGGATGTTTTTCCAGATGAACAAATACATACACACTACCATTCAAAAGTTTGAGGTGAGGTTCTTTCTTTTTTTTTGTAGAAAAAATAATACATTTATGCACCAAGGATGCATAAAACTGATCAAAGGTGACAGTAAAGATACTCATAATGTTACAAAACATTGATGATAATAATAAGAAATGTTTCTTGAGCAGCAAATCAGTATATTAGAATGATTTCTGAAAGATCACATGACTCTGAAGACTGGAGTAATGATGCTGAAAATTCAGCTTTGGCCATCACAGAAATAAATTTAAATGTAATAATATCTCACACTATTAATGTTTTACTGTCTTTTTGGAGTAACAGGAAAAAGATAATGTGTAATTTACAGTAATACCAAGGCTATAACACAAAAGTATAGTGTAAAATAAATTTAGTGTACATTACTGTAAGTAGGACAGATCTGATGCACAACTTTTTTATTTTATTTTGAAAGGCTGTAGAATCTCTTTGCGCTTTTTTGTGACTTTATGTGTGTTCTTGATTTTCATTTTTTATTTATTTTATTTTTTTTTTATTTCCTTAAGCTGTGTCACATTTAAATTAAGGTTGCATATGTCATAAGAAATTTATATATATATATATATTAACAACTGTGGAAATACATCCCTCTGTGAAAAGGGTCCGTGATAGCAGTACCAATGTGTGTGTGTGTGTGTGTGTTAGTGAGTGAGAGTGTTTGGGTTAGTGTGTGCCTGCTGTCTCAGTCTGTGACCATGGATGTGTGATCTAACAATAGCTGACAGGGAGGTTGGAGGGCACTCTCTAGGGTCCTCAGTCTGGGAGCACTCTAGACCGCATACAGCAGAACTATTCCTGTCCCACTGAGCTAACAATTAGCACACACACCATAATGCAGGGTCCAAGCGGGCAAGTGTTTCATACAACCTACATTTCTATATCCATTTATATGTGTATGATGTCTTTGTCCTTGATGCATTTTCATTAGTGTTTAATAGAATTTAGTCATATATATATGGTGTATTTCAAACTGTGCGTCTACCAATGTGTACACACACCTAAATAGCTCAACCAGAGGCACACTGGTGAACTGGTGGCTCGATCTGTTAGCCCTTTTACATTTAACATGAGGCCAGTCTGCTTCTTCTTGACTTATTCATCTAGTTAGGAGCTCACTAGCACTAACGTGAGTGGACAGCTGTGCGTCTGGTGAAGACCTCTCCATCTCCCCTCAGTCTCGGAGGAATCCACCCCATAATTCACAGCTTCCAACCCACACACTTCACAACATGATCCGCTAGTCTTTGCAAGTGTAAGTAACTGCCCATTTAAATAGTATATTACTGCACACATTAAAGTACAACACTGGATGGTGTCTGTGAAGTTTGAGGGGGCAGGAGGAAGTAGGATGTAGGATGTAGAGTGTGTGTTTTTGAAGTCAAGGTCAAAGGGTGGTTGAGCGAGATCGATGCCATGATTGCTGGTGTGTGAGATGGATATTCACCAGTGACCCTCTGTCCCCAGACGTCTCATGCAAGGAAGTTGTCCATCCGCTGAGACACTCAAACTGTCTGTATTGTGAGTATGACATGTTTTGCCCAATCTCTCTGTGTATGTGTGTATCTGTGTATGTGTGTATCTGTGTGTGTGTGTGTGTGTGTGTGTGTGTGTGTGTACGTGCCTATGTGTTGTTTTAGTCAAAGCAGATGAAAGGCACTTCAGCAAACACATTGGTCTTGGCAGCAATTTAGCAAAGCAGAATAAAGTTAAAAGTAAGCTGCCTTTTAAACATGCATTCTGAGTGTCATATAATTTCATAACAGTGAAATATAATTTGCATTGTTAAAAATAAAAATTCTTAGATATTTTTAGATAAATTCTTAGATAAAAATTGTAGAATTCTTAGTTCCTGGCCAATTGTCAGCATGCTGTGAAACTCTATGATTTTGCATTACATTTTACTTTAGTATATATATATATCAATATATATACTGTATATATATATATATATATATACACACACACACACTTTATTTAAATACTTATATATACAATATAGTTTAAGTTCATTGCAAAATACGCACATACAAATAAAAGTATAAAAAATAAAGAATAAAGTTTTTTTTGACAATAGATTATGGTATGGAGCACCTAAAAGGATGTGGTGATGGGGGGGGGGGGGGGGGGGGGGGGGGAATGAGATAGGAGAATATTTTAAAATAAAAAGATAAAAGTGGCATGTTGTTGTTAGTGTTATTATTTTTAAATTTAATACTTATTGTAGTTAATGGGGTTATTATTTAATTTCCAACATCTTCACTTTAATTACAGCTACAGGTTGAAATCTTTAAATTTGCATATTGCTATATTGACATATCTTGAATTAAAATATGGGAAAATAATATGTAAATATGTATATGAGTCATAGAATAATTTTGTCTTTAAGATGAATCTTTTCCAGGGATTCTGCTTTGTTTTTCAATTATTCAACTAAATAAAATTTTAAATAGCATGAATGACACTTAAAATATATGAATATTACTAAGAATTAAATCAAAAGTCATTTATGCATTCTGTAATAGTTTGTGAAGGGAGGTTTCTTAAGGGTAATTTTAATATTTGACATTTTATAACAACTAAATAAGCAAATGTTTCTTTTTATTTTCATAACACATTGGCTGATGCATCATCATCCTGCTCATGTTATAACATATATATACATAGTTACACAAGTGTCAGAGATAACAACTGATTTTTTTTTGGTAGAAATTAAAATGGGTTTGGATCACCATAAGGCCATCATTAAATGGTTTTCTAAAGAACTACAGAGTGAAAAGTTCTTTCAGGTGGCCTCAGTCTGTAAAATCTTTTTTAATTTCAAATGGAAACTTGAAGCATGTGCATATGAGTGGAATGAGAATAAAATCTCTCTAGCTCTTTGACAGAGCAGAAGATGCTCTTTAAAGAGTACTTGTGTGTTTGGGAGTGTGTGACTGAAGGTTTTGCGTTGCTCAAGGGCAGCGAGAAGGTGACACCCAGCATATGATCCTGAAAGCCTGTGACGGCTTCCGCATCACCCCTCCCTCCCCTGACTGACAACTGCCCGTCATAAACCCCTGCCCCACTCCTGCAAGTAGCCAGGGGCTACACAAACAGAGAAGTCCCGCAACGGATGGATGGATGAGCGGATGGATGAACTGAGGCCAGTGCACAGACAGATACAGAGACAGACAGAGCACCAAAGGGCAGGTGGCTTAGCAGACAGCTGTCCACTGTCGTGGCCAAGTCACTCAACTCAGGGGTCAAGAGATCTTTGTGACAAATATAAGAGTACGGATGGAAGGAATGAAAAGATGAGGGCTGATAAGGTTTGAGACCTCCCTTAGGAGAGGTTGATGGAATGAGGAAAGGCCATGACAGATGAGCGAGGCAGTTTGGATCAACAAAGCCAGTCCAGGGCTCCAATCTAATGTGATTCTTGCCACGAGAGCAATATGAGGATGTGGAAACGAAGGTCTGAGGGAGAGAGAGGGGACAAGAAATGGGAGAGATGAGAAACTGAAGATGAGTACATGACTTCTGATAGAGAGCCAAGATGCCAAGATGAAAACATCTGGAGAAACCGACCATGACCTTGTTCACACTGCACACAAATATAATTTGGTTTTCAAATATTTAGGTCTGACTCATTTTGCAAGGGATGAAATCAGATCCATTTGTTCTGACAGCATAATCAGTATCTTTTGTACATTCATAGCTGAAATAATGATTTAATGTAAGTGATTTTAGATGAAGGATATCACTGAATTGGGTTTTCTGAAATATCAGACCTATCTTTGTGACTGCCTTCTGTGAGGTTATTTGCTTAGCCAATCAGAAAACTTTCTGCTTTCAGTCTGCCAATCATATTGTGACTTCACAGTAGAGTCTGTATGGGAGTGGGAGAGTTAACTAAATTTAAAATTAAAACAGAAAATATAAATAAAAACTGTTTAAATATTAATTAAATGACTATTATAGTATCTCAATGATGCTAAAAATGTCCATGCAAGGCACATCACATATATTCTATTTTATAAAAATATAACAATCCACCATGCCTACAACAATCCAACAGTCTACAATCCCCCATGCCTATTCAGACAGCGTGTTCTAATGAGGGGTGTTATAAACACGATAGAAAATAGCCTATTACTTCTAAATTATGACGTTAATTGATGTAAAAATCTTGATAACATTATAAGGGGGACCCCAGATAACAGTACAAAATAATAAAATAAGGTAGTTCATGACCCCTTTAATATTTATGGTTGTAAGTTGTAAATTATACAAACACCAAAATGTCATGCTGTAATAAATTGTTACCATATTTTTTACAGTGAATTTCTGGCAATGACAGGTGCTGTTATTTTACTTTACAGTTAACATTATATTTATTTTTTATAGCAAATGCTGTGTAATTATCATTACAAATAATTTTAAATAAATATATTCTATTAACTTCTACTGTTAGATGCATTCTCCAATACATGTACTGTATTCTGACATTTCTTTCATCATATCCTTCACTAATATTTCACTTTTGACGGCTTTTCATGTTTACTTCCTGTAAATCACAGTTCGTGATAGTTGAACTAGCAAAGTACTTTCTTTTGACGCTGCCATCAGCCAAGCAGCGCTGTCAGGATATCATTGAAATGAATGGAAAAGGATAGCTTTATCCAGGTACTATAGACCTCTTTGGTTCAGAACACAAAAAACTGAACAGATTTGTGTTGGAAACACACACACATAACAAAACAAATAAACAAAAAGAATATTTTTTCTGTTTAAAAAAAGGCGGCACATGGACACATTTGAGTCAAACAACACACACAGCCTCATTCTCTGATTTTCCCTCTAACTATCACTCAAAGTTAAAATACATTAAATAATACAAGTAAAGAAATGAAAAGAAATCACAATAATGGAAAAAAAAATTCATGATCCTCTCACAGCCCATGCAGTCAAAAGGCCCGGGGGCTTGTGTTGGTGATGTGCAGGAAGGTAGCAGCATCATGACAGTAATCTCTCTCCCTCAGGACACACGGACTCTAACTGATAAGTGCCAGGGTGCAGGGGGAACCTATTCCGTTCTGGGTGTCTTCAGCAGAGCGCGAAGCCATCCAGCATCCCCTCAGAGCTCAGCCCTGTAATCTGACACGACACGGTTGACATTACACACTGACGTCAGTGATGGAGAGCCTCTCAAACTAACTGCAAGAGTGGATGAGGAGGAGTGTTTTGGGTGCCCTGGCATCCTGTGATGAATTATTGTGTTTGGATTATGAAACTGAGATTGGAAAAGTTTCAACAATTTAAGCAGACAGCAGTAAGAAACATAAAACATAGAATTGTTATTGCATTAACATTAACTGACAATGAGCAATTATTATTACAGTCTTGGGTATGTCAATGATTAAAGGGTTAGTTCACCCAAAAATGAAAATTAGCCTGTGTTTTACTCACCCTAGAGCCATCCTAGGTGTATATGACTTTCTTCTTTCAGACGAATCCAATCGGAGTTACATTAAAAAATTGTCCTGGCTCTTCTAAGCGTTATTATTGCAGTTGGTGGGTGTTTCTGTTCAACAGTCCAAAACATGTTAAAGAAAGTGTGTGCATCCATAATAAAACGTGCCTCACACGGCTCCGGGGCATGAATAAAGGCCTCCTGTAGCAATTCCATGCATTTTTTGTAAGAAAAATATCCATATTTCAAACGTAATAAACACTTTTCTCTCAATTCTGCTGACTGTCGTATGCAGAAGCTGTTCCGGCAGATGACGTAGGACGTATGCATCGCGCGCGCCTCTAAGATATGCTAGTCTCATGAGTTTGTTTACAGAAGCAAAAGCAAAGTTTCCTTACTTTAGCAAAGGAAAACCAGTCTCCTCTTGGCTTATATCGAAATCCTCCGACATTTTTCTGTTTACAAATCCTCGGTTTGCACTTCTAATTCATGACCGGCGTTTTCTTTTCTTCTCTCTCCAAGTTCGTCACTAATAACACAATGCTGATGGATGACGGAAGTGATAGAAAAGTGCTTATTACGTTTGAAATATGGATATTTTCTTACAAAAACACATGGGTTCACTTTATTTATCAAGATTTATTCATGCCCTGGAGCCGTGTGAGTATGGAGCTTATAATATGACAAAACTATTTGAATTTGAATTATTGCCAAGTATCATTTAACAAAACTGAATATTATGTGGCATTTAACATAGTTCTGAATTAGATTTTTTTAAAACCTGAATAATGAACATTTGAAATTTAACACAATTTAATTTTTTTTTTATGGCAGTTTTTTAATAGACATGTATTTGCAAACAGCGGATTTTTTGTTCTGAATTCTTTGACTGCAAATTCCAGTTTTTATAAATACAGCTTGGGGGGGGGAAGGGGGGGGGGGTATATGCTCTATAGGCTGAACTGAAAATGATGCTATCAGGTGGAAAATAGTAGAAAAATAGTAGTAATAAACATTTTGAAAACTTGCCAACAGAACAAAAGTCTGATTGAATGCATGATTTAAATATTGCCGTTTTAATGGGTTAAAAAGGGGGCATTTTTGTCCCTATAAGGTCCTGAGTGTAACTATTTTTTGTACCTAGTGTAAATTAGATTTATGAAACAAAATGAGGGTGAAATATTAAAATTCCAATAAAGATACACATATCTGACCAAATTTATGCTGGTTGCAATGATCATTGAAAAAACAAAATGTCCCTTAAAAAACATGAACAGATCCATCTTTCGCTTTTAATAACATATTAGTAAATGTTTAAATCATTATTACCAAAGATTAATAGATGCTTTATAGATGCCAAATGTGCACAAAATCAATAATATCCCTTCATCTATCCAAACAGTTTGAGTGCAAATTGTAAATGACCATTCTGTGTAACCTGCATTTATCTCATGACAGCCGCGGACAGCAGATGAGGAAGTGATGGAATTGGAAAGGGCATCATTTTTAATGATTGAGGACAGAAGGCATGTTACTTCAGGCTGTAAAGTAGAGAGGAAAAGGTCAGGTCAGATTGAAGTCTCCACACCTACTCCTGGTCTTGTCATTACTGAGATGGAGGACGGATTTTCTAAACCCCCCTCTAAACACCATGCAAAAAAAAAAGAAGAGAGGAAATACAATGAGACATTTCCAAAATGTCATGTGGCTTAAGGCTGCTTGGGTCAAAAGGCAGAAGAGTTGGGCTAAAGCTCTCAGGAACAGGCTTTGACGAGGTGGACAAGGAAAGAAGCAAAGGTGATGAAGACCACACAGCCAAAGGAAGAAGGTCAGCACGTCTGTCTCAGTTTTCAGCACCTGGTATCTAGTTTTTGGCACCCAATGTCACTTGTAAGTCTGGTAAAGCCACGGGGCACATGAGTGATTCAGAGCAGATATGTTCAATGCACATAAACCCTCAACCAAAACAACAAAAAGCAATTAGTGTTTCTAATTAAACATATCTTGAAATGTATGTCAAATATATGTCAATTAAACTTCTGCAGTTTAAAAAGTCAAAAAAGTTGTGATAAATCAGAAGCATATCCAATTTATAATATAATATTATAATATAATATTATAATAATTTATAATTCATTATAATTGAATTATGTGTTCTTGGTCAAAACATGGAACTTCATGGGGGCATATATATCAGCATTTTTTAGCCTTTTAAAAAACATTTTTCTGTAAATATTTTACCAAATCTCAGCACTAAGTAAAAAAGTGAATCAAGTGTTCATACTATACCATACTGTTCCTTTCCATATCATAAAATATTTTCTAAATTATTTGAATTATTCTTATTATTAATTATTCATAATTATTCTGTTTTGTCTGCTTATTATTTTTATTATTTTATTTTATTACATATGTTATATTTTGAGCTAATTCAATTGAAATTAATTGACAGCAATTACATTTTTTAAAGCAAATTTATCTTCTTAAACTTTACTAAGCATGTTTGCTCTCTAAAATGGTCACAGTAGGTGAACTTGATGTAAGCTCTCGAGAACACCCTAAATTGGATGCATGAATTTCCTAATCCAATCTCCTGAAAAAATAAATAAATAAATAAAATTATATATATACACATGTACACTGAAAAACATGACTCATTGAATTTACTAAATTTTTTTAAGGTAAGTGGAAGCAATCAATTTATTTTAGCTACATTTAAATAAACAAATTTAGTTGAAAGTTAGTCAACTAAATTTTTTCATTTAAATGTAACTAAAATAAATTGATTGCTTCCACTTACCTTAAAAAAATTTAGTAAATTCAATGAGTCATGTTTTTCAGTGTACTGTATATATAGTGATGTCAAGCATCCAAAATAAAAGTTTTTGTTTACATAATATATGTGTGTATATTTTGTATATTTATTATGTATATATAAATACACACTCATATAATTGATATTATATATAAATATTTCAAATGTATAAACAACATATTTTTCTTAAATATATACATACATGTGTTTGTATTTATATATACATAATAAATATACACAGTACACACACATAAATTAGGCTTGTTAGAGATGAACTACACTTGCCTGCCACCGGCTGGCGAGAGTAGCTGCTAGCAGTCAGGGTGGAATTAAAGGGATAGTTCACCCAAAAATTAAAATTCTTTTGAAAATGAAAATTGAAAATGAAAATTGCTCACACTCATATCGTTCCAACCCCGTAAGACCTTTGTTCATCTTCGGAACACAAATTAAGATATTTTTGATGCATTCTGAGAGCTCTCTTACCCTCCCATGGACAGCAATGTAATTAACATGATCAACGTTCAGAAACGTAGCAAGGAGATTGGTAAAATAATCCATGTGACATCAGGGGTTCAACCGTAATTTTACGAAGCTACGAGAATACTTTTTGTAAGCAAAGAAAACAAAAATAATGATTTTATTCAACAATTTGTCTCCTCTGCGTCACTCTAGCTCCATTTTGGAGAGTATCCACTGAACGTAAACAGCGTATGCTGTTCCGTGTCAGCTGTGCCATGTGGATACGCAGTTTACGTCATTTACGCTTTGATCTGAAAAAAAACAACGTATCCGCATGGCGCAGCTGACACAGAACAGCATACGCTGTTTCCATTCAGTGGATACTCTATTTAAATACCAATAAAGTTGAGGTATATATGCTTTTATCAGTGTTTTTTGATAAATGTGACTCAATATAAAAGTGCGACTACATTAAAAATGCTTTTACTGTTATAAAAACACAGATTTGTTAGCATTATTGGAATTGAATTGTTAGAATAAACATGACGTGCTTGTCATCACAGAATCTAACCAATGAGGATAAAGTGTGTCGTCATCAAGGCTTTCTGCAACTGCAGCGCCTGACCTAGGCGGCTGGTCACGTTTTGCTTTTGCGGTACTTTGATGGCACAAGTGATCGTAAGGCGGCTGCAGCACCGATCAAAGTCGGACAAATTTTCTAACCAGAATGCATTGCTTTTGACAGGCAGCAGTCAATCTTTGTGGCACCGCGTGAAGTCAAACAAGCCTATTATGTAAACAAAAACTTTTATTTTGGATGCAATTAATCGTTTGACAGCACTAATATATATATATATATATATATATATATATATATACACATATGTAACGTGGGGTTTGGGTGTTGTTCCTTGTTCATTGATTTCTTGTCTTTTATTTTGATATTTTGCCTTGTCATGGTTCCTGTCTAGTCATTTGATTCCCTTGTCCTCATGTTATCCTGCTATTGGTTACTTAGTTCAATGTGTCAAGTTCTCATTGGTTGGTTTAATCATGTGTCTTGTCTCTCTTTGGTTGGTTCTTGTCATGTGACCTGTATTGTTTGATATAAATAGCCCTCATGTTGCCATTGTCTGCTGTATTGAACTGTGTAACCTGGTGTTGGTGAGTTTGTGTTTCTGTTCATGCCGTCAAGTCTGTTCAAGTTAAGTCTGTTCATGCCACATCAAGTGTGTTCAAGTCCAGTCAAGTCAAGTCTCTGTTTGTATTTGGATTACTTTTGAATAAAGGCCCTGTCCCAAATGACACACTTCATGTACACTTTCAGTCTTGAGGACTTACAATGGCCGCTGACTGCGCGTGTTGGTTAAGTCCACGAGACCGTAGGGTATCTCAATCGGGATTTTAGCATTCAGAAGGGTGCTCGCGAGCGCCCCCTTTGCGGCCTCTATGCACCCTTGATGCACACTTCTGCTGAGCCCGCAAGCCTGCGAGCTATGCAGACGACTTCTACCCGGCAGTCAAAGCGGCATTACGTCAAGAAAATGCGGACTCTGAGGAAGACCGTGGGGGTTTAGTGTGCCATTTGGGACAGGGCCAAAGCTGCACTTGGGTTCATTACAACTTGCCTTTCAGTGGGCCATTTGTTACAATATATATATATATATATATATATATATATATATATATATATATATATATATATATATTATAGGGGTGTAACAGTACACAGATGTCACGGTTCGGTACGTACCTCGGTTCGGGGGGTCACGGTTCCATACGATTTCGGTACAACAAGAAAAAAACAAATCTACTATGCTTGGTTTCTTTTAATTTATTTTGAACAGACAGAAGTACAAATTACAATTCTTTTCCCACCTAGATGTGAAAATACTAAATATTATCATTAAATTATAATGTTATATATATAAAATCTGCAGTACATATATACATACAAGGAATAAATACTTGAAATATATTTGATTAAGTAAACAGATAAACAAGGGGATAAAAACAGTGCGACACGTAACGTAGCCTATATAGGCTATGCTATGCGGAGTTTCAGTTCATTTTTGTGACACGTTTCATTTGTTCACAGAAAGGAAACTCAAATGGCAGAAAGTGACATCCTATTTGTTTTCTTTATTTTACAAAAGCACAATGTTTTGTTTTCATTGTGAGTGTACACAAATAAAAGTAGACCTTTTACAGTGAGGTATTATTAATAAGACAGTAAATGACGGGAGTGTTTTAAGTTGATTCTGCTGGTATAAGGAAACAGTTGAAGTGATCGTGTGCACACACACACAAAACATAACTTCCAGCATTGCTAACTTGAAAGCACAGTTGGTACTTTATCAAGCTAAAATACAACGAACCAAACATCAGCGCACCCGCCTCTGTGTCACCGTTGGAACGCGACTAAAGTACATAGCCTATCATTTACATAATGAATAATAGTTTTTCATTCAGATACATCGCAAATATGGAGATATAATGGAATATTTGGATTTGTGCCAAATGAGAGAGGTAGGATACACGAGCACAAAGCTCCATTTTGCGAACAGTTGAGTGCGCAAATCATTAAATTATACACCTTTGTCAGTGAGAGATGCGTTCAGAATCAGCACATGGTCACTGTCTAGTGAGCTTTGTTTTCAAGTGCGCAACTCATGGCATTCGCCTGTTCTTCTGCTGGCGGTTATCAAACAGCATTGCATTACTGTGGGCACCCCCTTCTGGATTGAGGGTAAATTGCCTGTATTCGTTGTAAGGCCTCATGCACCGAACCGAGATGTCCGTACCATGACCGTCCGATATGAATACATGTATCGTTACACCCCTAATATATTTATATGTATGTATATATAGTTATAGTTTTATATATATATATATATATATATATATATATATATATATATATATATATATATATATATATATATATTGTAACGGGCTGAAGAATCACACGACAAGGAAATGACAATAAAGGCCCCGAAGGGTGCGTTTATTGGTGAGATGTGTCGTGCCGATGTGTCTTGGTGAGGTGAACCCGTGCTCCGAGATCCGCTTCCGTGGTTAATCCAAGTGTCCAGGTGCTGGGTGTCCGTGCTGTGCTCAAACGTCGTGGCTGGCCGGTCACACACTGCTCTCTGGAACGTAAACAGAGGAAGGTTAGTATCAGCTCGTCTGGAGACATGTCTCACCCGTGTGTGTGACTCAGCGGCTTTTGTAGCTGTCTCTTGATGAGTCTCAGCTGTGACCGGCCAGCCTGTGCAGATTGCTTGCAGGTGTGCCTCTTCTGTTTCCAGGGCGACGCTGATGAGTGCTCGGGACACGCGTCACACTCCCTCCCCCTAAGTGTCGTCCTGGTCCCGCGGGACAACGGGGAGATTGGGGTCGGGTGGGGAGTGAACCCTGACAGACCTGCGAAAGCCGCCCAAATCCGCGAGAGCCCGTCGGCGTTAGCGTTGGCCGTCCCCGCCCGATGTCGCACAGTGAAGTGGAAGTCCTGGAGCGCCAAGAACCAGCGAGTCACTCGGGCGTTCGTGTCCTTGGCCCGGGCCATCCACTGTAACGGAGCATGGTCAGTAATGAGCGTGAACTTTCTGCCAAGGAGGTAATACCTGAGCTCCAGGACTGCCCACTTGACGGCCAGCGCTTCCTTTTCGACGGCCGCGTAACGTTGTTCCGCTGGGGTCAGCTTCCGGCTGATGTAGATCACCGGGTGTTCCTCACCGTCCTGCACCTGGGAGAGGACGGCTCCCAACCCGGTGTTGGAGGCGTCCGTCTGCAACAGAAAGGGGCAGTTAAAGTCTGGGGCTCGCAGTACCGGCTCCGTGGTGAGTGCTGCCTTTACTCGCTGGAACGCCCCCTCTTCGGTGGGACCCCAGGAAACCTTCTCCGGCTGCCCCTTCCTGGTCAGGTCTGTCAGGGGAGCTGCTAAGGAGGAGAAGTTAGGGATAAAACAGCGATAGTAACCCGCCAATCCCAAAAAGGCCCGGACCTGGGTTTTTGAGGTGGGCCGTGGTGCCGAGAGGATTGCTGCCACCTTCTTCTCCTGAGGTTTGATGAGGCCCCGGCCCACCTGGAAGCCCAAGTACTTAGCTTCGTAGAGGGCCAGGTGACATTTTCTGGGATTGGCAGTCAGTCCAGCCCGGCGCAGCTCGACAAGCACCCTCCGCAACCGCTCCAAGTGATCCTCCCAGCTCTCCGAGTGGATGACGACGTCATCCAAGTAGGCCGCCGCATAGGACTGGTGGGGCCTCAGCAGGATGTCCATCATCCGCTGGAAAGTGGCTGGGGCCCCGTGCAGGCCGAAGGGGAGAACCCTGTAGTGCCAGTGGCCACTGGGAGTCGAGAAGGCGGTCTTCGGTTTGGCCTCTTCCGTCAATGGCACCTGCCAGTAGCCCTTGGTAAGATCTAATGTGGAGATATACCGGGTTCTCCCCAGACGATCCAGCAGCTCGTCTACTCGTGGCATCGGATAGCCGTCAAACTCGGAGACCTCGTTGAGGCGGCGGAAGTCGTTGCAAAAGCGGAGGGTGCCGTCCGGTTTTGGGACCATGACGATGGGGCTGGACCAGGGGCTGCGCGAGGGCTCTATTACCCCTAACCTCAGCATCTCCTGCACTTCCTCCTCGATGGCATGTCGCCGAGCCTCCGGGACCCGGTAGGGCCGCTGCCTGACAATGGTTCCGGGTGGTGTGCGAACATCATGTTGGAGAACGTGGGTCCGCCCAGGGAGTGGGGAGAACACATCAGAGAATTGACCGACCAAATGCTGCAACTCCTTCTTTTGGGCAGCCGATAGGTGGGGGTTGACGTCGACAACCACGGGGTCAGTGGTGGCCAGGGCGGCCAGCTGGGTCCTAGTCCCGACCCATCGCTTTAGGAGGTTGATATGGTATAGTTGATCCTCTTTTCTTCTTCCGGGCTGCCGCACCCGGTATGTAACGGGCCCCACTCGCTCGGTCACCGTGTAGGGTCCTTGCCACTTAGCGAGGAATTTGCAGGCGGCCGTCGGAACTAGGACCATGACATGATCTCCTGGCTGGAACTCCCGTGGCTGGGCTGCCCGGTTGTAGTGGCGTTGTTGGGCTTGCTGGGCTTTCGTGAGGTGCTCCCGGACTAATGGCATGACCCTGTCGATCCTCTCCCTCATCTCACAAATGTGTTCGATGGTTGACCGATGGGCGGCCGGCTGTTGTTCCCAGGCCTCTTTCGCGACGTCGAGTAGGCCGCGAGGTTGACGCCCAAACAAGAGCTCAAAGGGGGTGAACCCGGTAGAAGCCTGGGGCACTTCTCTGATGCCAAAGAGGATGTAGGGCAGCATCTGATCCCAGTCCCGCTTGTCATCAGCGGCCACCCGACGGAGCATCTGCTTCAATGTCTGATTAAAACGCTCGACCAGCCCATCGGTTTGAGGATGGTAGACTGTGGTGCGCAGTTGTTTCACCTTTAGGAGGCGACAGAGGTCTGCCATCATCCGGGACATGAACGGGGTGCCCTGGTCGGTTAATATCTCTGTGGGGATGCCAACTCGGCTACATAGGAGGAACAGCTCCTGAGCGATAGCTTTGGATGTGGCCTTGCGTAGGGGAATGGCTTCTGGGTAGCGAGTGGCGTAGTCCACTATCACGAGGATGTGTTCGTGGCCCCGGGCGGACTTCGGCAGCGGCCCGACCAGGTCCATCCCTATTCGCTCGAAGGGCACCTCAATGATGGGTAACGGGATCAGCAGACTGGGGGGAGGGGTGCGCGGCGATGTCTGCTGACACGTCGGACAGGCTTGACAAAACCGTTTCACCTCAGCATCCAGACCTGGCCAGTGAAAACGGTCTCGGATCCGCTGGATGGTGTTTCGTGCCCCCAGGTGGCCAGCCATCGGATGCGAGTGTGCCAGCTCCATCACGGTTTCTACCTTCGACCGCGGCACCACTAACAGTTTTTTTTCCTCCCCCCTCCGGGGTGCGACACAGTAAAGCAGGCCATTCTGGACAACAAAGTGGGGAACTGGATGCGGCGGTGGCTGTGCCTCTTTTCCCTCGATCACCCTCACTTGTGTCCAGCAGTGTTTCAACCGTTCGTCCCCGAGTTGTTCCTTGGCAAAGGCCCCACCTCCCGTAACCTGTTGGAACACATCATAGAAAAGGTTAGCGGATTGAGAGGGGGACTCACCGTCTTTGGCGCTGTCTGACGCAAGTAGGACGGGGTGCCGTCGGGGACCTCGGTTGAACTTCCGTCTTCGGCGGTTCCCGGCAAGGCTGGCAGGCTGGGTGGCGGCGGCGGCGAGCAGGCGGTCAAAACCCGGCCAGTTTCTCCCGAGTAGCACGGGAACGGGCAAATCCTTCACGATCCCCACCTCGACGGACCAGGAGCCTGGGGCGGCCGATATGGTGACCTGCCGAGCGGGGACCTGGCGAGTGTCACCATGCACACACGTGATGGGTAGGCGGGCTTTAGACTCTGCCCGAGGGAAACACTGTCGGCTGCACCAGGCTGACCGCGCTGCCCGAGTCCAGGAGTGCCTGGTAGGGTCGTCCATTCACCTTTACTTCCACCCGTGGTGCTTCCAACGGTGGTTCATGGTGGACGATGCAACCTGCCAGCCAGGCCCGATGTGGTGAAGGGGGAGGATCCGTGGGCATCGGCTCATCCTGGGGCCCGGGTACCGCCGGCCTGCTCACTGGTCGCGAGATGCCCTCCGGCGAGCGTCGCTCCTGGGGCACCCTTCGGGGAAACGGCGGCGCTCGCTCCCCAGCCTCCCGACGGTGGGCCGCCTCCGCCAGCTCGATGGCCTCCACCAGATCTCCGACGGTGAGCGGGTTCCGCATTCTTGCCGCTTGCCGAAGCGAACGAGGCAGGGCACGGAGGAGACGATCAACGACGACGCGCTCGGCTACTTGTGCGGCGCTGGGGTCCCCGGTGAGTAGCCAGTGCCGTGCGAGGCGGGAGAGGTTGGCGGCTTGGGCGCGGGCTGGCAACCGGGTGTTATACTCCCAGTCGTGAAACATTTGTGCTGCCGCGATGGGTGAGAGGCCCACGCGGGACAGGATCTCTTTCCGAAGTTCCTCGTAGGAATCCCTCAGATCCGCCGACATTGAGAAATAGGCCCGCTGGGGTTCCCCCGTCAATAACGGTGCCAGCACGCGTGCCCATTCCTCCAGTGGCCAGTCCTCCTGGGTCGCAATAGCCTCAAACATCTGTAGGTAGCTTTCCACATCGTCGTGGACAGTCATCTTCGGCACGAGCATTGTGGCCCGAACGCGGGGGTCGGGCAGCGGAACCCGCTGGGCAGCATCGGTGCGGAGCGCAGCGATCTCGCGCTCGGTCTCTCCTTGTCGGGCGGCCATGTGTTCCACAATTTGCTGCTGTCTGATGCTCACCTCGGTGAGATGTTTTAATAATTCTTCCATGGCTGGGAAGGAGTCGCCGCCTGCACAAAAAAAAAAAGAAAAAAGGAGAGGGAAAAAAAAAACTCAGATAAATAGTCGCGCCTCGACACAGCGTCAACTCAAAAAAACCAAAAAGTACGCTTGTCGGTGATTCTTCAGGAGTATGCCCGCATTCTCCACCAGTGTAACGGGCTGAAGAATCACACGACAAGGAAATGACAATAAAGGCCCCGAAGGGTGCGTTTATTGGTGAGATGTGTCGTGCCGATGTGTCTTGGTGAGGTGAACCCGTGCTCCGAGATCCGCTTCCGTGGTTAATCCAAGTGTCCAGGTGCTGGGTGTCCGTGCTGTGCTCAAACGTCGTGGCTGGCCGGTCACACACTGCTCTCTGGAACGTAAACAGAGGAAGGTTAGTATCAGCTCGTCTGGAGACATGTCTCACCCGTGTGTGTGACTCGGCGGCTTTTGTAGCTGTCTCTTGATGAGTCTCAGCTGTGACCGGCCAGCCTGTGCAGATTGCTTGCAGGTGTGCCTCTTCTGTTTCCAGGGCGACGCTGATGAGTGCTCGGGACACGCGTCACAATATATATGTGCATATGTGTGTGTGTATTTGTGTATGTGTGTGCATATATATGTGTGCATATGTGTGTGCATATATATTTGTGCATATGTGTGTGCATGTGTGTACATGTATGTGTTTGTGTATATATGTGTACATGTATGTGTCTTTGTATATATGTGTACATATATGTGTGCATATGTGTGTGCATATATATTTGTGCATATGTGTGTGCATATATATGTGTGCATATGTGTGTGTATATATTTGTGCATATGTGTATGCATATGTGTGCATATGTGTGTGTATATATTTGTGCATATGTGTGTGCATATATGTGTACATGTATGTGTGTGTATATATGTGTACATATATGTGTGTGCGTATATATTTGTGCATATGTGTGTGCGTATATGTGTGCATATGTATGCGTGCGTATATATTTGTGCATATGTGTGTGCATATATATTTGTGCATATGTGTGTACATATATTTGTGCATGTGTGTGTACATATATGTGTACATATATATATATATATATGTGTGTGTGTGTGTGTGTGTGTGTGTGTGTGTGTGTGTGTGTGTGCGCGCGTACATATATGTGTACATATGTGTGTGTACATATGTGTGTGTGTGCATATGTGTGTGCATATATATTTGTGCATATGTGTGTACATATATTTGTGCATATGTGTGTACATATATTTGTGCATATACAGTCATGGCCAAAAATATCGGCACCCTTGGTAAATATGATCAAAGAAGGCTGTGAAAATTAATCTGCATTGTTAATTCTTTTGATCTTTTATTTAAAAAATTCACAAAAATCTAACATTTCATTGGATAATAAGAATTTAAAATGGGGGGAAATATCATTATGAAATAAATGTTTTTTCTCTAATACACGTTGGACACAGTTATTGGAACCCTTAGAAATTCTTATGAGTAAAATATCTCTGAAGTATATTCCCATTCATATTCACAATTTTGAGCACTCCAGGGTGATTATGAACATGAAATTATCCAGCCATGGCTTCCTGTTTCACAGAAATATAAATAGGAGGGAAAACAAAGCCCAAATTCCCTTAATCATCCATCACAATGAGAAAAACCAAAGAAAATATTTCTGGCTTTAAGAAAAGAGCTAGAGCAGTAAAAATTCCCATTTCCACCATCAGGGCAATAATTAAGAATTTCCAATCAACATAAAATGTTACGAAACTGCCCGGAAGAGGACATGTGTCTATATCGTCCTAATGCACGGTGAGAAGGAGAGTTTAAGTGGCTAAAGACTCTCCAAGGACCACAGCTGGAGAATTGCAGAAAATAGTTGAGTCTCGGGGTCAGAAAACCTTTAAAAAAAAAAACAGCCACCTTGTCAAACAGCACCTACATCACCACATGTTGTTTGGGAGGGTTTCAAGAAAAATTCTCCTCATCATCCAAAAACAAACTCCAGCATATTCAGTTATCAGACACGACTGAAACTTCAAATGGGACTGGCTTCTATGGTCAGGTGAAACTAAAAAATGAGCTTTTTTAGCAGCAAACACTCAAGATGGGTTTGGTCAACACAGGGATAAAAAGTACCCCATGTGTACAATGAAATATACTGCTGTATTTTTGATGTTGTGGGCCTATATTTCTGATGGAGGTCCTGGACATCTTGTTTAGACACATGGCATCATGGATTCTATCAAATACCAACAGATAAAAAATCAATAAGTGACTGACTCTGTTAGAAATCTTATAATGGGTCATGTTTTGATCTTCCAACCGTAGAATAATCCAACCACAAACCTCAAAAACAACTCAAAAATGGGACACTGAGCACAAAACCAAGCTTCTACTATGGCCATTCCAGTCTTTTGACCTGAACCCTGTAGAAAATGAGTGGGGTGAACTGAAGCACCAACATGGAGCTGGGAATCTAAAGGGTCTGGAGTGATTCTGGATGAAGGAATGGTCTCTGATCTCTTGTCAGGTGTTCTCCAACCTCATCAGACATTAGAGGAGAAAATTTAGAGCTGTTAAACTGGCAAATGGAGGTTTCAAAAAGTATTGAATAAAAGGGTGCCGTTAATTGTGGTCAATGTGTATTAGAGAAAAACATTTCATAATGATATTTCCCCCATGTTAAATTCTTATTATCCAATGAAAGGTTAGATTTGTGTGAATTTTTTAAAATAAAAGATCAAAAGGATTAACAATGCAGATTTTTTTATATAAATGTGTTTGTATCTATGTGTGCGTACATGTGTGTGTGCGTATATATGTGTGTGTACATACAGTGGGTACGGAAAGTATTCAGACCCCCTTAAATTTTTCACTCTTTGTTATATTGCAGCCATTTGCTAAAATCATTTAAGTTCATTTTTTTCCTCAATGTACACAAAGCACCCCATATTGACAGAAAAACACAGAATTGACATTTTTGCAGATTTATTAAAAAATAAAAACTGAAATATCACATGGTCCTAAGTATTCAGACCCTTTGCTCAGTATTTAGTAGAAGCACCCTTTTGATCTAATACAGCCATGAGTCTTTTTGGGAAAGATGCAACAAGTTTTTCACACCTGGATTTGGGGATCCTCTGCCATTCCTCCTTGCAGATCCTCTCCAGGTCTGTCAGGTTGGATGGTAAACGTTGGTGGACAGCCATTTTTAGGTCTCTCCAGAGATGCTCAATTGGGTTTAAGTCAGGGCTCTGGCTGGGCCATTCAAGAACAGTCACGGAGTTGTTGTGAAGCCACTCCTTCGTTATTTTAGCTGTGTGCTTAGGGTCATTGTCTTGTTGGAAGGTAAACCTTCGGCCCAGTCTGAGGTCCTGAGCACTCTGGAGAAGGTTTTCGTCCAGGATATCCCTGTACTTGGCCGCATTCATCTTTCCCTCGATTGCAACCAGTCGTCCTGTCCCTGCAGCTGAAAAACACCCCCACAGTATGATGCTGCCACCACCATGCTTCACTGCTGGGACTGTATTGTACAGGTGATGAGCAGTGCCTGGTTTTCTCCACACATACCGCTTAGAATTAAGGCCAAAAAGTTCTATCTTGGTCTCATCAGACCAGAGAATCTTATTTCTCACCATCTTGGAGTCCTTCATGCGGGCTTTCATGTGTCTTGCACTGAGAAGAGGCTTCCGTCGGGCCACTCTGCCATAAAGCCCCAACTGGTGGAGGGCTGCGGTGATTGTTGACTTTCTACAACTTTCTCCCATCTCCCGACTGGATCTCTGGAGCTCAGCCACAGTGATCTTTGGGTTCTTCTTTACCTCTCTCACCAAGGCTCTTCTCCCCCGATAGCTCAGTTTGGCCGGACGGCCAGCTCTAGGAAGGGTTCTGGTCGTCCCAAACGTCTTCCATTTAAGGATTATGGAGGCCACTGTGCTCTTAGGAACCTTAAGTGCAGCAGAAATTTTTTTGTAACCTTGGCCAGATCTGTGCCTTGCCACAATTCTGTCTCTGAGCTCTTCAGGCAGTTCCTTTGACCTCACGATTCTCATTTGCTCTGACATGCACTGTGAGCTGTAAGGTCTTATATAGACAGGTGTGTGGCTTTCCTAATCAAGTCCAATCAGTATAATCAAACACAGCTGGACTCAAATGAAGGTGTAGAACCATCTCAAGGATGATCAGAAGAAATGGACAGCACCTGAGTTAAATATATGAGTGTCACAGCAAAGGGTCTGAATACTTAAGACCATGTAATATTTCAGTTTTTCTTTTTTAATAAATCTGCAAAAATGTCAACAATTCTGTGTTTTTCTGTCAATATGGGGTGCTGTGTGTACATTAATGAGGAAAAAAAATGAACTTAAATGATTTTAGCAAATGGTTGCAATATAACAAAGAGTGAAAAATTTTAGGGGGTCTGAATACTTTTCGTACCCACTGTATGTGTGTGTCCATATGTGTATATATATAATTTTATTTATTTATTTATTTATTTTTGCATGAAAGTCCACCCCTAAACCTAACTCTAAGTGGGCCTTGAATCAGCCATCAATTCGTTAAAACATTTATGAATACTTGTGAATTTCCATATTTCTATCAGAGTGTGTTGCATTTCTTTAAAAATGTTTCAGTTCAGGGTTTACATTTCAAGTCAGTTCATTTTTTTAATGGACATCTGCTGAAATCCCTCTTGAGGTGTTGCAGGTTGAGATGTCAATGTGACAATCGCATGTTGACGACTCCATGAAGATAAGCTAAAGGGCAGCCGTATATTATGGGGAGGCGTCTTCTTTCTCTCTGCTTCATGTCACTCTCAGGGTTTGCCTAGCTGTTGACATGCTGTTGCATATGCTTGACTGAACATTTGCATCCTCCAATGCCTCACTCATAATTGCTTCTTAGTAATCAACTCCATTACAGCATTGTGTTAATTCAGGGTGTCAAATGTGAGATGCTATGAGGACAGCTGAGGAATGTGATGGAGCTGAATGTTTGTTAAACTGCGTGGGAATCTGGGATTTGCCTCTACATTGCATAAGATGCAGATAAATACAAATTAGGGCAGAGTGGGGTAAGATGTGCCACTTGGCAAACTGTGTTGCTCCCTCGATCAGGAAAATTGTGGATAATTTTTGTTACATTACATACATTTAGAACCAGCTTGTGGTTAAAGGTACTGTACAAACTTATTGAAAAAATTGAAACAACCCTACAATAAATATCGAACCCTTGACAAAATTTGACAAGAAAACCTGGTATTGCAGTAACCTGGACACGGTTTATGTGACTGACTCAATCAGCCAAACTCAAGAACTGAATCACTGAAAAAAATCTGAATTAAAAAGAGTGATTCAGAAACCATCTCTCATGAACTTGTATAAACATGTCAATGAAAAAAATATTTAATTTTCAGTTTCTCACATTAAATTGTTGTATGACTTCAGAAAACTTGAAATAACATACTCATATCGACTACATTTATGTACCAGTTACAAGACAGCAGTCTTCTAAATTTCCATTTTTTTATTTTATTTTTCTAAGATAAATGTTTTCTTTATTTTTTTATCCATTTTTTATATGTCTATATAATTCTATTTTAGTTTTAGTTATTTTAGTACATCAAGTTAAACTAAATGAAAATGAGACATGTTGCCTTGGCAAGTTTTTATTCACCCAATTTTTATTTAATTACTTTTAAAGTTTATTTAAAGTTTATTATTTAAGCAAAAAAAGTAAATAGTTAAAGTTAAATACCATTTATAATAATTAATAAATAATATATAACATATATAAAATATATTTATATACACATAATATTTAACTTTTTATTTTATCAAAATATTTCAAATTACTTTGAATAGTTACTTAGAATACTCACACATAAGAAGAGCTGTCTGTCAGTTTTTCACAAATAAAACAGCAAAAAAACATGAAATGTAAACACTATATGTAAAGCAACAAGCTTCATTTATAATCTTACAGTCTGCTATTTGAAGCCATGTGCATCTCATTTGGAGTGACAGCCTGTGGTAAGGTCTGCACACTTCACTGCATCACATAGTATAGAGATAAACACTAGGTGTATGTGTGTGTGTGTGTGCTGTCAAGACCTCTACCCAATCAGAGCCCAAACACAGGAAGTGCAGTAGAAACAGTCCTGTCACTGATCACAGAGGCATGTATAATTCTCAGGTAATTATTTTTCATCATTCCTGCCTGGCTCAGGCGCAGATCTCCCACACCAAAGTCACAGGATCCTGGCCTGTCATGAGATCAGCCAGGCAGTCTCATGTGAGAGTGTGCAAATATATGATTTCTCCTTTACTGTCACGCTTGAACAGGTCAGCGGAGGGATGGAGCTGGCCGCCGCATGCTGAAATGGAGATGGAATCGGACAGGACTGGAGTCATGAGGATCGGAGAGGGAAGTGATGATGCATGAAAGGCCCTGGATGACAATAACAAACATAATGATAGAAGTAATGATACATGGATGATGGCAAATGCCACAATGCAGTCTTATCAGACAGATTACTATCACTGTTTTGTACACAGTAGTACACAGAAAATAAAGGATGATGCAAGCTCATGAGCAATTATATATATATATATATATATATATATATATATATATATACACAACCCAAATTCCGGAAATGTTGGGACATTTTTTAAATTTGAATAAAATGAAAACTAAATCATTTTCAAATCACATGAGCCAATATTTTATTCACAACAGAACACAGATAACATAACCTTATGTTTAAACTGAGAAATTTTACAATTTTATGCACAAAATGAGCTCATTTCAAATTTGATGCCTGCTACAGGTCTCAAAAAAGTTGGCACGGGGGCAACAAAGGGCTGAAAAAGCAAGAAATTTTGAAAAGATTCAGCTGGGAGAACATCTAGCAACTAATTAAGTTAATTGACATCAGGTCTGTAACATGATTAGCTATAAAAGGGATGTCTTAGAGAGGCACAGTCTCTCAGAAGTAAAGATGGGCAGAGGCTCTCCAATCTGTGAAAGAGTGCATAAAAAGATTGTGGAATACTTTAAAAACAATGTTCCTCAACATCAAATTGCAAAGGGTTTGCAAATCTCATCATCTACAGCGCATAACATCATCAAAAGATTCAGAGAAACTGGAGAAATCTCTGTGCGTAAGGGACAAGGCCAAAGACCTTTGTTGGATGCCCGTGGTCTTCGAGCCCTCAGACGACACTGCATCACTCATCGGCATGATTTTGTCATTGACATTACTAAATGGGCCCAGGAATACTTCCAGAAACCACTGTCGGTAAACACAATCCACCATACTATCTGCAGATGCCAGCTAAAGCTCTATCATGCAAAAATGGAAGCCATATGTGAACATGGTCCAGAAGCGCCATCGTGTCCTGTGGGCCAAGGCTCATTTAAAATGGACTGTTTCAAAGTGGAAAAGTGTTCTATTGTCAGACGAGTCCAAATTTGACATTCTTGTTGGAAATCACAGACGCTTTCACCTTTGGCGCATTTGGCGCATCATTAAACAAAAAAAAAAAAAAATACGCCAAAGACGACCACGAACTCTTCAGCAGCTGGAAACCTATATCAGGCAAGAATGGGACCAAATTCCAACACCAAACTCCAGAAACTCAGAACCTCGATGCCCAGATGTCTTCAAACTGTTTTGAAAAGAAGAGGAGATACTACACCATGGTAAACAAGCGCCCGTCCCAACTATTTTGAGACCTGTAGCAGGCATTAAATTTGAAATGAGCTCATTTTGTGCATAAATTTGTAAAATTTCTGAGTTTAAACATTTGTTCTGCTATCTATGTTCTATTGTAAATAAAATATTGGCTCATGTGATTTGAAATTCTTTTAGTTTTCATTTTATTCAAATTTAAAAAAACGTCCCAACATTTCCATCTCAATAAATTAGAATGTCGTGCAAAAGTTCATTTATTTCAGTAATTCAACTCAAATTGTATTAAATTGTATTTATTTATGTATTAAATAAATTCAAACTATGAAGTAGTTTAAGTCTTTGGTTCTTTTAATTGTGATGATTTTGGCTCACATTTAACAA